>CM052276.1:1099605-1619220 GCA_028455795.1 Lasioglossum marginatum
GATGTTGCATGCATGTTAGTATTTACACGCGCATAATCGCGAAATCATGGCGTGAATGCCGCCGTTGCGCTTTGCAAGGGAGTGCAATGCACATACACGTGCGTGTGCGTCCACCATTCTAATACGTGGCCGGCGTGAACCACTTACGCAGGGATCATCCTGAACGATACAAACTGACACGAATAAAGAACGATAGGAGAACGATAGGAACAGTTTAGCAACGCCAAGACGCTATGAGCTTCGATCCTGTGATCCCATACTTTTGCCAGACACGGAACAAGCTAATTCAGGATAGGGTAACTTGTCCGCATGAACACTTAAACTGGTGCAGAGGTTAACCCTTTGCAATCGGAGCTATTTCAACTTAAAAATTAAACATCTCTTCCGACCAGTATCACCAGAATCCACCAAAAACCTTCCACTATCCCATTCCACCACCAAGAGCATACCCCAATATCCCCCACTAAGACCGTAGACGTAGACTAGTCATGTATTAATCTGGTTATCAGAGAGGGGGTAAACTGTATTCCCCTCGATTTCCCCGATCTGGCGATACTGCTTCCAACCTATAATAATTCCATATGATTTTTGTCAATTTATAGGTATGAAATTGATATAATACCTCATACAATATTTAAAAGTGTAGCATCGATTAGATACCAACATATTTAATAATGTAATTTTTAGGAGCAGAAAGGGTTGAAGGAGTACGATCAATTTTGTATTTACAGTTTTGGTCTCATTAAATAGATTCTTTCGATTTTCTGAAAGATTTGTAGGATTATTTTGCACGCCACTGTTTAAGCCAAAATTTAATGGCGGAGCGTAAAAAGAAACACTTAACGCAAAGTCCGTTTCCTACGGCGAGGCGCGGCGCATGACTGGCCAAGCCTACAGGCTCGTAAAATGTGTCTTTTTTTTCCTTTCGTACGAGAGTGAGTCGACGGGCCGTGATTATTCCCACCGCGCGTGGATCGGCGAATCTCTAGGGTCATCGAAACCGCCTGACGAGCAGGAATCGGCTCCTCGCAGAACGAATTCAATGGTTCGCGGAGAAGAGTCCTCGGAGGTACAGGTGCCGAGCTAACAACAAGTCCGTGATCGCGTTCCTTCGATCCGTGCTACATTTACCGGAAACGGACAGAGCTTACGCGAATGTGAGTCAACGGTTTCTGTGTCGCGTAGCTCGTAAGTGAGCCATATTTATCGCACACCGTGGCAACGTGTGATATTTATAAGTTTTCTGCATAGGAAATATCCGATTTCATAGTGCCCGAAGTTTCCTCGCTAATTGACGTAATGGCAGACTGCGGAATTTTCTGCAAATGCTCATTTTCAGCGATTATTTCTTGAAAAGTTTACCTTCTTGAATGTTACTTATTTTTATTGATGTGTACGATCTCTTGCTTTTCTGAAATTTGCAGATGCACAGTAAAACGTAAATAATTACCTACCTACTCCTTCGAATCTTTATTGAAATGTTTTCGAGAATCAATTAGTGGAAAAGAGATTCTATAAAGCGATTTTGATTTGGTTTAAAAACGAAAACAGCCTTCCCTCGAGATAATGGAAACTTTAAATACCGATCCCGCGTATAACCTACTCTTCCTACAAGGTGAAGAGTATAAATTGTTGGAGGCACTCATCGCAAAGGATGTAACCGGTAACCTATCTGCAAGCACTGGTATTATCAAGATAGATAGCGATTATCATTATCGTTCCGGCATTATCGTTCAGGTTTTCGATAAGAGAAGTTCGCGTTTATGTTCCTGAAATCCACTGCCAATATCGTTTAAACGAAACCATTATATGTAATCATATGTAAAGCGTTTATAGTAAACCGGGTCGCCGTGAGACGACGTCCACGTCGTCCATATTACTTTGTTGCAAAATAAAAAAAAACGGTATCGTCGCCGGACTTGCAAAAACTTTCGCGAAAAAAAGATCGTTTTATCGGTGGGATTAATATTGCGAATACCTCGACGACGGAATAAATTAGAATTTGCAGCGATAAGGCGAGCAAACATTTCTTCAAATCGATGCATCGAAGTCTATATACAACACGATATTAGTTACGCACACACTGTTATTTTTAATCGTTCGGACATGCACATAATGTGACGTCACTCGCGTTCGTCGAATGCTTCGAGTATCGATCATACTGCAATATATACAATGCGAATAAGTTTAATTTTGTAGGAGTTACGTGCGAGACGGATGACTATGTTTGACGCACAGCTCGACAACAAACGCGCACATTCTATCAACGAAATTAGGTACGTGTAAAACAGCGTTATAAACAAAAAGAAAGTATGTAGTTCCAGGCATTCGTTTTTCGAAGGAGTCGGCATTTATGCATACGCACGACGGAAGCCTAACCATATTCACCGAACTGAAGTAAAAATAGCTTATTGGACACTTACTTCTTATTACTAAACGACCCATAAAACGTTAGGTAATTATTTTTAGAAAGTAGAACACCTTATATACACGGTAAAGAAAAAAAGCAAGCGTGCGGCTGGTGTCGCGTCATCGCGAATTAATTATTTGTTTCGCCCATGTAGCCCGGTGTAGTTTGTACCTGATTAAGCGAAATTTTATTTACCATAAACATTCGCGTGCTCGTAAATTCTGTAAATTATTCCGTACTATAAAATGGATAGCTCGATATGTTGCGATAAACTTCAAAAAGTACAAGGCAACAAATAACGCGAAACAGATATTCCGTGCAAATAACCAGCGGAATGAGTTCACCGGTTGAGTAATCTATATCGCTAGACGATCGTACGACATATTTGAGTGCCAGCTGACATGATTTGCGCGTTGATTTGAGCTGTTCTCTTATTTTGAACAATCTGCTCTCTTCGTAACAAGGCGAGTTTCCCCAGCGCCGAACATATAAAAAAATAGAACACTTAATTTTTTCTTATTTTACGTCAATCATAAATTAACCCCTTGCAGTCGGAGCTATTTTAACTCGAAAATTAAACATTTCTTCCGACCTAGAATAATTCCATTCTATATGATTTTTTTCATTTTATGGATATGAAATCGATATAATACCTCATACAATAGTATCTACTGTATTTAGACGTCCAGAAGCAATTGATAAGCTTGAGGCTGCAATAATGGCTAAGGCATCGATCGAAGGAAAGCTCTGAGCCATCTATTCCCAGCCGGGCGAATTAATGCAACCTCCTAATACATATAAACTGCAAGTCCGCGCCGATCCGCGGATAGTCAAAGGCGGGCTATTCGAATGTGTATTTTACGCGGCAAATCCGAAAGGCTCGTGTTTGCTATACTATGTAATAGTGTCTGGATATACATATGTACATTGCAGTTCCGCACACACGTGTGTATATGCCACGGAACAACGAAATCAAATACGATCCGATCGGGGATCCGCTATTTCTGCACGGTACAGTCCTTGGCAAAAGGCTGCCAGCGAGCACGATAGCAGCCAGTCGGACACAATCGCAACGCCGAAGATTACTTTGTAGCGAAGCGGTGCGGTGGCTGGTTCGTATCGGTGATCCCGGTGTCGGTTGGTATTCGAGCGATTCGACGGTTCGATTATGCAAACCGATCTATTCTCAGCCGACTCTCACGCGACAGCAATCCTTCTAAGGACTTCTCCCTCTCTCAATTTTCCCGGAAGTTGTGAGATAGGAAAGGATCGGGCTCACAGATTCGCATATGTTTATATTTGGCGGCGATTTGAATCGCAAAGAATGTGTGCAAGCGATGCGCCGAAAGAAAACGACGAAAGCTAATGGCGGTCGAGAGTTATATTAGGCTCCCGCATAAGTGCTGTTGATATCTTGTTGAATACAAAGTAAGTCACCGGAGGCCGAGAAAGCCAGAACTGTGGTCGCGAATTGTGGAACGATCTCGTTAACAATCTCGTTAATCATTTAGTTGATTAATCCTTTGCACCTAGAATAATTCCATTCTATATCTATCTAATTAGAATTCCATTCTGAAAGGTGTACGAATATTTTGTACTGTAAATGTTTAGTAATTGATTGGATAGCAACGTATTTAACCATTTGCACTCGGAGCTATTTTAACTGAAATATTAAACATTTCTTCCGATCTAGAATATTTCCATTCCCTATGATTTTTGAAATTTTATGGATACGATATTGGTATAATACCTCATACAATACCTAAATGTTTAGTAATTGATTAGATACCGATATATTTAATAATGTAAACAATATTTTGAATAATGGTACAGCAATTTTTAGTGGTGCCTCAGAGGGGACAACCGAGTGCAAAGGGTTAATAATGTAAACAATATTCTGGATAATAGTACAGCAATTTGGAGTGCTAAGGGTTAACAGCTTCGTGCGATTTTCCATTTCATCTGTACGTGGGTTTTGATTAATTCATTCTCGATGCATTCCACGAATAAATTGTGATATTTTCATTGCATTCTCGAATAATGGAGAGAACGAGTATTCGGTAGTTCCGAACGCTCGCGTAATTTATCGCAGTAAAATTAGCATAAATACGATACACGGTAGAACATTTCGAATAACAAGTATACAGATTCGGCGAAGCGTAATTTTGTGCAGTAGAACGAGCGTGCGAAAAGTTGACGCCAAGAAGATCGGATGCAAATAGTTAAGAGAATATAGTCGCGCAATACCGTTTTTCGTTCTCCCTATATAAATATGACCGCGACAACTGGTGCCAAAATAATACAAAGATATAAATGATATAATTGATACAATTAAGTGTAAAAACCGAGTGAATTCGTGACAGCTCCACTTGCCAACTGCAAGTTGTTCTCAGAGCGAACTTGAGACACTATATAAACTCGACTGGTGACATAGTGGCGTCGGAAATTAGACACCATATCGACAGAGTGCCGGCGATAATTTATTCGCAAACAGCGCGAGCTTTTAGTAATTGCCTACACCGGAATACCTTAAGATCTTCTGTCGGGATCATTCGAAGGAAAATGATTGTGCATGTTTCAGCTTTTTAAACAAACGCTGTTTACGACCGAGAGCCTGAGACTGAATACATTTAGTTTGTTAGACAATGGTTCGACTTTATGCATTGCGAACGCATGAAAAGAATTTTTATGTAACAATGGTAAAACTTCAATAGCATCGCCGCCGTCGGTGAACTGTACTTACTACTCGGTCGAAGTCGTAACTTTTTGCGACGAGTCCGTCTCTTCGAGATTTGGATGAACAACGTAAACCGTAAGCGGGTAGTAAACCAAGTTTTATCATAAAATTTCGTTGTTAGTACTCGACGAACCGCTTTATTTCGTTTTACATCCCTCGCCCATTTCCGTGTCGGTCTGCTATTTTCTAATTTATACCAGCGAATCCGACAAACAGACCAATAATTACAGTGCCGGATTGATTAGTGTTAATCATTAATGCGCGTCGGCCGTATTAAAAACCAGTTCTCGGATAGCTAAGGAAATCTAATGTGTGTCTGCACGGTGATCGGAAACGTTGACCGAATAAGGTTAGCTCGTACGCGGATTAGAATGTATGGAAAAACGAGTAATTAAAATTGTTGCCTAATTATCGTAACTTTATTGCTCAATCACACGGTGATCTCCGAATAAATATTTCTGGCTACTGATGTTAATAGCCGGTCAATTTTACCAGGGATTACCGGGAACTAACAACTTAATTGCCTTGACATACAAGATGGGAGAGAACTGCGGGACACATTAGCTCATGTTAATATCGACTGATTTTGTATCAACATTGCATAAACATGCAATACATTTTAGCAGCGCCTCGAGTACTGTTACACGGAATATAAAAATTCTGTTTCTTATCATTCAGATTATTTCAAAAATAAGATGGACGAAAATAATGTAACAAACGGACAGTCTGATACTGTACAGTTTGAAATATAAAATACAAATCTGAAATAAATAAATATGTACACCAATCTAAAACTAATTCAAATCCAATATTATTTCAAAATACAGAAGAAAAATGACAGACTGAAATACATAATCAGAAATGGTTTGAACATTTCAAGCGTTGTCGAGCATGCTCCTATAATTTTCAGCTGTTTAGTATTCCCACCTATTCCCTGAATCAGCAATGATTCCGATGCGGAGTAGCGATTGCTTGAGTGCTGTTTCATTCAGGATGCGTTTGGTACAGTCAGAGTGAGTAAGGATACGCAATTTCTTAAGTTCCGTGCGACAAATCAGCGGTGACGTACAGGACTTCGACCCCAATTTGTATAAATTACAGTGAAAATGAGCGCTGCCCACACGAGCCACTGTCTCTTCAGGGTGGATCGTATTCTTCCGCGGGACGTGTTCGTGCAGATAAAACGCAACGGCAGTGGAATACGTTCTTGGAGAAGTGCAACAGTGTCGACAGCGAAGTATTTCATACCTGACACCGTGTTGCATTCATTCATCGAGCGCAAATAAATCGTTCCGCTTCGAATGACTATCATGAGAAGAGGGGTCTTCTCCCACTCGAGACAAGACTGGCTCTCTTGTAGGCGCTTGATGACTTTACTCAACATCTCTAACATGGCAAACGAGTTAATCGTGTGAACATTATGAATGGTACACATTTCCTACCTTCTCCTTGTTTCCCTTCTCAGGCTATTTACAGTGTAACAAGCGATCCTACAGTTTCGTTTGGTTAATGTATTTAGCAGATACATATAATTAGCTGGTATCATAGACTACAGAATGTACGTATTAGGGGACGAGTGGGTCAAGCAATAACGAATTATGCTAGCTGCATATCACCTTCAACCGTCTGGCTTTCCTTTTTCACTCTCTCGTTTCTCAGTCTGGTTTCGACACGGTTCCCAAAATATTAAGACATCGTATATTAACTGTAACAAAAACAGTTTCTTCATTTAGCACCATCTCCTCGTGTGTCAATTAATGAAATGCAGTGATCGCAAGTGATGCAATTATTTACTAGCAACCAGAATGTGCACAACTGTGTGAAACATAAGGAAACATGTACATATGTACATTCGCCAAGGTATTCAAATTTTTATTTCATTCGAACCGCAAGAAATCTTTCTCTGCTTTTTATATAATAATCTATATTCACATAAAAATCCGCGATCATTTCCCTTTGCTTTTCGTTTTACGGAGCTGACCAATTTGACATCTAACGAATATATTTCCAATATTTTACGACCGGAGGCTCCGCAAGGTGTCTCCTTTGGTTTATCTGGGATCAAGTATTTTGTTCACTCGGTTTATTGAATATTACATATCGTCGGAGCCGTTAGACTCTTATCGGAATATAGACGGCGCAAGAAGAGCACACCGGCTACGCGGCTGAGAGAGAAAAGAACCCGATTCCAAACGCTTTGGTTTAATCGAAAGAATCTGTACGGTCTCGAGACATGCAGGTACAAATTGCACACAATCCAACAAAGCATAAAAGGAATAACTACATGAAGGAGAAGAGGAGATGGAGGGATGAGTGTATAAGATGCGAGGGGAGAGGAGGGGTGGAGCCGATTGAAGATATGATACTTCCGAAACTCGTCTTCGAGGTCCCGTGCATGCACATGCATGCGCACGCGTGCTTAACACAAATACCATGCATATACTCACGGCACAATGCAATGCATGTACACCTAAGGTATTGCGTGCCAGTCGTTTGTGGTAAAGAAAATACGAAAGTGGAGAAAGGGGAAGCGACTGCCAGGAGATGAAAGAAACATGTAACGGCCAGAGGAATCGCAACGAAGATACGTGTAATGGCCCTTTTGTTAAACGATTTTCGCTCGATATAATTAAAGGTTCCGATCGGCCGTGATAGAACGTACGTTAAATGCAAAGTGTTAAAATGCGGATCCCGGTACAGTATATACCGGGAATCCGCTCGCCCAGTGAAATAAAGAACGAATAAATCGAGGATTTTCATCAATCCTCTCAGATATTCAGCCGGCTCCGCGAAATACGTGCATTTCTGAATTTTAATTTGGAATGCGACGGATCATTTGAGAATCATTTATCCAAGAATTCCCGAAATATGTAATTAGTTAATTTGTAACTGTCGATTTTTCATAGATTGCGAGTCTTTGTCAGCAGTTCTCAATGCATAAAATCTTCTAGTGATTAAAATTTCAATTTAAACCGACCGTTCCCAATTTTGTAAAATTTCTTTACTGATTAATTTCTGAATGAAAAAGTAAGTTTGCCAGTCAGTTTGTGAAAAATCTTTCTTGCGAATCCAGGATGAAATATTGGAAATAACGGAAGGGGCGAAGATAAAACGTGGGAAGATAAAAATACCGGAAATGTGAGCGATACTTGGCTCATGGACAAAGCGAAGAAAACGACGGGAAAAAGTACAAAACCATTGAGACAAAAGGAAGAGTACGCGGAACCAAACGAGGCGGTTAAATGAACGGGTAAAATTCAAGGATAGTTGCCTGTCCGTTTGCGCCGCCGAAAGAAGCTCATCAACAGCGAAATACTGAAATAATACGAGGTATGCACGTGAGAAACACGACAAATTTCGGAACCGAAAACACGAATGATTTTCAGAACGGTTTGCAGGAACGGGCGAGTCTCGTGTACTCTCTTACCGAGCCTTGCAGTTGTTTTGCTCCCACTCGGGGCAGATGTGATTTTCGTGTTGGATACATGCAACAGTAATTTGACGCAGTTTCGATGCCTCCGACTTAAATATAGAAATCACGAATCTGGCTATAATTTGGTGTGCAAAAGAATTCGTGGCCATTAGCGGGAATTACGCTACGGAAAAAGGAGCAACGATCGGTAGAAATCTCCGGCCACATAGAAACCGGTAAACGCAATACGCTATACCCCCAAAAGTTTTATTCATTTTATATATTAGCTTAAATCAATTTCTGTTAATTCTTATCGTGTCGTGTCTTATTGTTGTTGAAGGAATAGACCAGCATTTTTTGAAAATTAAAGGGACCGGTTTAAAACGTTAATCTTCAGACAATATCGCTAAAAAAAACTGTTTCAATACTTGTGGCTGACATAATTTATTTTTTAAAATATTTGATTTCAAAATGAAATTATAATTAACTGTGAAAGCCACGAACTAATTTTTACACCGAAAAATCCGCGACTAATTTTTTGAGAACATAAAAAATGATTGTTATGAAATTAATACAGATCGATCTCAGTGTGGAGTTTCGATGAACAGAATATGGAACATTTCTCGTGCGAGTCACACGGATTTTGAGACTTCGCCGTAAAACTGCAATCTGTTAAGTAAAGAGAAAATAAGGGGGTTTCCTGCATCATTTTCTGCCGCAGAAGTCTCCGTGGAACTAGAGTGAATCGAATTTTCCAAACTCACGCGAACATTTGTCTTAATAAGCATCGGTCTGTTCGTGTAGTTTTAAGAAATTTCCTCTCCACGCGAATTCGTGCTGTTTTCTTTCTCGCTGCATGTTTCACACTCATTCATTCCCAAGAAACAAACGCAAACCACAGTTCGTGTTTCTAATTGTATGCCTCAATACGTAAACGTCAATCGTTCCACGACGGATGGATCCCGCAGTCAGCAATTAGTTTGTGGTACTTTTTGTCAGATGTATTTACGTTATTACACATTATACAATACATTGCGACGCCGTTACCGTCGATTCAACTGAAGTTTATAATTTCTCGGGTCCACCGAGGGGGCTTTTCACTCGCAATTAAGTTTTCTACGAATACCCTAAGAACCTACGATATCCGATATAATGTCGTTCAATTTTTTTAACTACCTAAATGTGCTATAAATATAGAGTGGCGGCTATGAATAGCGCATTATTATTTCCATGATCATGGCTCTAGACGTTAATGAAATCAATTTGGTTTGCCGAATACAATCACGAAAAAGTGACGCATTCAAAACAAAATTTGACAGTTGAAATATTAGAAGAATTTAGAAATATCAACATATTAAAATGATTAAGAGATTAAAAAAAAGTCAAAATAAATTTTTATTCAATTTCTGTTCCTTGCAATCAATGCACAAGATTTTCATTTGAAATAAAGATTATATATACCATGAAGAATACAGTAATGTATTCTTACTACAATAACTTTTTTACTACAATAACTTTTTTTAAAAAGGTTGAAAAGATTCAAATGCCAGTATTTGTGAACGAAAGAGAAACTCATGTATATGTATTCTAGCAGAATATTGTTTTGCGTCGTTGCACAGTGCCTGTTTTTGCAGGACTACGGAAATACGTGGCAGGCGAGTGCAAGTCAGATAATTAAGCGAAAGAACCTGTGGACTGAGTGGCCTTCTTTATTAACTTAATTGCTATTACCATTCACAGCGTTCTATGTCTCTTTTCGGAAACGTAACACCTTGCACGATTGTCACTCGATAGAATCTAGGTTTTTGTCCTGTCTCGTTTCTTCACCGTTTCTCTCTCCCCCTCTTTGAAATCAGCGAATGAAACGATTTATTCGTGCACGCCTTTCTCGGTTTCTTTCATTTCCCTCTATTCCGCTCACGATCTCTTTTTTCCGACCTTCTTCGTCTCGCAATTGTAACGCTTCAGTTCTCTTTTGTTCCTTCTGGCTTTCAAAATCTCTCTTTCCTTCTCTCTCTCCCTCTCTTTCCATCTTGTTCAACCAAGAATAACTTTAAAGCAAGGCACGATCCCCCGTGATCCTAACCTTCACAGGGTTCTCGAGGAAAATACCTCAATGTCTTGACCGCTTGACGCGCTCTTTAGACTAACCGAATATTAGAGGCTAATTCAAACCCCTTTCTCTCAAACGGACGTCTTTATAGCCGGGTAGCACGGTAAACCGTACACGTTGATTCCCGAGATCAAATGCTACATGCGTTTCCCTTTATTTGCAAATATTCACGAAATATTCACGTTATGAAATTCTATATTATTTTCAACTTATTCATATTACTGGCAGAAGGAGTATGCTTTTATTTAATTTTTTTGTCTTCTTAAAATCATCTTAAAATATTTTTATTGTGCATATAGTTCTATTTGTCTTCATACAGCCCATGAATTTGCATAGAACTGAAATACTCATTCCATAATTTTGTTTAAATCTTTGTTTATAAGAGTGTAGAATAAAATTGAAATACCCCATAATTTTATTTGAATTGTTATTTATGAGAATATAGTCCGATACCTCGAAAGTAACGCACAAACACTTATGCAGTATTAACATATTTCACGTTTGCTTTTTGAGGATGTGTAAGTACTAAATAAATAAGCTGCATTTACGTTGCCGTCAGTAACAGTAGAATATAAAAAACAATGGAATCGTTAACAGTATTATAAATAAGCACATACAGCAATAATCTCTCGAGCATCAACATGTTCGAATATTAATGGGAGTCACTGCAGCTCCGATGTTCGTGGGCGGTGCTGCTGTGAAATTTTTTGCTGCCATAGTCAGAGACCATTTCGATAAAAGGGTTGCAGTGGAATATTCCTGCAGTTGTAATTTACTCTATCTTTGATCCGATGGAGCGAAACCGAATGACTGCATTATATACTATTTAAACAAATTATGGATCCTCCGAGAACTAACTCAAGCCTCGGATTTAAACAAGCTATGCATCTGCGAAGGCAAACCATTTTATCGTGGAACAATATTTCTGTTAGTTAAAAGTCTCATCAAAACATTCTGGATGAGACATAATATCCAAACCTAGATAGACATAATATGAGATGACAATCAGAAAAGATTGTTAAAAATATTTAAACAATTTCATAATTGAAAAACCCGAGAAAGATGAAAGTTGGTAGCACTCTTATTTGTAGTATATATTTAGTTTTGATACTGTCGTGAAACTCTTTCAGTGTTGTGACCTTTCGTTGACCTAAGATGATAAATCTATGACGGAACATGGATAGTGCGATTCTTCGATATCTCTACACTTTTCTGCTTGAACGAGAATATCCATCCAATCATCGGTCAAAATTCTCTTTTTTTTTTTGAACTCGTCCTGGCTTTCTTGCCGCACGGAATGCGCTGCGCCATCATTACAAGCACGAAGAACTTTTACTCTGCTCTGCCCTCCCAACGAAGCCTGTCTTCGCACTTTGGCCGTAGGCAATTTATAATTTCGTGTCGCGATCCGCGGCAAAGCGAAATTTATTTCGTGCGTTCGCAATTAGTGATTACGAATGTTATTTTCGGGTTGCACTGTTCCATCTGTTTGTATCTACTGTACATGCAAAAATCGAACCAATAGAAACAATCTAGAAATATGCAACTTTAAAATTTCTCTCGAATTGTTTTTGAAATAGGGATTGTTATCCTTTCAGGACGGGAAATATTTTGATGTTCCATTCGAAAGTAACTGTATTGGACGAGGGTTTCCCAGTCCTCCTTTTTGGTTATTGCTATTTTACTTATACAAGCGTGTTCGGTCCAGCGTCTTGAGATTGCTCTTCTTGCCTTGTGGAAAAAAGCAAATTCTGATTAGTAGCTGAAGAGCTACTTGAAGGCAAACCATAAAAAAATATAAAACAATGGAGATAGATGATAACTTTTTGTTTAACGCCTAGTTGTTGTAATCAAGAAAGAACATTTTCATTTTGCATAGAAAATAGAAATCTGCACTGTACTTATAAATAGACTGCAAAATAAACATTGTTTGCATCAACTGCAAGAAACAAGGATCAAATAGAAATTTCTTTCTTGCTTTGTTGGTTTTAAGAAGCTCTGATACTAATAAATTAATATTCTTAAATCCTTATCATTGCTTTAAATTGCACTTGTCCATTTTTGTCATAGATGCATAAAATCTGCAGTCTACTTATACTTTTTTTTACATTTCGATTGCAACATGATAAAATATTAAACTTTTGAGAAAGGGAATCCATGTGCCAAAGATCATTGTTGTCTTATTATAGTACACAACCTCTACGACCACACTATGTCTGCCTCTTTAAAATCGCATTGTTATGCCCACAATTTGATGGGGTAAGCCAACACTCGAGGGATCTCACTTCAATCTTACCCGTGTGGAAAAAGGGGGATAATTAGAGAAGAGACAGGCAGAAACAAACCGCCGGGAAATGAAATGATCGTAGGATCATCTCCACCGTGTAACTCTGGCTAGCGCAACTCTAATAAAAATAAAAGAATCAGCTTTGATTTGAATTTTAAAAAAAGTACCAAAAAGTACCTCTACGACTTTTGATATTTACTACATTCCCTTCAGAAAACCAGAAGTTATCAGATGTAAACGTTACATAATATATGTATAATTGATTTAGAAAATATAAGAACATTTCAAATACGTGTTCATTTTTTAACCTACGTTTCCAAAAGCTATATGATTTTTCACGCAATTCTGACACATCGATAAAACAATTGTTCAAACTAAAGTTAGTAATCATGCGATAACAAATTGCAACTGGAAAAATTCGCAAGAAACGTTTTATCTAATAGAAAAATTAAGGTAACCTGAATTTTTCTAATGAAATTGTATTCTTTTTCTCCATCAATCGAAGCATCTCTGTATTCTCTTTAAAAAAGTATTAGAGGTCTTACGTCGAAAATGGATTATTTTAGAGGTTATAAATTTTTTCCCGAACGGCTGGTGTCAGATTCGACTTCAGAAACTCTAGATTCCCAAATTTCAGAAAGTTTCGACGAGTATATTTTAGCTGGTTTTTCGAGATTCGCAGACCAGAATCGCCAGATTAAAACTTGTCTCCTATTCTAGCCTTCCCTTTCTACGACACTATTCCCCCACGACCTGGCCACGTGACGCGTTTTGTCTCTGTCGTGCATGTGTCAGAATGTGACGTGACTAATCCGGTAGTGGCAGAGAGAGGGTAACTTTTTCCCCTGAATTCGAGTGAATTCCCCTGATCTGGCGACACTGCGTGCGCCGGGGAATGGCGTCGTAGAAGGAGTAAGGTAGAGTGGGAGACAAGTCTTGATCTGACCACACCGCCGCTGCTACCAGCACCAGCACTCTTAGTGAGTTACGGACCGCATGCAAGCGCGCGTCGAGCGAGCAGTCGGTGTCGCGCTTTTCCACATTTCGCCGTCAAGGTTCCTTCACACACAGACCGGAGGACAGGCGGAGCTGTGCTAATCTATCTATCGCACGCTGTTCGTCACACGTACATATATATGTACACGATAACGTAGTGTCGTCCTCGGATCTCGTCGAACGTTTTCGTTTTTCGCGGGACGAGAACGACCTTTCTCGAATACGAGCGGACCACCCGACGAGTTTCCTCGGCGATTCGCGCGATCTAGCGTAAACCGACGGGTGAACCGACGGAAGTACCCGATGCAACAGTGGATTCAACGTGCGCTGACGTATTCCGATGGAGAGGAGCAGCGTCGTGACGCGGTATAAGAGGTGGAAATCGACGAGCAGGAGGGGATTGACACGCGGACACACCGCGAACAGTTGAGCACGGGGAGAAGAGACAATTGAAGTGCGCGTGTGCGGAAAGTGCCCGCCGTGCGGCCAAAGCCATTCGGTTTCTCGTTGTAGTGCTTTTTTTACGGGGATTGCATGCGTGCGTCTCCTACCCAACTCTCTACCTCTCGTCCGGACTGCATGGAAATACATTTAGACATTATTGTACCTGTTACTTTTGTGTTCGACGATAAACGCGAAGAACCCACCGGACAATTAACACCGGCTAAGTGAAACCTCTGGCGGAACAATAACCGTTACGCGTTTCGGAGTGTGTTAATCACGATTTGTGCACGTGAGGAAAAAGGACAGCGGGGGATGCAAATTCGTTGAATCGTTTGCGCGCGCGCGTGTTGCCGCTCTCGCGCGCAAATAAGACACGAGGTTTGAGGCTTGTCACGTAGTATACAGTAGTGTGCCTCATCCGGCAATAAGACGCGTGCATAACGCGAGTATACCACGAAGAAACTGCGCGATCTCTCTGTTACGGACATGGAAAACTTGACGTAGTGTTGTAATGAGTACAGCGTGTTCCGAACGCGAAAATTGTGGCACGATACACACTGTGGTTAACGGTTAGACTGTGGGTTCACTGATCGCTGGAATGAACTCTCTGCTAAGCACAACGACCCTGATAAGAACGAACATCGTATTACAGGTAAAAACTGCTCCTTTTTATTCCCGATTAGCGCATCTTTGTTGTCATCTCGTGGCTCGTTATTAGACAGGGGATCTCTATGCAAAATAAAATGTTTAAACATCATTCGCACGGAAACGAAGCTAAACAAAGATTTACTTGTTATGTAAATTAATTTATTTGTTCGAAAAGAACGTCTCCATATATTTCTACATTTTGTAAATGCTTTTTATCATAAATGCATAAAGTCCGCTGTGTACTCATTACCCAGTTAGCCTACAACTAACCACCCTCTAATAACAAACCGATGAATTAATCAATGTGTGCGTCTCTAACGAACAATCGATTCGATCGATGGGAAATCGAACGGAAAGCGGACGCCATCTTTACACGACTAATCGATCGATTTGCATTGTTGGTTATTTTGTTCTGTGACTGTAATAGAAAATATGTCTCGTACGTTATGATACGACGGTTTCTAATCTAATGGTTTTTAAGAGGCACATGAATATGCAGTCCTGTCCACGCAAGAAAACGCTCGTGCAGTTTCATATACATCACGCACACACGATTACGTTTCGACATCTTTGTCTCCGCCCCGCCATTCGAATGTTATACATGCCGCGAAAACGATCCTGATTACAGTCACGCGGGGTATCACATCTAGCGTACTATACGCGCCATGTTTCTTTTTTTATTGCTTAGCCGCGGTCGTTGAATACGGCGAGCGCTATGAAAATGAATCGCATTAGCTGTGTAACTACTTTTTACATTGTAGCAATATCGCGGTACCAATGGGGAAGCGTGGCTTATCGTGCTCGGTAATCGGTAACGGGCACGTCGATAAGTATGTATATAGTTATCCTCTAACGCGCAACTCCTTTTCGGCGTGCTTGCGACCAGAAGTGGGTATAATTTGAAAAATTTGCAACATTACCCGAAATCTTGGTGTTCTTTTTTTTTAATATTTATTGGTAACTTTTCGCTATACGTACATGTTACCGCCGCTCGATTTTATATTCCAAGATATTTACAAAAAACTGTTAGGTCTTATATATATAGCTAATTCCTTTAGTTCAAACGAATTTTGGTTAGGTTTTTTTGAAGAGGATCCAGATTCTTTATTTCACAATTATCGAAATAATAAAAATGATTTCATAAGCATTGATTGTATAGATATCTGTAGGAGAGCACATATTATAATAGAAGCCGCACGAAGTCTAAATAAAATCAATCTTGTCATTTTTATAAGGGGACGTGTACCAGTTACTTTCCAGACTCGATAGTTTTAGTGTTAAAGCACGATTTTGGTAACTTAAAAAGAATTCGTTGTAGTGGATATCTGTAGCTCTTTGCACCACCGCAGTTTTGTTATAAATGCATAAAGATCCACAGTACGCTGATAAATCTTTACAGCTACTGATCTCTAGAAACTGGTCGGTATCCTCAAGTACACCGCACTCTCTTCAATTACATTTGCAAAGTGCTAACAAATAACTTCGATGAGGTATATTGATCCGTACGATGCTCGGTGAATTTGTAGAAACAGATCGAAAAGAAACCGCGAAAAATCGGGCGCGCTCGCTAAAAGAACCATCGTGGCGTCCGTTGGCCATCGCATCGGTTGTGTTGGTTCTCGTCGCCTAAACCTCCGATTCAACGGCGATGAAAGCGTGCAACAAAATGAAAACCGCGAGTGACCGCGGCTGTGTCGTCGAAACACGAGGACTCGCCGAACCGATCATCGACGATCGTGCAACGTTATTTCTTGTCGGCGAACACGATCTCCAATAAAGAGTTCGATCTTCACGGTGAAGACTCGCCGCCGAAAAAAAGAGATGAGTCGCGGCCCGGCAAGGTCTTCGACTCACGTTTCGCTCGAAATTGCTCGATACGGTCTGATATTGCAGAAAGGGAACTGTAAGAAACGGCAGAAAATGAAGACAATGGGAAAAACTTTCTCTCGCGTCTCAAGTGCCCCTAGGCCCATAATGATTTTTTTAAAAAACGGGTCTTTTGACATCTTTTATTTAAAAAACCTGTCACATTCTAAAAATATACACGAGTAGAGTTCATATTTCAGATTTATCAGAGTATTTATCAAACTTATGAGCCTTAAGTCTTCCAAAAAAATAACAATGTTCCTGTAGCGATGTAGATCGATACTGACTATCGATGTCTTAAATTCCCTTACGCAAAAGTATCTCATCATAGTAGGAACTATAGGCCGAACTGAAATTACCTCCGTATTATTATTGTACCAGCGTGTTTTTTTTTATAGAAAGAACAAGACAGGTTGGTGTAAGGAGGGAGAACAGGTAGAGGGTCGGTAGTATGGGGAGAAAAGAGAAGGGGAGGGGAGAGAAGGCGGAGTCGACAAGAAGAGTGCGTTTCACCAGTTTTGCGTGCAATTAGATGAGGATGCTCTTCAGCGATCCTTGGTGCTCCGTGACGTCTCCGAGCCGCAAGATAACGATACGAGGGAGGTTTTTCATGAATACACAAGAGATACATTGTCGTCAGCGAAAAGATACATTCTCTTCGCGGACGCAGGTCGATCGTGAGAAAGGTCGCTGTCTCTCCCGCCGGCTGAAACATCGCGCGGCGCCTTTGATGCCGGCGAACGCATTACGCCTCATTTCTATCGAAATGAAAAGACTGCGACCGGAAGGTTCGACGGTGGAAACGCGGATCGGTTAATCGAGTCGTCGGTTTCGACGGATTCGCGCAGTCCTTTGGGAATGGTACCACGCAAAGATCGTAAGTCTCTGGACACCTAAAGATTGTGGGATGGGACTAGGTCTGTTAACGATATAAAATAAATTTCGATCGTCAGCGAAAGACCGACTCTCCGTTCGTGCCTTCATGCATTTGTTCTTAAAATCTATAATACAGTGTTGTGGCGATCGAGACTGGTCACTCCTGTGAGTCCTGTGTCGCATTCGGCATTTGTCGCGCTTCGGAACAATGTAAGTATGCATTTGGTACCATGCACCCGCTTCGATTCCTACATATGTATATTATATTCCTACATTCAAATTCAGTTAAATGAATTGATTTACGTTGTCTTTTTTCCGCGTTATATCCGAACACGATTTTACACCTTACATTTTAATGGATCAGTGAAGCAATATAATCGTAAATTTCTGCGATCGTTTCAGAAATACACGTGTCGAGAAAGAACATTCTCAAATACCTGTTCGAAGTGGATCTGTTCGATTCAACAAGTTTCCGATCGAACTGGATACTTCAAAGTAAGCTACATTATCAATGAAATCGTTTAAATAATCCACGAATTGCATTTGGTTAATCCATTTTATCAATCCATGAATATCTTGTTGATGGTATTTATCGTCTGATTTCACTATTCAGTCGATAAGATCATAACCTGATGTGGCTCCGCAGGTCACTAATTGAATGGCTCTGCTACAAGCCTAATGCAGTCCGGCGACGCCGTAGTGCGATAAATGAATTTCACATACAGATATCGCGGTGAGAAATGAGCCTGATTACACTGATTAAGCGATCGTACCATATTTTCAATATGGAAGCTCCGTTTCAACCCGGTCGCGTATTGGCTGATTTAATTTCACCATGTACCGTTCACTTACAACAACAATTAAAGAAAAATCGCATTGCAAAAATATCCATGTATCTAAGTACATACATCGAATGTCTTGATCATAGTTCAGGAGACTCGAATGTCAAATTTTCTGTATTTATTGTAAAAAAAAAACTGGTGACAATTAGGAATTTAGTTTTCACTTTAATCATTGCAGTAGGTCGAAAGTAACATATCGATTCTGTTTGAATATTATAATATTTCTACTGTTTCAAATTGTAGCTACATATTCAGTTTTGTCGTAAATACATAAAATTCCGCAATTTATTCACGAGTTCTGTGTGACTGAACTTTTAGGAATATTTTTAAACTTTTATGCCGTTGTGCTACATCAAATATGCGAACACTTACGAAATTATTATGCAGCAGGCATTAAAAGCATTATGTCATCCCATGTGTCGTGTTGATTTTTAAAGCTGACTTTTAAAATGAAAAATAATAACACTTGTCCTTCCACTTATTAAACGTTCAGAGTTTTAAATTAAGAGATTTCTGCATCGTTCTAAATGTTTTGGATGTACATTTCAGTTTAACGGAATTCTATGTATGTACTTCTTAAAAGGCGAAAGATTTCTATGAAAGCGTCTCTAAACAAAGCAAGAGACGTTCATACACATAAGTCGCGATAAGAAGCGACACGGCATATAGGATGATCTAACATTTAGAGTACGAGAGCGAGAAGAGATTTGTGCTGTAGGGTCGCGTCATCTTGGAGAAAACATTTTAGCTAGCTCGAACGGATCGGACGTTATTCTAACAGGAACCTTACTGTGTTTCAGAAATAGAAATCTGACTTTCATGGACGAAGACTGCTGAAGACTTTGCCTATTTGTTGGATCAAGGTACGTGACATGCTACGCTTCCGCGTGCAGACGTTAAAAGAATAAAAGAGGATCTATGGACACCTTTGGAGGACATTGTCCCGGAATTGTCCTCAGCGACGATGAAAGGACCCCAGTTAGGGGCCGTTCGCGATTTCTGAAAGAGAAAGGAAGATAGAGATACGCTGAAACTGACTGATATTCGATCGATTAGCAGAGCAAGCGTCAGTGCAGCATGGAAAATAAGGACGAGGTCCTTACTACGCGGACGGAAACGAACGCATCCTCGTTCTCAACGATAACCCTTGCCCAATGCCGCAATCACAAATTGCAAATCCCCGTTAAGGACCACAAGAGGTACTGCAAGTATCGCAACTGCGAGTGCCCTGGATGCAGGGATACCGCAGAAAGGCGACAGATGATGGCGAGGCAGACCATGCAGAGAAGAGCCCAGGAGCAGGACAGAGAAAGGCTGTCGGAGGAAAAAGGAGGTCAGTACTTCCTAGTTCCGTCGGGAAACTGATCGTAGTCCTAGTTAACGCATCGCGGCTGCGAGATCGTCGCGCGCCCTATACAAACAATCTCTTTTAGCCTTGCGTTAGTCCCCAATCTTTACTTCTTTCTGTAATTGTATCGATTTTTCGTCGCAACATTGATCCGAAAGATCAAACGTTTTTGTTTATAACGATTTTTGTATGGACATACAGTGGAAATCTCGATTAATCGGGGTCTTGGTTATCCCGGTCTCGATTATCTGGTGTAGAAATTTGTATTATTTTTATTAGTACAGTTCATTAAACGGATTGTTTGGTTTGATATAGACTGACATGTTAGAGAAATTGATTTCTTTGGAGACAATCCTACTATTTCTATTCCCACAAGAAAATGAGAATCCGACATACTGACGGGAATAAACAATGTCTCGTGTGTACACAGTCAACGCGTAAATTTAAATTATTCACAGCAAAGGAACTCGCTGGAACTATACATAGAGCATGCAACTTTATCGTTTATTGCAACAGCTGCGTGTATCTCACTGCTTCATGAATCGATCAAGGTTCTATCATTATATGATTAATAAATATTCGATTGTGAATCCCCGCATCTATTTGCGTTTGCTTCGAACAATGAAGCTTAACCGAAAACTCTCTTCTTCTGTTAGCTTCGTTTAGCTCCAGTCTCTTATTCTCAATTCTCTATTTTTTCGTTTATTATTATTTTTTAAGAAAATTGCGTTTGTTAATGCATTTATTTATCCGATAAAAATAGAGGCAGCTGTTTTGATGATCAGGATCGATATAAAAGGGGAATTGATGTTTTATTAGATTTTATGTTTCATTCTTTTCCGCTAATTCCTCTTCTGCAAACACATGAAATCCATAATGTAATAGTGTCAGTCACATGTTAGGGTTCACACTTCCGCAATACCTACGACCTTAATCAGCAGAAGTTACATTCCACGCTACATATTGCTTACTTCCTACAATGGATTTATGATTCTTTGATAAGATAAGTGGCTTGGAACACCGACGTTCTATTTGCCAGCTTAGCGAATTTTTTGTATGTGCATCAAGTTGCAAACAGTATTACATAATAAAGAATACAGTTTCCTCATATGTGGATGAACATAATAGGAACTTAATGAGCTTAATGAATTTCATAAGAAAATTTCATTTCAGAAAAACATTGAAAAATGTTTAGAAATCACACCTTCCCAACATTTCGTTCGATTGCTTTTTCTTTTACGATAAACACGTAACTGTCTTTTATGTTTAGCTCGATTTATTAAAGCTCTCGACTAAGTTCGTGGCGCAGTGACGTTAACTATGATAAACGTCAGAATCGGCACTCATCAAACGCAACGTACAGTCGTGCAATTACTTTCACGCCAAGCAAGTTAATTCTCCGACGATCGATGTCAAATCCTCATTGATCCGATCTGAAGTTATCTTTTGTTTCAATCAAGATGTGAAATGGAGTCACGATGATTCCTCTTTCACTTGCGTTCATCTCCGGAACAACATGCTTTCTGGAAATCATTGTAAAGTCTTGTCAGTTGACTACGGATATTTGTGGAAAATAAAAATTATCTGCATTAATTGCTGGAAATAAAAACCACATAAAATAATTAATTGACACTTCAATTTTTCAAATCTTTCTACCATTTGAAGTGTTAGCTAGTCAATATTTCCATTTTGAAACTTATTTGATTTTAAATGTTTTTGTTTGTTAATCATTATGTGCTTCTATGACATCAGTGAATATATTCCTTGATTCAAAATAGTAACTCCCATTGTGTTGACCAGTGTTTTGCAACACTAACACATTAGTTTCGTACCTAGAAGCACACACAAGCAGGAACCATTGGACATAATGGTTCAAGGTATCTAAATACTTGAGACATTCTTCACAAACAATGACCAAGCCGTTAGGATTTACATATATTCCGCCGGCTAACTGCATCTTATGAATTGAATCGTGCGAATCGGCCACGTACATTGCATGAATCATGTGCTCGCTAAAATTAAACTATCGCATCAAAATTATTCACACATAAATGCTCTTAACAATTTATTCCGTCCAATTTCGCTACAGTGAAATTATAAGCAGCAATATCAAGCTGCGACTTGTGTTGTAACAATTCAAACCAAAAATAAGGTCGAGGCCATGGAAAAACAATTTTCTCCATCTAGCGGCAAGAGTAATCGAACTACTGTGCAGCGTCTGGGAAATTTTGGGGCCGACTGTACATTTTATAATTCTTGAAGCGCATGTGGCACTACGGGTGCGAAGGGTTAATAATTAATACCCGTAATCATCGGGAATATTATGATTACGCGACCAGAGCAAACAACCACAACGGACGTGTTAATGAAAACGGGGTTTTTCGAGCAGCGCTGTATCGCGCGCGCGATGCAGGAGGGACGAAACGCGTGAATGATCGAGGCCCCGGTCGTCGCTGGGGCAATCGTTGATTCAGAATCAGTGATACCGTATCACCTGGAAGGAACCCCGCATGAGCTATGATTATTTTGTGCCCTAGTACATTTAGAAATTATTGTATCTGTTACTCCTCTGTTCGACGATAAATGAAGAGAACTCATCGGACAAATTTACGCCGGCTAATTGATACCTCTATCGGGACAGTAACCGTTACGCGTTTTGGAGTGTGTTTATCAAGATGCGTTCACGCGAGGAGAACGGACAGGAACGGGGGATACAAATTCGTTGAATCGTTTGCAAATAAGACACGAGGTTTGAGGCTTGTCGGGAAGTATGCAGTAGTGTGCCCCATCCGGTAATAAGACGCGTGCATAACGCGAGTGTATCACGAAGAAACTGCGCTGTCTCTCTGTTATGGACATGGAAAACTTCGACGTAGTGTTGTAATATAATAGAGTTGAAACGAAGCTAAACAAAGATTTACTTGTTATGTAAATAAATTTATTTGTTCGAAAAGAACGTCTGAATATGTCTACATTTTTTAAATGCCTTTTGTCATAAATCCATAAAGTCTGCTGTGTACTCATTACCCAGTTAGCCTACAACTAACCACCCTCTAATAACAAACCGATGAATTAATCAATGTGTACGTCTCTAACGAACAATCGATTCGATCGGTCGATCGATGGGAAATCGAACGGAAAGCGGACGCCATCTTTACACGACTAATCGATCGATTTGCATCGTTGGTTATTTTGTTCTGTGACTGTAATAGAAAATATGTCCCGTATGTTATGATACAACGGTTTCTTACCTAATGGTAGCGCGGCTACCTTTTTTTACGATTGCACATGAATATGCAGTCATATCCACGCAAGAAAATGCTCATGCAGTTTCATACACATCAAGCACACACGATTAGATTTCGACATCTTTGTCTCCGCCCCGCCATTCGTATGTTATACATGCCGCGAAAACGATCCTGATTACAGTCACGCGGGATATCACATCTAGCGTACTATACGCGCCATGTTTCTTTTTTTTATCGCTTACCCGCGGTCGTAGAATACGGCGAGCGCTATGAAAATGAATCGTATTAGCTCTGCAACGTCATTGTAGCAATATCGCGGTATCAATGGGGAACCGTGGCTTATCGTGCTCGGTAATCGGTAATGGGCACGTCGATAAGTATAGTTATCCTCTAACGCGTAACTCCTTTTCGGCGTGCCCACGACTAGAAGTGGGTATAATTTAGACGAGAGAAAAATTTGCAATATTACCCGAAATCTTCGTATTTTTTAAAAATATTTATTGGCAACTTTTCCCTATACGTACATGTTACCGCCGCTCGACTTTATATTCCAAGATATTTACAAAAAACTGTTAGGTCTTCTACAGCTAATTCCGTTACTTCAAAAAATTTAGGTTCGGTTTTTTTGAAGAGGTACCAGATATTTATTTCACAATTATCGAAATAATAAAAATGATTTCATAAGCAATGATTGTATAGATATCTGTAGCAGAGCACGTATTATAATAGAAGCCGCACGAAGTCTAAATAAAATCAATCTTGTCATTTTTATAAGGGAACGTGTACCAGTTACTTTCCAGACTCGATAGTTTTAGTGTTAAAGCACGATTTTGGTCACTTAAAAAGAATTCGTTGTAGTGGATATCTGTAGCTTTTTGCACCACCGCAGTTTTGTTATAAATGCATAAAGATCCACAGTACGCTGATAAATCTTTACAGCTACTGATCTCTAGAAACTGGTCGGTACCCTCAAGTACACCGCACTCTCTTCAATTACATTTGCAAAGTGCTAACAAATAACTTCGATGAGGTATATTGATCCGTACGATGCTCGGTGAATTTGTAGAAACAGATCGAAAAGAAACCGCGAAAAATCGGGCTCGCTCGCTAAAAGAACCATCGTGGCGTCCGTTGGCCATCGCATCGGTTGTGTTGGTTCTCGTCGCCTAAATCTCCGATTCAACGGCGATGAAAGCGTGCAACAAAATGAAAACCGCGAGTGACCGCGGCTGTGTCGTCGAAACACGAGGACTCGCCGAACCGATCATCGACGATCGTGCAACGTTATTTCTTGTCGGCGAACACGATCTCCAATAAAGAGTTCGATCTTCACGGTGAAGACTCGCCGCCGAAAAAAAGAGATGAGTCGCGGCCCGGCAAGGTCTTCGACTCACGTTTCGCTCGAAATTGCTCGATACGGTCTGATATTGCAGAAAGGGAACTGTAAGAAACGGCAGAAAATGAAGACAATGGGAAAAACTTTCTCTCGCGTCTCAAGTGCCCCTAGGCCCATAATAATTTTTTTAAAAAACGGGTCTTTTGACATCTTTTATTTAAAAAACCTGTCACATTCTAAAAATATACACGAGTAGAGTTCATATTTCAGATTGATCAGAGTATTTATCAAACTTATGAGCCTTAAGTCTTCCAAAAAAATAACAATGATCCTGCAACGATGAAAATCGACACTGACTATCGATCCTGCGAACATTTGACCTGTTTAGATCTTGTCTTACATTGCTTTACGCAAAAGTATCTCATCACAGTAGGAACTATACGCCGAGATGAAATTACCTCCATATTATCATTGTACCAGCGTGTTTTTTTTTATCGAAAGAACAAGATAGGTTGGTGTAAGGAGGGAGAACAGGTAGTGGGTCGGTAGTATGGGGAGAAAAGAGAAATGGAGGGGAGAGAAGGCGGAGTCGATAAGAAGAGTGCGTTTCACCGGTTTTGCGTGCAATTAGATGAGATTGCTCTTCAGCGATCCTTGGTGGTTCGCGACGTCTCCGAGCCGCAAGGTAACGATACAAGGGAGGTTTTTGTTTCATGAATACACTGTATCGCACAAGATATACATTGTCGTCAGCGAAAAGATACATTCTCTTCGCGGACGCAGGTCGGTCGTGAGAAAGGTCGCTGTCTCTCCCGCCGGCTAAAACATCGCGCGGCGCCTTTGATGCCGGCGAACGCATTACGCCTCATTTCTATCGAAATGAAAAGACTGCGACCGGAAGGTTCGACGGTGGAAACGCGGATCGGTTAATCGAGTCGTCGGTTTCGACGGATTCGCGCAGTCCTTTGGGAATGGTACCACGCAAAGATCGTAAGTCTCTGGACACCTAAAGATTGTGGGATGGGACTAGGTCTGTTAACGATATAAAATAAATTTCGATCGTCAGCGAAAGACCGACTCTCCGTTCGTGCATTTGCTCCTTCATGCATTTGTTCTTAAAATCTATAATACAGTGTTGTGGCGATCGAGACTGGTCACTCCTGTGAGTCCTGTGTCGCATTCGGCATTTGTCGCGCTTCGGAACAATGTAAGTATGCATTTGGTACCATGCACCCGCTTCGATTCCTACATATGTATATTATATTCCTACATTCAAATTCAGTTAAATGAATTGATTTACGTTGTTTTTTTTCCGCGTTATATCCGAACACGATTTAACACCTTACATTTTAATGGATCAATGAAGCAATACAATCATAAATGTATGTTTCAGAAATACACGTTTCGAGAACGAACATTCTGAAATACCTGTTCAAAGTGCATTTGTTCGATTCAACAAGTTTCCGGCCGAACCGGATACTTTAAAGTAAGCTACGCTATCGATGAAATCGTTTAAATAATCCCCGAATTGCATTTGGTTAATCCATTTTATCAATCCATGAATATCTGTTGATGGCATTTATCACATCATAACCGGATGTGGCCCCGCAGGTCACTAATTGAATGGCTCTGCTACAAGCGTAATGCAGTCCGGCGACGCCAGTGTTGTGAGAAATGAATTTCACGCTCAGATATCGCGGTGAGGATTGAACCTGATTACACTGATTAAGCGATCGTAACAATTTTCAATATGGAAGCTCCGTTTCAACCCGGTCGCGTATTGGCCGATTTAATTTCACCATGTACCGTTCACTTATAACAACAATTAGCCATATTTCTGCACTGAGAACAAAGAAAAATCTTATAGCAAAAATATCCATGTATCTAAGTACATACATCGAATGTCTTGATCATAGTTCAGGAGACTCGAATGTCAAATTTTCTGTATTTATTGTAAAAAACTGGTGACACTTTGGAATTTAGTTTTCGTAACATATCGATTCTGTTTGAATATTATAATATTTCTACTTTTTCAAATTGTAGCTACATACTCAGTTTTGTCGTAAATGCATAAAATCCGCAGTTTATTCACGAGCTCTGACTGAACTTTTAGGAATATTTTTATACTTTTATGCCGTTGTGCTACATCAAATATGCGAACACTTATAAAATTATTATCCAGCAGGCATTAAAAGCATTATGTCATCCCATGTGTCGTGTTGCATTTTAAAGCTGACTTTTAAAATGAAAAATAATAACACTTGTCCTTCCACTTATTAAACGTTCAGAGTTTTAAATCAAGAGATTTCTGCGTTTTTACTCCTTTTTCGTCGACATGATCTTGGTGTATTGAAATTTGGGAATAGAAATTATTGTTCTAAATGTTTTGGATGTACATTTCAGTTTGACGGGATTCTATGTATGTACTTCTCAAAAGGCGAAAGATTTCTATGAAAGCGTCATTTCTAAACAAAGCAAGAGACGTTTATAGCACATAAGTCGCGATAAGAAGCGACACGGCATATAGGATAATCTAACATTTAGAGTACGAGAGCGAGAAGAGATTTGTGCTCTAGGGTCGCGTCATCTTGGAGAAAACATTTTAGCTAGCTCGAACGGATCGAACGTTATTCTAACAGGAACCTTACTGTGTTTCAGAAATGGATATCTGACTTTTATGGACGAAGACTGCTGAAGACTTTGCCTTTTGATCAAGATACGTGACATGCTATGCTTTCACGTGCAGACGTTGGAAGAATAAAAGATCGGAGGATATTTTCCGAGAATAGTTGAATGAAAGGACCCCAGTCAGGGGCCGTTCACAATTTCTAGAAGAGAAAGGAAGATAGAGATACGCTAAAACTGACTGATATTCGATCGGTTAGCAGAGCAAGCGTCAGTGCAGCATGGAAAATAAGGACAAGGTCCTTACTACGCGGACGGAAACGAACGCATCCTCGTCCTCGACGACAACCCTGGGTAAACGGTCATCGCCTTGTTGCGCACAATGTCGCAATCACCAATTGCAAATCCCCGTTAAGGACCACAAGAGGTACTGCAAGTATCGCAACTGCAAGTGCCCTGGATGCAGGGATACCGCAGAAAGGCGACGGGTGATGGCGAGGCAGACCATGCGGAGAAGAGCCCAGGAGCAGGACCGGACGAAGAAAAAGGCTGTCGGTGAGGTCAGTACTTCCTAGTTCCGTCGGGAAACTGATCGTAGTCCTAGTTAACGTATCGCGGCTGCGAGATTGTCGCGCGCCCTATACAAACAATCTCTTTTATCCTTGCGTTAGTCCCCAATCTTTACTTCTTTCTGTAATTGTATCGATTTTTCGTCGCGACACTGATCCGAAAGATCAAACGTTTTTGTTTATAACGATTTTTGTATGGACATACAGTGGAAACCTCGATTAATCGGGGTCTTGGTTATCCCGGTCTCGATCATCTGGTGTAGAAATTTGTATTATTTTTATTAGTACAGTTCATTAAACGGATTGTTTGGTTTGATATAGACTGACATGTTCAGAGAAATTGATTTCTTTGGAGACAATTCTACTATAGTATTTCTATTCTTAGATGGTAATGAGAATCTAACAGAGTCGAGGAAGCTTTAATGATTGATTCTTTCTTTAACTCGACATACTGACGGGAATAAACAATGTCTCTTGTGGACAGAGTCGACGTGTAAATTTGAATTATTCACAGCAAAGGAACTCGCTGGAACTGTACATAGGGCATGCAACTTTATCGTTTATTGCAACAGCTGCGTGTATCTCACTGCTTCATGAATCGATCAAGGTTCTATCATTATATGATTAATAAATATTCGATTGTGAATCCCCGCATCTATTTGCGTTTGCTTCGAACAATGAAGCTTAACCGAAAAATCTTTTCTTCTGTTAGCTTCGTTTTAGCTCCAGTCTCTTATTCTCAATTCTGTATTTTTTCGTTTATTACTATTTTTTAAGGGAATTGCGTTTGATGATCAGGATTGATGCAAAAGGAAAATTGAAGTTTTATTAGATTTTATGTTCCATTCTTTTGGGCTAATTTCTCTTTTGCAAACACATAAATTCGATAATGTAATAGTGTCAGTCACATGTTAGGGTTTTCATTTTCGCAATACCTACGTCCTTAATCAGCAGAAGTTACACTCCACGCCATATATTGCTTACTTCCTACAATGGATTTATGATTCTTTCATAAGATAAGTGGCTTGGAACACCGACTAGTGTTTTGCAGCACTAACACATTTCGTACCTAGAAGCACACACAAGCAGGAAACACGGTGCATTGGACATAATGGTTCAAGGTATCTTAATACTTGCGTCATTCTTCACAAACAATGACCAAGCCGTTAGGATTTATATATATTCCGCCGGCTAACTGCATCCTATGAATTGAATCGTGCGAATCGGCCAACATTACATGAAACACGTGCTCGCTAAAAGTAGCGTTGAGTAACAATTCAAGCTCAAAATAAGGTCGAGATCGTGGAAAAACAATTTCCTCCATCTAGCGGCAAGAGTAATCGAACTACTGTGCAGCGTCTGGGAAATTTTGGGGCCGACTCTGTACATTTTATAATTCTTGAAGCGCATGTGGCACTACGGGTGCGAAGGGTTAATAATTAATACCCAATAGCTCGGGAATATTATGATTACGCGACCGGCTACCGGAGCAAACAACCATAACGGACGTGTTAATGAAAACGGGGTTTTTCGAGCGGCGCGGTACCGCGCGCGCGATACAGGAGGGGCGAAACGCGTGAATGATCGAGGTCCCCGGTCGTCGCTGGGCAATCGTTGATTCGGAATCGGTGATACCGTAATCACCTGGAAGGAACCTGCATGAGCTATGATTATTTTGTGCCCTGGCGCTTTTAACACCGGGTTAACGGGTTTGTAATACAGGGGCAAATTCCCCGGGTCGCGTTTCTTTCCTGCGCGCCTCACAGCCGTGATAATTTCAAATAATCTTGTGTGTAATATGATCGTTTCCTAGCAGGATGATCCACTGCCGTTTGGGATGGTGGAGAGTGATCAGCTTTCCGCTGTTATTGAGCCAGCCAGAAGCTTGGAGGGCAACTACGACAGTAGCAGCGGCGACTCACCGATCAGCAATCACGGCGGAAACGGTGTGCACACCGGTTTAGGCGGTGCCATCACAATCCCGACCTCGAGGAAAGTGACATCGTCGCATCCACTCACTGGAGCATCCAGCCATTTGCCGCAGTGCCAGTTCGGTAAGCGACAATTGCATTGTCTCCTTTGCTCTTCTTCTAACACTCTTAGTATTAAAAGAATTGCTGTACCATTATTCAAAATATTGTTTAGATTATTAAATATGTTGGTATCCAGTCAATTACTACACATTTACGTATTGCCTTCCATAAAATGAAAAATATCACATACAATGGAATTATTCTAGGTCGTAAGAAATGTGTAATTTTCCAGTTAAAATAGCTCCGACTGCAAAGGATTAAATTTGAAATTTGTTGGTTGCGAAACGTAGACAAGAATCGTTCATTATTGTCGGGAGCTGTTATGCTAGTGTCTCCTCCCATTATCTATTTAATCATCTTCGAGATTTGATCGGTGTCCATCGATAAATATTGAGTTCTCTCGGACCATAATATATAACTTGCCAATAAAAATTAAGGACCCCTATTAGCGTGATACGAGCGGCATTGAATTGTGGCTGTTTAATATGCATAATATCCGTCGCCCGTTTACCCGGGCTGCACCTGCTTGTTGATGAATATACATGTAATGTGTCTGTATGTACACGTTGAAAATCAGGATTGCCTACCTGTTGCTTGCTCCGATTTCTAGTCTTCTCCTTCCTTGAACGAAACCCGCCCCGTCTACGAAAAGCATCATCATTCTCTGTCAACGTGGGGGTAGGATACATCCTGATCCCAACAATCCGAGTACAACAGATATCAAGAGTATCAACAGTTCAACTTTATTCACACATGTTATGAGCGAAATCAAACATTTATTTACACCGACAACCCTGTAGAAATTAACAATTAATTTCCTTAACAAACAGTAGAGACCATAAATTTAACAACGTGAACGTTCGTGGTTTTCTTATTCGACTATAAGAATTCTGCAAGTATTTGCATTTATAAATTGATGCATTGAATAATTGAATTATAGGCTTTATTTTCATAATTACGTGGTTGTGGAATTATTCTTCACTCGAGGGTTGGTAGTCGATTTCCCCTCAGCTAAATGAGAACACTTGGTGTTTTATTCAAATTTTAGTTTAATTTGATTTAATATTAATCACACGTAAATTTAAGCCAGTAGTTGATGCGTTCGACTTGGCCGCGTCTTCCGAAATGCATCGGATGAATGCATTATGTTTCTGCTAATTAAATTTTTGCGCTCGTTAGTTCTTTCGCAGTGGTCTAACATGTCTTAATTGTACAGAATCCGGGAATCACCATTTAAATATACCGAGGTATTTTTCTTCATGTTTGGCTACTAGTCTTTGTTGTTTCCTACGTTTATTTATTCGTCTCCTTTAACCCAAATTTACGATTTTGCTCGTTAACACTTATTTTCAACCAGAACGTACGAGAGTAAAGCTATTCTTAACATGACTTAATTAAAAAAATAAAAGCTGGTTACCTGCATTCATGCTTTTGATAAATGAAAAGGAAAACGAATATTATATAATATTTCTAGACTTTATGAGACCATTCGTTTTCCTTTTAATTTATCAAAAGCCTGAATGCAGGTAGAAGGCTTTTATTTTACCATGTGTTTTTTTAATTAAGTCATTTCCATTTGTTTCGTGTGTAGCATCCTTGAAGATCTTGATGTTTGAATATTTTTAGCTGTATGGTTTTAAAACAGTAGTTTTAGGTGACATCATTATAAACGAAATTATAATTACCAGATAGCTAGACCTCCCTTGTTGTGGAAACTGTGACAAAGGCCAGCATTCACTAGTTTTAATCAGAAGATTATCATTTATGCATGCATGCACGCTTCCGTCGTATCGTTTGCAATTACCATACAAAATCTTATTTGAAGAAGCCCGCGATTAATGAAAGATCATCATTCTCTCAAAGAGACAATCGAACCACTGTCCGATAGCTTCTTGAATCCCACACATTTGCTATTCGTTGCATATAGTTACTCGAGATTGAAGATTACGAATTTAGCGGGGTTATATATCTTATCGATAATTTCAATGCTGTTGCCAATTAAGATCACTCGCAGATTCTTTGTCGAGAAATAATAGGTGCGAAGCGTGTAAGATTTCACAATTTTTAATACACGTGTAATACACTTGAATGATGTTTATGATTCTGAATTTTCAAATCATATTTATACGGTTACTCATATACAAAATAATAATTTAAATCACATTATAATGAACCAATCAGATATCTCATGTTAAGGATTTCTGTTAAAATGTAATATTTCGGTAAACACTACAAGTAAATTTAAAAAATTGAGTAATTTCTACGAAGAGTAGGTGTGCGTTGAACATTGTCGAGCATCACTCGAGCAAAAATCTCGTCGGCAGGTCTTTGTGCGGTTCATAAAAATAATTAATACGCAATTAATCTCGGGTTAACCTGCGAAAACTGGTTACGGCACAGTTGAAAGATCACGCGGATAAAAACGAAGCGGAAAGGAGCGAATCTTTTTTTTCTTTTTTCTTGGCAATCAAGCCAGAAAAAGCCCGTTAATAGTCGTCCCCGGGCAGGTCCCATAAGAGGGTAAACACGATACCGTGATAAGTTTCGAAAGTTTCGGACTACTCGGGGGAGATTGGGGACATTCGCAGATTCGGTTTAGTTCGGTGGCTCTAATTTGAGCGAAAGCCTCGGAACGCCCGGTATAACCGAGCGAATGTACTTATAACGTCGTTCACAGTGATCCTAACGAAATTCAAGCCACTCTTTCACTTGACAACCCGACCGAATGTTAACCCTGGTTTTACGAGCGTCCCCATTGGCCGGCGCGTCATTCGAACCCGGCTAATATAATACGAACTTATAACCAAAGCCGAAACCTAGGAGCTCGGTCTCTTGCTTTTACGACCTGGCTCGTTTTTAAAAGTTATCGTTATTTTGCTCGCTTTCGGATGAAATAGTTTGTTCACGGACGTAAACTGTTCGAAGGAGGCTGAAGTTCTGCGCTCACTCCAGCGCGCGGCGCACTGGCTACCACTAAAAGTTGAATTGACACGCACAGCCCTCTGTCCCCGGTTCATTTGGCCGAGTTCCCAGAGGATTTCTCACCGGGATGTCGCACGAACGATGCTAAAATTTTTTACGACCACCCGACTGAATTGTCTCCTTTCATTGTTGTGTTTTCATTGTTACTCGTTCATCCGCAAATTCGAAAGGGACCGGCAACAGATTTCTCTCATTCCTCGTGAGCCGTGTGTTACCTGCTGAAACAAATCATTTTCGATTTTCGACAAGGTTCAAAATAATTTATTATAGTCTGCCGGTCTCATTTATCGAACACAACTTAATGCTTTGCAAAGAGGATCATCTGGTTTCGCCTTTCATTAACTCTCGGACTCCTGCGAGTTCTAGGCCTATGCCAGAGTCATTTCTGACACCGACATTTCACTAATACAGTTTTATTCCGATATTCCCGACATAGCATACGGAGGGTTGAAATGTAAATCAGCGACGCGGTCGACGCGGGGCTGGTACATTGTCAACAATTAGTGGCGAACACGATCGGGTTCATAAATGGAAAAGAATACCGTTTCATCGGTTGTTAACTTGCTAATTGCGACGAACGTGGCGCGGCATTTTCACGGTAGATGGACAGGGCGGTGGCCCGCTGAAGCCCATGGGAATTACACTAATAAAATATTCAACGACGATTCCGACTCGTCTAATAATTGGTAATAACATAATTCCTCGAGGCTTCTGTCGTTTCTTCCGTGGTCCTTTGATGGGGGACACACTACACAGCTGATCCGAGGTTTACGATAGCCTTTCGCGCAAAGAGCTATAAACTCTTTAATTGATTTACAGCCGTTGCATTTCCACGGATCCGCGACGATGAACTTAACACGACGGAGAGAAAGAGAGAGAGAGAGGGTATCTCTCTCCGTATCATCGTTCGTAATGGAAAAGTGGCGTGGCCGGCGATACCGCGGAGAATCCCAGACGGAAGTACACGGGGCATAGGGAATCGCTCGGTGAACGCAGGGGTGATTATAGCGGGTATATAGGGTTGTAAAGTTTGCCTTTACGAGCTTACATTTCGAGGCATTGAGTGGAGGCTTTTAATAACGCGTCGCTCGTTGTTGGACCGATGAGGAACACAGACAAACGAAAACGTAACACCGGTCGGCTCCTTCCTCGAAAACCGGGCGCATCGCAGCGCCAGCTAAGAGAATTTTAAAAGCCGACGCGTGCCACCCGCGCCACCTTGCATTCCGGTCACCCTTTGTCTTACCATTTCATTCTGAAGTTTTAAAAGGTGGGGTAGGCCAGGAAAAGTTCATCCCTCGTACTATAACATTGAGCCAGACTCGTGACGAAGATTTCGAGCGGAATCTACTAGACCAGTGTTTCTCAACCTGTGTGGCACGAGAGATTGCCAAATGTGCCGCAAGAGTTTTTGATAAATAATTCTTCGGAAAAAATTTGTATGAGCTTTCTGTAAAAAATGTATACCCTGCAATCAGCTTGACAGCTATTAAAATTCTTCTGCCTTCTGCATCTTCATGGTTCTGTGAATTCATGGTTTTCATGAAATTTCAGCATTGACAGAAATCAAGTCCAAAAACCGAGAAAGACTTTTAAAAGTTGACGATGAAATGCGAACTTGTCTGGCGAATTTGGAACCTCGTTTTGATTTAATTTGTAAAAGAAAACAGGCTCAGGAGTAGGGGCGCTTTGGTAAAACTGTGTTTAGGCTATGCAATCAATTAAGTGCGAAAGATATGGGAAAAAGATATGGAAACTAAAATATTTGCTTGGATAAATCGCCCTGTCAATGGGTTCATTCACGAGGAGGTCTCGAAGTGGTGTCCGATGACAAACCAAATCATTCTGGGACTGTCGCGTCGCGTCGAGTGTCTCGAGCTATTGCAGCCGACCGTGTCTAATGTATAGACTGCGGATGTTTATGCAATTTGCAATTTTTGTAGACGAATTTGAAGAAACTCGAATCAAATAAAATCTTATCTTCCGTGATAGCCTTTTTAGAACTGAAATAAATTGTACTAAATCGTACTAAATTCGGTCATATTTTATATCCCAGTATTCTTCGAAAATTTTCAAGAGCCATAATTGCATAAAGATCTGCAGTCTATTAATGTAAGTCTAAATATCACGTTCGCCCTGCTTGAGACCGAACAATTTTCTTTAAGTTGAAATGAAACTCTATTTTGTCGTTGTCAATATATAACCATTGGGGAGACTACATAAGCACACAATAAATATAAACTTTCTTTTTCTTCGAATTATGAAAATTATGATTTAGTAAAATTATGGCTAGGTATTGAGGTTTCTTAAATAACTAGTCCTTACGATGGAATTTTCGATAAAAATCGCAAGTATCGCCGCGAGATCGCAAAACTTCTACCCACAGCTGCAATTTATATTCCACCAGGCTCGGCTTTGAATAATCGCCGGATGATTTGCATACGAAATGACGTTTCGACGTAAACCCGAACGGACATTACTCGAAGTGACCAGAAGAAGCCGTGTCGAATCGACCGGTTTTCACGATGCATGGTTTTCTTTGGATTGGTTCGTCTTGGGCTATCGAACTTCCTTCTTACCTAGCTGATAAAGAAATCTGTTGAGCGAGGTGCGGCAGTTTCGCATTTTACATTGTGCGGCACACGAAACTGTTTTTACATGTTCATGAAAATTTCTTCTCTCTGCAGTAAATTTAAATTTTAAGCTCTTTGTAGTTAGGTCCAACAAAGAAATCAATGTTGATCTCAAAAATGCAAGTTCAAGAATTTGTGACCAAAAGCACTTAACATGTTTCCAGCCAACACGCTCCACCGCGCCCAAGGTTCTCCCCAGCGCGACGTTACGGAGGGAAAACTGAAGCTCGTAAGATGTTTCAGTTTTTCCACTGGCTGTCTATTTCAGCTTCGATGAATATTCCGGTTCTGTTTACAAACGTCCGAGTACAAAGTTTTGAAAAAAACGCATTTTCTGATTGTGGCGGCCGAGCCGGGATGAATATTTAGCTTACGGATGAATATTTAGTATTGATCTGGCGGAATCGAGTGTCGCGACGTTGTGAAAAAAGCCTGTTCGTTTTCTCCACGCATGTGACTTCGTGTTTCCTTCGGCTGGAACTGCATCGAGGCGGTTGGTCTACGTGTACCGTAAACATTTCCGAGGGAATCGTGAAGGCTCAATTTACGTTTGTTCTAAGTAGTGTTTTATGACGCAGATAATTTTTTCGGCAGGCAATTAACGTTGCGCATGCATGCAAAGACATTCGGTGTGAACTCTGCGGGAATTTGCAAGGGGATGGAGAAGGGAGAGGATCGTCGCCTCGATGGGTAGTTCAAGCCGATTTAAATCTTATAATAAAGCTGGAGCATGCTTTTTAGCGAGCGGCAGGCGTTTGATTGGTTGTAAAGATTAATTTTGATTGCGCGCGATCTCCCCGGTAGCCTGCCAAGAAATATTAATTCCCCAAATAACATGCACGACTTGCCGCAGATAACAATGCGCGATAAACTGCGATGGATTTAGTGCTGTTTCTTTTTTCCTCTCATTCTTCGCTTCGACTTTTTTCCCTTTTCATTTTAATGCTTCCTTCGGAGCCGAGCGCGGGTTTTCTTCGTTGTACGGAACTGCGGGTTACGCAATTCTGTCGATCGTGCACCGGTAGAGTGGCACAATTAGTTGGAATTTATATGTGCACTCGTTAATCCCGAAGGAAGTTACGGTGCCTGAGTTCGGTCGGTGCCGCGTCAAGAAACGAAATATAATTTTAACTGCACCGCGTGCTGCGCCGGGGGAAACGCATAATCGATCCTTTACATTCACGCTACCTACCGATCGTAAATTCGCGGAAGCCCGACTCGGCCCGGAATATGAATTGCAAAATCGACGACGGCCTGTAATTAATCTCAAAGCCGTTTGTAGATTTTCGGAACAAGGGAGGAAAGACGCGCGTTGCTTACCCTGCGACACGGCGTGGACTAATCTTTTTAATATGGCTGTATGTAAGTACCCGCGTTTACCGCGAAGAAATAACTTTCGAGTTAACATCGTTATAACAGCGTTATCTGAAATTACATCTGACTTCTTTATTTCTAACGGCTCGGCAAGGATGAATTAATAGCATCGTCGCGTAATGGACAATTGTGAAACCCTCGAGCGTCGGAACGTAACATCTTACTGTAAAGAAAAAGTCTGGTATGCTAGTTGTTTTTAGCTGTAGAAGCTAACCTTTGTGGACCGATGCAAATTCCTTCGGCAAATAAGCAACTCGTGCACGACTGGATTACGGATTGTTATGCTGTCGCAGCAAATATTGTCTCGTACACATTAATAACGTTAGACACAAGATTATCTAAATCATGAATTTTTTCGAACTGGAAAACACGGAACAAATTCACAGAAACGTCCAGCATCAATTGCAAAGTACTGGAACGAAAATAAAATTCGTTTGTCTCTTCCATGATTTTGATAAATTGACCGTATTCTCTTTTTTTAATTCTGTTGCGTATATCAAAAGAGCCACGATATGGCATTAATTATTACTGTAAATCGATGTAGCGTGGCCATTGCAGTTTAGACTCATTATTCGGCAATGTTGTCTTCGCAAGCGTGCTAATTAGTCAACAACGAAGGCATAAATTTCAGTTAGCCTTAAGTGTAGCAATTGCTAAACCAAATATCACAGTTTGTTCTTACTGGAAAATTTCAAGGTACACTCGGCGTGTAAGGTATAATGGAAAAAACTTTTTGCATCTGTGTGTATTGCTCAAACGATTCTCGTCCAAGATTCTAGATTTTTTCCGGAGCACAATGGGACCGGTAGCGGCCGATTACGAGTGTTTACATGGAGGCGATGATCGTTCCGGGAACGATAATCGAGAGGGATCGTTGTTGCGGTTTAGACCGAAAGAGATTGTGTCCTTTGCCACGGGACACTCGAAAATTTTTACGAGCCCGGATGACTTCTCTAGCACCGACCTTCCTAAAACCCCGACTCGTAAATCTTCCCGTGAAACCTAGTCGGCTTTCCTTTCTTCTCCGACTACCGCAATGGACGGGCGTTCACGCTGATAGGTTTTCCAGTTACAAAATCTCATCAGTTGCCCTTTTATGGACCCTTCGCGCCTCGGACTAAACGGCGTGCACTACCTTCCTGGTCGAATGACAGAGGCCCTGAAGGCCGGTGCACTGCATTTTCAGAGATCGCGTGGCCTTGGTCCGCTGGCATTTACGACTCTCTCGAGTTACCGTTTCAGGATTGCGCGCACAGTCGTCACAAATAAATATTAAAACCCCAGTCTAAGGCTGGACCATGCCTCTCCCCCCTGAAAATCGAACTGTAGAACTTTGTTTTTCTCGTGTTACTTGTCAGACAAATTAATTTATATGCTTCGGGCCGAGCGTCCCCTTCCGAAACGAACTTTTCCGAAACTCTTTCTCAGGCTCCTTTTATGCCACACGTAGTTCGTCCGTCTCCTCGAAAGATTCCAATTTCGATCGTTAATCCTGTTCAATTCTGTACATACATATTTTACAACTGCACTAACTGGAAGATTTTAAATCGATTTTATAGGGATGCTGTATACGCACCGACTGAAATGCCGATAAAGGCAACTTCTTCATTTCTTTTTGGTTTTGAGGACGTTTCAATACGTTATGTTTTTCGAGAATGAAAATGTCTTCAACCCACTACAGTAAAGCCTTGATCTAAGCAAAACTGATACCCCCTCGACTGCAGAGTAAACATGCCGCGTAATGTAAACATGCCGATACGGGGTCGGCTATGTCGGCGGTGTGAACCACTACTAATCCAATTACAAAACTTGTTTATTTTTCTACGGGATTTTCACCAATGTTATATTGATTAGGAGTCCCATAAAATTAGATTAATTGCTCCTTTAGAAGGTGGTCCAAACGACGAACCGTGGAAAATGAGAAATATGTTCGAAAGATTTTTTCGTAATTGTGGTCGGATCTCTCCGGGCGAGTTTAGTGCTATGACTTCGTTTCAGTGCCGCCCCTTTTCTATAATATCTTCTAAACCTAGACGAATTTCGATCTGCCCCCTCCTCTTATAGGGGAACTATAACTCGAACTTCTGGCCTAAGCTATCCTAAGAATTCAGTTTATAACCGCTGACTCCACTGAGTTTTATTACATCTTTCTTCCCCTTTTCTCTGGCCGCATTATCCTTCTGCGTCCTGTTTATACGACGTCCTCCTCTCTCTTTCCTTCACTCGTTATAGCTGCCGCTATAACAGGCTAACTATTCGATTCGCCTTATTTTATTCTAATCGTCGGCAACGTTTAACACTTAACCGGCGGTCGGGGCCATGTACATACATATATGCATCGCTCAAGCAATTTCAATAAATTCGTTGCTTCTCCACCGTAATGTTAATTGCGCAAAGGCTACTTCGGCGCTTTACGATCACGGTTTCTTCAAATATAGGGGTGTATTGTTTATGAAGAAGCTGAATTGTCCGCCGGCATAAATATTCATCAATAGAGACATTTAAAGCATCGATGACTGCGAATTATTTTCTATGAACTAATCCATTGATCCTTTATTAATATCCCTCCCTCTCTAGTTAAAATAGTTTGTTTATTCTTTGATTGTAGACACTCCATTTAGGATGTATCGATTTTTAATCGAGAAACGCTTTTATGGTGGTACGTATTATTTTCTATGGGACACTGCGAGGAAAGTTCACAGTTTCATATAATGTATCAATTTTTACAACCGACGCAATCAATCTTATTTCAATCTTTCCACGATATTGATTTATCATTAGACTCCGGATTTTATGCATTTATAACCAAAATGATCAAGTACAATTTAAAACAATGAAAATATTAAAAGATTTTGAGAGTATTAATATATTATTTTCATCAGATTAAAATTATTATCGAAGCATATAAATTTATTTTTAGCTCCTGCATCGTGCAATTGGTGCATAAACTTTTTTTTCCATAAACATCCGGAGTCGTATTTATCACCATTGTGCTTACATGGCGGAGAGTCGTAGTCAAATACAAATTCAGTTCGAAAAGCGATGGGGAGGATTAAATTTGAGTGGCAGTTATCTCGGACGTGTTTGACACTTTTCACTGTAAATAAAGCGTATGCAATTGTGAAGATTGGAGTGTGGTACGGTTTGAGAGCGACCATTACCAACACGCGTTCAGTAAAAGGTTCCAAAGGGTCGCGTAAAATGCGAAGCTTTACCCGATGCAATCGGATGGATTACGATCGCGGGCCGCTTTCTGCGTCTCTTCTTGGCCCGACTTTATGACTCGATTTGCATATTTGTTAGACGTATTTTCTGTGTGTTAGTGTACCGGACGCTTTTCTTCCTCTAATCTTTCTTCGGACTCGGACCCATTCTTTATGATACAGCGATCATCGCGATATTCCCAGAGACGAACGGCGACGTCGGTGTGTCACCGACGCGAAAGTTACGATCGCTCCCTCTGCTAACGGCGAGCCGGTAGAATGATCGAAGGGGATTCGAGTACTCAGGATTTAACGCATGCGCGCTTACCATTTTTTCCAGATCAGCCTCGTAAATGCACTGATATTCTTAAATTTTCTTTATTGTCACGTGAAATTATGAAACTTGTAATTTTCGTTCTTAGTAAATTCGATAAAAGGTTCAATAAAACATGAAATGAAAAATTGACGGTCGAACAGGGATAACTTCTGAACCTTCCGATCTTATCAGCTGCTTGATGTAATACTTGAGGTAGGAATTGATCGATCTGACATGGAACAACTACGCTTATCAGGATGCGAGATCCTTATCGTGTACACAATAAAAGTTTCGCAGAGAGGAAAAATTAATTCCGAGATGGTGATCGGCAGGTACATATAATCGGTGGTAGCTGTGCGATACATAAACGCCTTGAAATGTACACAAGAATGTAAACTAGAACAGTGTTAACCACGACAGCGTTTGAACCTTGTTGCTCGCTTATAGGTATGTAACACGTGTCGTGACTGTAATTATCCGAACGCTTTCCACTAGCTATTGATTGCACGAGTTTCGTTAGTTGAAGCACGGACATTTACATTATAATGGAAAAAGAGGCCTGAAAGCGCACGCACCGAGCGTTGACGTGTAAGTGCAATTTTATTTGTTGAATGCAAATGCACTTGCCGTTGGAGATTTCAAGTTGGTTGATGGATTTATGGCGTCTGGAAGTTGATTGACAGCGCACTTTATTTAATTTCGATTTTCGAATGAATCAAAGTGGATTTAATTTACTTTATCGAAAAATCAATTAAGAAATCATGTAAATTAAATGTGAAGGTATTTATTCATTTAATGTAACTAAGTTTGTGAATGTATATTATGCATATTGTTAACATACATGAAGAAGTACATAAATATTTTTTAAATGTTCATATAAAAAATGTCAAAAAAATTCGAAGAAACAATTTTTTCTTCTACATAGTAATTGTTACATTCTCTTCGTCTCTAAAATACAAATTTATGTAGGTGTATAACGCGTTTAATTATCGTCGAAATGACAATCGAATGGTCAATTAAATTTCATGCTGTCATAATGATTATCCCGCGCGTGCCTCTTCTCGTAATTTCTGCAGATCTGATTGTCATTATTATGGGGGTGGGACGTCATTTGTTCATTTTTATGGAGTATTCAAGATTTTCCAAATATATGTTTGATGTCGGGACGAAAGCACGGTCGCTTTATAGGTATGCCAGTTCAAGTGTGTGTTTTAGTGCTGTCGTTTAGCCTCTCACGCACAATAAGCTTCCCCGGGATTTAGCATAGACGAACTGAAGATGAAACCAGGAGGAGACAATGTCTCTAGACGCCTGTTTAAGATTTCGTGAGATGCGGCAACGTATTCTCTTTCCGTGATACATGCCCGTTTTACTAGAAGTTCAATCGTCATCCAAACAGACGTTTTTGATCCCTAAAACAGTGAAAAAAAATCGTACTTTAATTTTTTCGGACTCGTTGTAAAGAGGAGACTTCAATCTTCAAATCTGTGAAAGATTCGTTCACGAAAACAGTTTTTACAGAGGTTTCAATTTATAACATTTTCGAGGTAAAATGGGTCTTAGGTTTCCCACGCGCTGCATCATGTAAATATTTCTTCGAAGAAAAAAATTAACACGTACACAAAGAGACATACACATCAACACACCTTGTAGATATGATTAACGACTCATTAGAGAGATGTTGCGATTAGAGCGAGAGAATCTGACGTTCTAACATCGAACAATCTATTATCAACTGAAGAGAAAACCACGTAGAGCGCAGAAGCATGTTATAAAAGCACCTCGTGCAATTCAAGGTGTCCACTGTGTTTCCCGTCACAGCGTACAGACATTCGCGAAGTTGCGTGCTTGGCTAGCAGAATCGATCGATTTACCGGAACGTACTCGGAAATCATCAAACCTTAACTGTTCTCAAGATTCGCACGCATGTGGAAGCCCGTTGCAGTGTGCTATACAGTCTCATTAAACATAGACGAGCACAGTGTAAACAGATAGCAATCCCTCCTATTTCCTCAGCAATATTACCTTCCCCATTTATCAGGAGAAACACGGGAGCTTGATTCGCGTTTAACCCGTTGCCCTACGATTTATTTTACGGTTTCAGTGATTAGAACTTTCTTTGTAGTTCGTAATTTCCTAAAAAAAGGAGAAAATTTATATCTATCGTATGCCTATATGTTCTCCAATAACTATACATTAACGAAACCAAAAAAGAATTTCATCTCGGTTTAAAGGTAATTAATAACATACATATTTATTAGACTCTCTTCAGAATCTTCATCATGAGTCTGATACGATATTGTAGGGCAAGGAGTTTCGATTTCATAATTTAGCAAAGCCAACAAAAAACTGTTCGGACATTTTAGACCTTTTCAATTGTTATTCAAAATCAATTTTGATTGTAAGTGTACATCTCGTGACGTAAAGTCTACATCTTTGCTAATTTTGGTGATTCTCAAGCTGAACTCATCGATATATCATTTTCGCGTAGACTTTAAACATACTGGAGGACAGTGCTTTAAAATAGAATATAGTTTGCCAACCCAGATTAGGATCATAACGGCATGCATGCCCGGGAAGACACGTGTTTGAATGAAGAGGATCATGCTCCTAAATTCTCTGTTTGTTGCATGATTGACCATAGTGGGTATCCGCGAATAATGTAGGTACAGTGAAAAATTTTTGTTTTGCTATCACGAGCTGCTATTAATTTCGTGAGATGCGCCATCAGCCTGAAATGATTATATAAGCAGTGTAAATAACAAGTCAAGTTTCGTGCAATTAATGCAGTTATTTATTCTTCTCAAATATGGCTGCAACTTTCCAGAATTTTCATAAAATTTTAAATAGCGCAGAAATATCTCGTTATCGCATAAATTGCTTCTATAAAATGCTCAACTTGTGGGACATTAGGAAACTGTGATTACGAATTGAATGCGAGGGGAGCCGTAATCAGCAAACGCTCGCGGAGCATACTGGCTCTTCGAGAGCGAGACTTTGAAACTACATAGTCGGATTTCGCGATAGTCGAAAAGTCCTTCCTCTCGATTCTCGATTCGGGGTACCGTTTCAGTCGAACGTTCAATCGATTCCTCTTTGCGCTGATGGAAGTCCATCGGCTGATTACACGTTTGCTTCACGATCTATCTTGCCGAACGATTTTGTAAATCGCGGTTTGTATCGATCTCGATTATCCGCTGGAGTTTACGGACAACTGTTTTACGCTGAGTAAGACTGTAATTGAATTATAAACGACTGCAAAGTGGCTGTTGATCAGCGAACGACGTGAACATTTGTTTTTAACGATGGGCTTCCTCGGGACGTTGCTACCTTCGATTCTTTTCTCGTCGAATCTACATCATGATACATATTTATATCTTGTGTATGCAGTCGACTGAATGAAGTAGTTTATGTAAGAACGTGTTTATAAAAAAGTTTGCTACATTGAAGGCGCATATATAGATGCCTGGAAGTGGGCGTCTACTGATGGTTGATTTTCTAATAGTATTTCATTTTGTGGTTATTTCAATTTTGTAGTCTGTGTGTCTCTTTCGCCTAGGAGGACCATGAAAATTAATTAGCAGAGACGATTTAGATTTAACTTGACCATGCCTTGTGTCCTCGGAGTTTATGACCATATTGTTTCGCGAGTCATCAGTAGGAAGCGACACGTACGGAACGCGATTCTGCTTGGTGTATAATTCTCAATGCGGTCTAATATGCCCACATACTATTGTCTGCTGTCTAATGAATATTTAGCGAACGCCTATAAATTTTTTAGTTTGCACCGCTCGAGTTTGAAAGAGCTGTGTCGGTGAACGAGGATATTAAATGAATAATTTCGTAAGCGATATTTCAATGAACCGCTGTTTATCGTTAGTCCATGATTCGGACGGGTTTCTGTCATTCAAGATTCTCGAGTTTCAAGGAGATTTTCGATTGTTCGCCACCATGTGGAATTGGTCTTAAGGTGGGTATGGGGTTAGAGAGCAAGGGGTTTGGTCACCCCGTCTCAAGCGAGGGTGGATAGTAAAGTTGGTCACAGTCTACTGACTCAAACCGGGTCTCTTTTACGAGGCAACGGGGTTAAATGACCTGTCACTTTCACCCTCACGGTATCTTCTCTGCGTGGACCAGCCTACTACCAGCGCGAGAATGCCATAAAATATAATACCCCAAGCTGACGCCAGTTTCGCGCTTACACATCATTCATAAACCTCTATACTTTTTCATTTTTCTCCTCTCCCGGAGGTTCACCTTCGTTGATCCATGATTTGTTTGCCCATTGTCGCTTCTTTGACGCGCGAAATCGTTAGAACATTTCGCGATTTAACAAGCGAGCTGTCTTGTTAGGCACAGTAATGTTGCTATAACGTATGCATTTGCAGATGGACATTAAAATCTAAGCGATATACATTTATCTAGTACTGATCTGAAAATTTCGATTATTGAAAAAAGGTATTCTTGTAGATGCTGTAGACGCGCGGACTTCTCGAATTTAATACTAAATCATTTTCCAGAAAAATAATATCGATTGTTTAGCTAGTATCTTATGAATGCTAACATCTTACTGGCGTGCTTGTTTGTTGGCCAGCTTCGTATTATTATGTCAATTGTTTTGCTTAAGTATGGCCTGCTTTCCCAATCTATTTCTGTTAATCACTGAACGTTGAACTCGGTTCACTATAAACCCGCCATTATGTTAGTACACGAAAATCAACGATGTTATTCAGTCAAAGAGGTTCTACGGAAGATAGCAGCAGCAGCATCATAGCCCGCCAGACATGATGCACGCATAAAATCTAGTGTTAAATGGCCGCATATTCTCGTCCAGAAACACACAACATCCCATGAAAACGAGGCAGCGAAACCGCCTCTCGTATTAGCCAGTCGTACGGTCAACAATCCACTCTCAGGATCTAGACGGATAAGAAGAATAAAGCAAACGTATCTGCGTGTTAAATAAATACTTAAACGTATTGTGCTTCAGAGAAATCCTTAATGACCGGTGTATCTTCTTGCGCGAGTTTACTATAGTCCGTTTCTCGGAAGGAGACACTCGAGATACACTGATGATTACAGTAGCTGTCCACCGTACTCCAATTACTCTAGATTTGTAACGTATGAGCTATCAGACGGACGGACAATTATTGTAATTATAAAACCATACTTAAAATAATACAAAAAGTGTTGGAGGGTTTGCTGCAGTAAAAGATGGTTCCAAAATTATCGTATTTGAAGGGGGACAGAAGACTGTGTAGGTGAAGGTCATCTCAATGATGTTTTTTTAAAAATGAAATTATCTACCTTTTGTATAGTGAATCGATAACTGAATACCACAATATTTTCTATTAGGGATGGGACAGATTTAAATGAAACACCTAGTATATTCCTCTTTCAAATCTCTTTAAGGCATTCGCTATCACCATGTAACATCCACAGTCTGGCAATTTACAGTAAACGCCCCTTTACTGTCCGGCTTCGCGGGCACGATCATTGTTCAGTGCCTACACACTCCACTGCTCTTCTGTCCTTCTCTATGTTCGGCTCTCTACTGAAGTAGAGGTATTAGGCCGCTCGGCGCGGTCGGCGCGGTAGACGCAGTCATAAATCAAAAATAGTGTCCGGGTGCGATCACCGTGCAAAACGCGGCTGTTGGACAGTAAAGGGGCGTTTACTGTACTTGTTTCTGCAATGATTACAGCATCAATCCCTTCCGTTTCGCTAGTTTCGATGAAAAGATTTGTCCGATCGGTCCGGAAGAAACCATTGGCTTTGTCTAGCTTTCGAATAATGGCGGTTCGCGGCGCTACTCTATTATCTACGAGCTAGCATAATCACGCTGTGACAAGCACTATTTCGCGGCGTTATAGGCACGGTCGACACTTATATCAGGCGGAAGTGATTGGACGGAAACCGCGGCGTACACGGTAAAGCCAGGCCGCTTCATTTTCATTCCTATGAAGCGAATCGTTGCCCTGCCAGGTCCCAGCATCGCATGTCCAAAGAGTCCTAAAATCTTTACGGCCTTCTACTTCTACTGTGTGCTGGGAGGGCAACGATCTTCACGGTATCTCGAGCAGTCTCCTCACCGAGGGTGTTTATGGGCTCTGGGTAGGATTGCATTGTGCGCCTGGTATCGCGCGTAACCGTACAAGGTGTCAAGAAAGTAATATCCATGGAGCTAGGGGTATTTTCTGTCACAAATTCTGTTACTTCATTTTTGTCAAGCTGAAATGTTCTGGAAAGACATACGCTAAACATTTTCTCGCAGAAAACGATTGAAGAAGTATCCTCGACGTCATTAAACGAAGAAATAATGTTTTTCGGTGCTTGCTACCCTTTCCGCGACTTGAAAACGTCGACAGGAAAGGAGAGATACATAGTATCAATTCATCATAGCTGATTTTTGCAAATGTCCTTCGCAAACGTGTTGCAAAGGAACACCCTTAGGACAAACATCACTTTCCAGCCACCCTATAGGTGCGCGAGCGTATCCTCTTTCGCGATTGTGGGCGCGTTGGCGCGAATTGCGTCGCGACGCAACTCGCCGCGTCACGTCAGGCCACGTCGCATCGCGTGACGTCATCGTTTTCGTTTCAAGAGACCGTTAATCCGGTCGCGCAGGTGTATGGTTACTCATTGTTAAGCATTCTATCGCGCGTGAATTATTTGATGGTAACCGATCGATGCCTGCTTATGCTCTCGATACGTTGCACACGCCTTCCTTCTTTGCTGCTATAGCGTTTTAATGACTCCGTGTTGCCTATGGATAGAATGTTATTACGAAACTAGCAGATAAATGAATATCATCCGGCGCAAGTATATGCATTCATTATAAATTCACTTCTTCGATGATTGAATAGTCGGCAAACATTTACGAAGATCGGAGATTCTCCGAATCTTCTATTCAATTATTAGAACCACTATACATGAGAATCTATCTACACAGTTAATAAATAATATTTTTCCACGATCCCAACAATTTGATCGGCCACCGCAAGCAGCAATTGAAAAATGAATGTGCGTGGATATGCGAGACCCAGAGGATTTCTCGACGGATGTCAAATATCTTCAGCGTTGGCTTAGTCGATCATCTAATTATATTGAATATAATGTGTCCAGCTAATGAAAGAACGCCTTGGCCGTCGGGAATCCTGTTACCCAGGCCTTAACGCGCGTGTGTGCGTGTTATTACATGTCAATATCTTCACGTGCAAATTTTTCGCGGGAATAAGAAACGCGCGAGGGGGTTCGTGTGTACGTGGCTGGCGCAGCGCTCGAAGAGAAAGAGAGGATTTGACGCGAACGCTTGACAGGCTAAAGTTTTACTGCTTCTGAAATGTCGTGTCTCGTAAAAGCTGTCGCTCTGTTCACGGCCGTACCCATCGTTCGGTTCTTTGCGCCTGAAAACTTATTGTGATTTCGCGTTGACTATTTTTACGGGCGGCCGGGAGCTGCCGCGAAGGCTTTCGGTTACGCCGTTTTTATTGAAATGAACAGCGAAACATTGAGGATCGTCTGGCAAGTTATGCTCCCGCCAAAAAGGCTTCCGTTAGAACTGCTATCGCACCCTGTCCGCGGATCATTCCGAGTCGCCAGTCTATGAACGGCGAAACCAATTTCGCGACATCTTTCGTCTCTCGACGACAAATTGACAAGTTCAACCCTCATCCGTTGACTATCAATCCTTCACTGGTAGAACATCGAATGCAATGAATCCTTCAACAAATTTATTTCTTTGAGTATATTTAAAAAATGGCTAGAAATTTGGATACATACATTCTTCTTTTACGGAAGTAGCGTGAAGTAGTCACTTTTAGTGCTCTGTAAATTTAGTGCTAATATCCACAGTCTAGCAAAATAAAGAATGACAGTTTATAGAAAATAAAAGCGCGTATCTGGAGATTGTTACTACTAAATTTGACACGGGTAGGATACGGAACAGTATTTTAAAAGAACAGTACTTTCGGCCGCACTTTGATGGTGAGCATGCTGAATGCAACGAGACGGTTTCGGTTAGTGGCGAATTCCATAGTTTTCGCTGCACCGCGTAAGAGCAGCGTTGCAAATGATACCTGTCTCTTGTCATTGGAACAGACCCCTGGCCAACATCACGGTTAGGGGTTTCGATTACGCAGTGGCACAACGGTATCATTGCTACAAAGCTCGTCTCGGACTCATCCCTCGTGAAAGCGCTCTGTCGCGATATACCGTGGACAGCGGTCGAAAAGTTAGGGTAGGGGGTGCACACGATCCTCTATGTGTAACGTGAGATTCTCACTGGGGTCGTCAGGTGGGAAATTCCTGAATTTGTGTTTCCAAGTAAAATTGACTCCCTCTGGATGTTTCCGATGACGTTCGGCGAATGTCCGATCTTCGTCGTTTCGAACCCGGTTTTTCTGTATTTCGACATACTTTTCTGTTTTTGAATGTTGAATCGTTAGAAACATAGAAGATGGAGGATCTGTGATGCTGACAAAGTAAAATATTATTTATTATTATTATTGTTAAAAGAAGGTTCATGAAAACATGTTTATAATTTTAATAACTTCAGACAATGAAACAATTGACTGAAACAATTTGGTTTCATAAATATTTTCGTATTCTTTCGAACAAGAATATTTTATAAAATCGAGTATTGCAAAGACATCTTTTGACATTGATTGTCAAGCACATGTCTCGTCAGTCAGGTTTCCTGTTATTTCGGGATTCCGGATTTCAGTCCACGTCATAAATTTCAGCGGACATTTTATTCTCCGCGGTTTACGACCGCCAACTTGAAACAATTTTGGGTGGTCTGTAACTCTGACCACGTTTCTGAGTTCACGGAATCGTATCGGAGGTATTCGTTACCGGAGTCGTTCTTTCTTTATATATACGTATTTCGCCGTATTGCCTGCTTCTCTTATGTGTCCAATATAGCCAGTATGTATGTATATGTAGTCTGAACATAAGTGTACGATAAAATCGGCCGAACGATGAAAATGGAAGGATATGTCGCGTCGGTGCGACATTCCACGATGGCGATGCGAATTCGGAAGAAATGTGACCATGGGAAATCTGATAAGATTTGTTATGATCTTCGGTCTCCTTTCGCTATGATGAGTTCATCGAACGACGCGACCCACTCGCGGTCGATTCTTCGAAAAAGTGGGACAGAAAAAACGCTTGAAAATTTCATTTACTCGCTTATAATCGAATATTATAATTGAATACCTGTTAATCTTCCTGGAATGACTTGACAACTCCATCGATCATCTAATGAAAATAATTTTTTCCGAGGTCTTCAGAATAGAAGTTTGGCGATTGTGTGAACGGCCCAACACGAATCCAACACAATGCACTATCAACCCCAGCCGTTTCATATTTCAGGCTTCGTTCGAAATCAGTACGAGGGATTCGAAGCGTTAATCAATTTCTCGGTACACGAGCTCTTATCAATGTTTATGTTATCAGATACCCCGATGCTTCATCTTTCACCAATCCCGATGACACACACAACCTACTTCGCATATACATAATCTTTCGATGTGACTTGCAATTGGTGGAAGCGTTCTCGCGGACAGTGTCTCCTACAACACTTCCGTCTAACGAAACGAATTCCAAGAACGCAATAAGCGATAAAGCAACGAAGTTGTTAAATTCACACAATATCGCTAATTGATCGAAATACCCGCGACTGCATTCATGCCAATTCATTAAAGGAAATCTTGTTCTATTAAAATACAAATGCTTTTCAAGTGCTTCAAAAATGTACTCAATTTAAGATTTCAGTCTGTTCATTCCTTTGGCACGTTCCAAAGACATGTTTGAATAATTAAGAAAATCGTTGGATAATTTAGTTGAATGTTTAATAAACGTGTACTGACTGCAGGATTCAATGTGTTCATTTTCGTGAAATGTTTTAACATGTTTCAATAATTAAGAAGAATTTAAGAAGGCTTTTTACTTTCGTTTAATCGCAATATCTGGGCTTGCAAAACGTTGCAAATCAGTTCGAAAGACATATTTTCTCGAATATCTTGGAAACTATAACATTTTGGAGAATAGATTTTAAATATTATTTCTTATTACGAGATTGCGGATCTTTATGCAAAATAAAAATTTCTTACCTGACTTTCAACAAACTGGAATGAAATAGAAATTTATTTTCTTGCCCATGTTTAGTAAGACGAAAATAATATAATAGTATGTTTAAATTTTCCTAATATCTTTGCTATTTTAAATTACCCTACTTATTTTTGTCATGAATGCATAAAATCCGCATTCTACTTATTACCGTTTTTAGTGGGATTATAAACTGTGATACAGAGCTGACTTGTGCTCTAACAATTAAACCCGTGAAAAAATAATTTTGCCGACCTAGCGCGTAGAGTAGTTCACAGTGAATCGGTGCAAGACAGGTCGAAAGTGCAATACATAAGTATCCGCAGTCTCGCATGCCCGATCGTCCGTCGGATAGTGAAAATCAATTATGCAGCGCAATTATCAGATGAACTACTTCGGTTCGTAGGAATGATAATCTCGCCGGGTCTGTGTGCATCGCCTCTATGAAGCGTAATCATCGTGTCCAGGTGAGGCACGGCAAATTGAGATAGATCGCCAACGCTCAGAATGAGTCACGCTTACGTAACGATAAAGTATGCACATTTATCAGGATGAATAGTCACGTAAAGTTGCAATTCGTGACTAAGTTTCTTTGCAAGATTGCATGACACCGAGGTCATGACATGATCATCGCCGCGGCTACACGTGACGCTGTACTGTGTACACACGTGCGAAGCTGACACGTGGGCGGATGTCTCGCCGGAAAGATAAACAGAAACCATCCTGATAGACATCGCAAATTTTAATTACGACAAATTGCCTGATTGAAGCTGTTTGATACAATCGGACGACCGCTGATCGTGCACTTCGCGAATAATATTGCCGTGGATATTGCATTTCATAGCTCTAAATAATTCATTTTGTTAATTATGTCGTCGCTATCGTTTTCAATCGTTTTTCCGATCGTTCTGCCGCTAACTAGAGTCGTCTATTATGTAATGCGGTTATTTAATACATGAACGTGTGACGCTTGTTTTTAGTGTTCTAGTAAAACGTGGTACTTGTTGTTGTAATTAAGAATAAATTATCTGCTTTATAATGATCCTTGAATTCTATATTGTTATCTACATAGTTTATTCAAGTTCAGGCTCCATGGAGAACACGAAGGATATTTAATGTGAGAATATTCATTTCTTAGAAGCATTGTAGAACTCTTTGAAAGAAAGTGTTAGAGATTGTATAGGAAATGTAGTGTTACGTATACATTTGTTCGCAAAGTGAATGTGAAACGTGTCGCAAGATAATAATAGACACGGGAGATGTGAAGGTGGGTAGAGGGAAAAAGTTCGAAAGGAAAGTGCACGCGTTTTTACAGGTTCGTTTTGTAAAAGAAATAACTGCCGAGAAACTAATATCTTTCAGAGTATAATGGCTCGGCCATTATCAGAAGAAAGTTTTTATGAATCAATGGAGTGCTCACTTAAATGCTTGAAATTAGCCACCTTCTGCAAATCAAAGAATATATTTTTCATTGGTGGTGTCATGTCGCCAGTAGGAATGTTACTCGGCTATTTCATTGGTTATGGCATCGAATAATCGCGTGTTTCATAATCGTTTTGCGCAGTTTTTATTATACGTCGTTAAATCGATGTTCAATCAGCTACTTAATACAGCAGGAGTACACTAAATTTTTAATTGAAATCTTCGGATGTGTTGATTTTTGTATTAGTTGTCCGATGTAATACTTCGAAGAAAATATGTCCAGTTTTTATAATTCTCGTTTAAATAATTTGAATGTTACGGGAAAAATGCGTATTGGAACGACGGTGGTATCAGTCTGTGTGACTCTATGTGACTGCCTACATTTTTGTTATGGTATTTTCATAAGAGAACCGAGTATTATCGCGTTTGAGTTGACGATTGACACGGAACGGTTTTATAAACTCTGGTCTGGATCCATCGAGGATGTTTATCGGCCGCTCTAAACTCTTGATACCGATTTCAACAGGAAATTCTTGTTCTCACTTCACGTTCCTGTTCCACCACTATTCCATCAGTACCCTACAGATATTTATTTAACGTCCGCTCAGAAATTTGTTTACGATCAACACAGTCGATACAGTGACTGGGGTTCTTTCATAGAAGGCAAAGCCAATGTTTATGTTCCCGTAGACACTGTTTCGTTAAGTGATCTTTCACCAGATTTTGGAGATTTACCCTATTACTATAAGGGAAAAAGAATTTTATTTTATTTAACATTTAGTATGGATACCGCTAGTAAATCAAAAAATTAAAATAAATATTGAACCTAGCACAGGAAGAATAATTTGAAAAATAAAATAGTAGAAAGAGTAAAATAAAAATTGTCCTAATCGATTGTGAGAAGCAGGAAATAAATAGAAATCGATTTCCACCATTAACAATCGCGACACGTAGAAAATAATTCAGCTTTAATTTTTCATATATGTTTACCGAATGTGCATTGTGCATTTCAACGCACAAAATGCAAGCATTGGAATCTTTTAACTGTTTCCTGACTGGCCACAATCTCTCGCGATGCAAAATACAAGAAACGACGGGAAATGAGACAAAAGAGAACTTTCTCTCGCAACGTCAACATCTCGAGGACCATCTGAAACGAGGATGGCAGAGCTATGGGAAACCGTGACACTGTGCAGACACAGAGTCCTTCGTTTATGGCACCGATACTCGCTGATGGCTTGCAGATGGTGCAGTTGCAGTAAAGAATGCACACTCGAGGCAGTGGCACCTTTTCTTGAACGACTTTCCCGCAGAATATCGATATGTGAAAGGTCGATTCTGTTAAAACAGAATGAGACAGATAATTGGACCTCATTGTTGATTTTGATAGTGACGATTGCTATACCGCTTTTCAGCTCGATGATTGCCTCGTGTTCTTAGCCGTAAAGACAAAAATGTACCTATTCTATACTGACCGCTTGCGATATGAAAACGATTGCGTGAATTGTATGAATTATGAATATAACCTGTATTATCATTACTCGTGGCATAATCTTTTTTAATTGCATTTTTACGATCTTCACAAGGATACCTTCGCGAACAACGTCGGCACAAATATGGAATTTATGTGTCCATTGTTAAGAAAACTATTCCAGTATGTGACTTATCGTGTTATTAAAGACGTTACATAAATGTGGCTTATCGTGTTATTAAAGACGTTACATAAATATGAACATTTTTTCCCGTTAAGCGGTATCACTCTTCAACCCTTATGTCTGCACTGCGGATTTTTATGCATTTGTGGCTTGTTGAAAATTTTTAAAAACATCACAACCCCACAACAATTTAACATGTTCTCTATTTATTGTGTTACAAATGCAGTTATTTCGTCCTGAAAGACCAGCTCATAGATGACATTAATATTTAGGTTAGCTTGTCTGAAGTGTTTGTCACGAAGCCGATGGGTTGAAATTGAAGTTGTTGACATTTAAAACTAAGCCTTTGCTATTACCACTCTGTTAGATATTTCAGAGAAATTTGAAATTGGGAAGTGTTCGGCCGCATCTATTTGGATTATTTGGCGACTCCGAATTTATTAGGATCGAAGGGTTCACGAAGGTTCGCACGATAGGGCGTGTGATCATTCGCGGAGTGCATGGGGCTGCTAATGAAAGACGCAGGGAAACATTTATGCATTCGAAATTAAGTCATGAACGGTACACGCCCTGTTACAAGGCGGTCATTTCGCCGGCCTCGGCTTACACGATAACTAGCCATTTCGTATACGATCATATCGATGTTCACAATAAAATTACAATAATTGCCGGCGCAGAATGGTCCAGAGAACCAATGCGAGATGAAGGCCAGGTCGATCTGGCAACGGATCGGTCGCCAGTTTGCATACGAAGATGCGATCAGATCTGTTCGGCTATCAAGCAGCCTTCTTCTTCTCCCTCCGCCTCCCCGAAATTTCTCCGAACTTGAATTATATTCTTTAAATTGTGTCGCAAAAGATTGCAATCTGCTACCACCACTTTGAAATTTGCGAGGGGCCCTGGTTAGCTGCATATGTTTCAAGTTTGCAACGACGTATCCTCGAACTGCGTGCGTTTCCACATTCTTCCTCAATTTACTGTTTATCGCCGGTACACCAGATATTTTCTCCGTATTTACATAATTATACGTTAGGTCGCGATCGCATGATGTTCGCGAGAATTTGTTTCAAAACTGGCTACAGTCGTAAATAAGGATTCGTATGTTACACTCAAATGTGCGAACCAGTACACTGGGCAAATGAAATTTTGCAAGGTGTATACAATAATTGCAGGGTTTATCAAATAATTAAGGAGCCAAGTGATGTGCAAGGATTTTGCAATCATTTTCTGAGCTCTAGTGGTGGGCAACTGCTAACACATGATTTCGCAAGGATAGCATCGACTCACTTTAAAATTGAGTTTTGAGATTCGGTAAATGTTTTAATTGTTTTCGCGTCTGGAAACGAGGATTGAGTGAAATACTGAGACAAATAATGTCTGTTCATGCATTGAGCTAAATGTGTCAACACAATATATTCAAAAGTTTAACCAAGCTATTCCAGGTGATAGAGAGCCAACGTTTGGCAAGACGTGAAAGTCATAACTCAAGAACGGGATCTTGTCAAGTAGCATTTATCGTTACGCATCCGTTACAATATTGTGTTAATTCTAGCAATACTAGAAAGTGTGTTAATTAAAACAAATAAAAAACTGAAAGAAACGACCTAGAGAATTGAAAAAAAAACAGGTAAGAGTGCATTAATTCTGCATTATTAAAATAGCTGATAAGTTATAGCTGATAATTATTAAACAGCGAATAAGCCTAACGATCACAGAAATTATTCGGTTTTCATTATCTAATGGATAAATTTCGCCGGAGCATTGGAAAAGAAAATACAGCGACGAAAGATGCAGTTAACGTGGAAGAAAAAGGTTGCAATTTCTCCTGGATCGTTGAGCAAAGTTGCGTTTGCTGTCAAACTACATACATTGCAACATGAAACGTAGATACCAACTCGTTTCAACATGTATAAAAGGCTTTGCCGATTCTTCTCGGTTGGACGAGAAGAAGCTTCTTTGAGCTCAACGTTGACCTCCTTCCTTATACAAATAGGGAAATTGTCCTTGTAGTCAACCGCTTAAGGCCAGTAGACGGCCATCTTAAACGTCGTTGTTACTATGAATACGCCATTTTCTAAATGTTTTATATATGCTCATTGAAATATACAAGAATTTGTTAGTATTTTATTTGGAAGCAATTTGTTTTCAGGGAGACTGATTATTAGGTAGGGACTGATTTAGGCACGTTTACTCTAACGATTTGAACCTGCATCCAGAAAATTAGAATTCAGAAAATTTGCAACTCCGGGTCAGAACAACCCGGCAACCAAGGCCCAATCCCTACAAACAAGTGACCCTTCGCACCGCCTGCGGAGCTAATACAGTTTTCAAATTCGCGCATCGCCACACAACCAGCTCCCGAACCACATAGGCACTATAAAAACATCAACTTAGGACCCGATGCATTGGATCGCAATATGTTTACCGTGTTGTTTACCAATATGTTTAGCGTGTACAGGTGCTTTACAGAGACCGCGCGTTATGGACAAAATGGCGGCGAACAGTGAAAGCTCACGTTCGCCGAAGAACGTGAGGCAGAAAGAATACCGGGTATACATATACAACAACAGAGACACAGTCTCTTTGCTGAAGACAGAACGAGAAAGAGAAACATGAAAGAGAGAAAGAGAGTACAAGTAGAAAGGGCGACAGAGAAAGAGAGATCGACAGGGTCGAGGGAGATGATTCCGAGAGAGAGGAGACAAAGAGACGAGAAGCGAGTGAGAGAGAGAGAGAGAGAAAGAGAGAACGGAACGGCGAACAAAACCGTCAACGACCGGAGAAGACAGGGTGGCATCGAAAGGATCGACTTAGGTCCTCTTCGTCTTTCCTTCTCCAAGCTCCTGGAGGAGACCTCCCTCGGCCAGAAGGCTAGCCCCTCCACTTTGTCCCGTTCTCTCCCACTCTCCGTTGTTCTCTCTCCTTTTCTCTGATGGGAGCCACGAGCGTTCTGCTCTTTCTCGTGAACAGCGGTTGCTAGAGAGAGAACAGGGCACACGCGCATGTACCGAGCGAAGCACGTGGTTGGCCGGGTTCACCTGCACATGGAAAAGGAGGGAACCAACGCCGGGCGTTACGACGGCACCTGCTCTCTGCGTCGTGTTGTCTATTCGATAGAATGGAAGAGGGGTGGCTACCGGAGAGGGAGACTCTCTCTCTCTCTCCCCCTTCCACTGTCTTTTTCTCTCTCTCACTCACTCTCCCTCACTCTCCCCCTCCCACCGTTCCTCTTTGTCGAGGCAACACGGGGAATGTGCGAACTGTGCATGGGAGCAGGAAGGGGAAAGTTATTTCCGCCTTTTAAAAACCATCCAGAAGTTCTCTTATAGGCGGAGCTGTACCGAGCGGACGCGCTACTATTGGCTGCATTAATGTTCAATATATCATGTCGTACCCGCCGGGATAATATTGTCCCTGTACGCGCACGCGGTGGATGGTGAACATCACCACGGGTTCACGAGGCTCCTCGCCCGCAAATCCACCAACCACCGTCAATCCTTCCCGGTGAAGAAGTGTCAGTCAATAACAACTATTATAGTTAACCAACGATTATTTTCGATCGATCCGGATACCGACCACCACGATCGGCCCTTTACACCTGCCCGACAGGAAGTGTCTCTCGTGGAACGGATTCCTCCGTTCGCAGAATGATATCCTTGCGAATTCCGCTCGATTAACGCGTTTGCTAAATAATCAGTCACGTTATGCAAAATTAAAATTAATTGCGTCAATTGCAAGAAATTTACTTCAATCATTTTGACAAGTTGAAAATAATACATTGGTACTCTGTAAAATAAAATACATCTGGCCATAGCTGTCATAGAATCGTTGAGACCAGTCGAAATGAGTTGTCAGTTATTGAAATTCGATCAGTTATTGAGATTGCAATGATCCTTTGGTGGACTCTTGCCAGACACATTTATTCAGTCGTGTATTATAAAAAAGATCGTGCAACGTGTCGATTAACCAATGAGGTATTATTAATTTTAATTGTCAGCACAAAATGGTCGTTTTTAGTGTTCGGTAGTTCTAGTATTAACCCTCCGACAGAAAAGTAGACGTCACTCTTTGGTTTCTCGACTACACTGGTATCGCTTTGCTCTGCAAATGGCGTAAGTAGTGAAAATAGGGGGAAAGCTGTTGTACAAGTATAAATGCTTTTGTAGATTATCGAGAAGTTAGACTAATGGTTGCTTTCGTATTGTATAAGTTACCTGAATATATAGATACGTGACGTTCGCGAATAATACAACTCAGAGAAATGTTACTTCCTTTACCGGCTGCACTCAATTCAACGTCCGCCATAAACTATAACAGGTGCTAGAAAGTTACGAGAAAGTCCAATTCAGTTACAAATGGCGGAACAGAAATATCACTGTACGTGACACAACATCTAGGCCGCTATTGTCTCCTTTGTCTATGCAAAAATGAAGATATTCATATAAAATTTTCTTTAATTATTGATTACGCAAAGGATGTTTGAAAGTTCGAGGATGTTAATTTTAAGTTACTGGTAAATCTGTGATCGATTGTCGTTTTAATCGATATTTTGTGTTTATTCTGTTAACAGTTGACAGTCCAGAATTTCTACTACTGCAGACTATCAAGCTTATGGAATTTTTCGCCTGTCCTTGGCAGATGCTGACTTACATGTACGTGATCTTGAAGTATGCGAATGGCGATCTTGAAGAGGCTGGGAGACGTATACTGCAAGGTGAAATACCATATCTTTAAATTTCTAACAATAATAAGTATTATTGCAGTTTACTAAACTAAGAATGTCTATATTGTGGTAACGTTAAAAATATAGACAGATTAATATATATATACAGTAATGTTGTATATGTCGTTAATCGTATTTTAGGATCGCAATTGAATCCCGAGAAATAATTGAAATGTTTCGTTTTGTTGCTCCAGTGTGTTATCACCCGAAAATCGTTCTTTGGAGTACCACTTTGGACAAGATCCTTTCATTCATTTTGAAATTGATACCATCTTGAAGATATAACACGATTTTTCAAATTTTTCAATCGATTATTTCCGACAGTGTACTAAAAATCATTGCAAATGGTTTTGACCGCGATTGAATTGAAACTTTTATCACGATGAAATAATAATGGAACGGTTTTCAACGAATTCCATCGAGAAAAATAGCCGGTCGTCTCGAAGATTTGATTTTGCAGTTCAACAGCTGGAAGATAATTATCGAATCGATTTTGATAATGTATATATACAACGGAGATATATTGGTGGATCGGAGAGACTAGAAATCTATTCATTTCAACAATTATGATTAGTATAAGTAATACAAATGACAAATTTCTAAAAAAAAAAACAACATTAATCTTTCAGACTCACTGTTACAACCGTGTTAGACTGTCATTTTGTATTTTACGCCCGTCAGTCACTCGTGGAGACTCGAAATAATAAATTGGGTTCTAACGTTAACGTTGTGAAATCGAATTAATCAAAAGACCTTTTTGTAGCATTTCTCGGTCACAAATTTCCAAATTCTGTGATCTGTTTGAGCTTCCATTGTCGCGGGGACGTTGTATAAAATAAGTACAATATTCCTGGTTCAATCCTCCTATTATAAGCGAAAACATGCACGTTATAAATTACTACAGCAAGGAAATATTTCCGCTTTCGCGACAGTCTTGACGAATAATTGCCGTAGTCTTATGCCTTTGAGCCTCCCGATCTGCCAAAATTCCGCTACAATTCTTGGATTCTGTCCAATTGCGTTGTGATTGCGGTTCTCCATATTCTTGAAATGGAAAAAAAATAACTATCGTTGACCTGGAAACTCGTCGTGCTCGAAGATCGTCTGGAAGATGCAGGACAATCATGAGTACCATTCTCTAATCGCCTGAAGATCATAGTTCGTGCCACCCAGAGCGATCTCGTCTGGAAAATATAATACTTAAAACACCAACAAACAAAAAGGTGAATGTATGAAACATGTATAATGATGTTAGCGAAGGCACATGAATAAAGCAACCTCCACCAAAATATTGAAAGGGCCATAGCCAATAAAAGAGGTTTCTAAATACGTCAACGCCAGAGATAACACTCAGTTCCTTACATTATTTCGGAATCTATAAATTAGGCCCCTTGGCGTGGGCCCACGCTGCTTCAAGTCCGGCCAGGGCGACTTTCCCAAGAAGTCAGCTGATACTTTCCAGCCGTACCACAGAACAATAAAGTATCCTCCAAAATCGATCGTAGCGTAGACTCAAACTGAAATTCAAGCCGGCCACACAATAAGCACGTTTGAACAGTGCTGAAATAAGGCATTGTACAGTGACTCCCACTAATATACGGACACTCTTAAAAAGACGATAACTTTTGAAGTGAAACTTCTTTGCTGAAAATTCCGATCACATGAGAATAAAGTAAAATAAAGTAAAATAAAGTAAAATGAAATAAAATAAAATTTTTTTTCGTTTGAGATCATACCCGCATCCTTACTATTCTCATTTACTATCTCTTGTTGAATAAAAAAATACTAATAATTTATCTCTATCTATACCTAATAATCAAGAAGTTTCACTTCTGTCGCGCATGGACTCCACGCACACGACATTTTTTAATATTGTACACATTGGGAAGCTAGAGAAGTTAGTTTGCTACAGGATGTGCAAAAAATTTTTTTCAAAAATTGCAATTGATCGGAATTGTAGAAAAAAATACTAAAAGTTGCATTTTACAACTTTTTTATGTGGACCTATATGGAAGATTTAAAAAATACGTTTTGTAGATCTGTATCAATTAAACATATTCGGAAAATTTCGTGAAAATCGGTCGACCATGCAGTGAGCTACAAACGTTTATAGATGATAAAAATTGCAGATTTGCACGATTTTCGGCCCATAGCTGCAGTAAATCTAAGGATTCTTACATCTTTCAATACCTGTCGTTTTTTTCCCACGTCAACCGATTTCGATGAAACTTTCACAGTGCATAGTAATTGACACAGACCTACAAAACGTGTTTTCAAAATTTTCGATATAGGCCCACATAAAAAAGTTGTAAAATGCAACTTTTAGTAATTTTTCTACAATTCCGATCAATTGCAATTTTTGAAAAAATTCTTTTTCACATCCTGTAGCAAACTAATTGCTCTAGCTTCCCAAAACAAGTTCAAATCGTATAGTACAATATTAAAAAAGTTATCGTCTTTTTAAGAGTGTCCGAATATTAGTGGGAGTCACTGTATATATCCGCGAGTTCTTTGCTTCAGCTCAACAGGCTTCTCTTGATCGATCCTGTTTCTTAACCATTTCCTTACCGGGTACGCAAGTAAGCTTCCTCTGTAAACCGGGGACTCCTACAGTTTCTTTATGCCGACTACAGTCGGCGTTGGTATTAATAGGGTTAATATAATAGACAGAACGACAGAAATCGTGCAAGGAAATCAATTGTTTAGAAAGTGGAGTACGAACACATAAAGCAACCATTTGTAATTGTAATGTGCGATGATTGTGGATGTCGTGCAAGTCACTGCTGGATTCTCTACACCGGAAGGTCCCCCTTAATCTGTGGTTCGCTCGGGCGAACTATAACGCCAGGTACCAAGATAGAAGCTTGTTGGTTTCGTTTTGCAATTTCAGCGTATATATCGATAGAGGTCGATAATGGCAAAAAGGAAAATGAGAGCGTGTTCCATGCGCTTATACGTCACGAGCAGGAAATGACTATCGCATTGGCATTTCTCGCGGCCGGACAGGTGAATGCGATTCGTTGAAATGGATTATTAAATTCTACTTGGTTACACATCGTCATTCTTGCCTACTCGATAGATCAGTCGCAATACTTAATAGGCGAATTATTGTAGGAACATTAAGCTGTCTTTACTTATTAAACGTCTAATACGCCTTTCAAACGTATAAGCTGATCGAATGCTTGCAGGTTCTCATACTAAATCCAATATTAAATCTGAGTCGATTTAATTAACAAGATTTGAGAACGAAAAAAATTAATTGGTTGGGGCTGTCATGGTCTATATGTACAATTTTCTGTTTCGGTGTTGTAGATTTAGAGAAACTTTCATCACTTCTTTATGTTTCTAATTGTTGGCTTTATTGGTTTAATCAAACCGCCAAGAAGAATTATAAATTAGCCTACAGGTTTAAATTAAAATAACCACTTTGTGTAGTGAGTACCCGATAAATCGCATCGTTTATGATCGCGTCGAAAAATTTCGAGGCCTGCAGAAAATCTTGTATATACCTGCTCCATGAAGCTCGGCAAAGGGAATGATCCTGCATGACCTTGAATGACCTTGGATTATCCATACATCCTAGGACAGCGAACTCGACGCGGAATGAGCTTCTAGCAAAAACAGAGGATTCGTTGTTCCATTAACACAGCGAGAGAACGTCACACGCGTCCGACGACCATGGTCTGGTGTTTCGTGCGAAGCGAGCCCAATCAATTTTATGCACGTTGTTATTTATGGTGGTAAGGTATAGCGTAATTATCGGAAATCCATGGTTCTTCCATGGTGAAAATAATCTTCTTCTTTGATTCTGGAAACAGTCAATACGGATTTTAGGCGCAACTTAAAGTAGTTAAAAGCTCAAGAGAATTGAAAAACATGTATTATTTTCAACGTACTAAAATTATTAAAAGAAGAAAGAACCTTTTATTTTGATTCTTACAACGTTACAACGATTCTTACAATCGTTGCACAGTTTTACTTTGCATAAAGATCGCGCAGTTTACTAATTTGTCAGTTACACCTTCATAGATAAAGAGTGCATTGATTCGAACGGCGTGTCTATTTCGTCGAATTTTATCCAATTCCATTTATATGAAATACCGACGGTATAACAGAAAGTGCTAAAAGTCATCTTTTCGAGATACGCCCATTCGAATTAACACGGCAGAACGAGACACATCATTCATCACTGTCCTACTGGTTGTCTGGCGCGAGTGAAATTTACGAAGGTGAAGCGGTCAAGTAGGCGTGAAAAAGAAAGTAGCGTAATTTGTTATGTAGCCAATCTGCTGGGCTACTGTTTACACGAGCCGATCATTATAAATCGCTTAAGCCCGCTATGGTCCGTTCGTCAGATTAGCTACTGCTGGCGCCCCAAGGCGCATATCATCTCGATCTCGATAGCTGTTCTTATAGAGTTCCAAATGGGCCACAAATAAACCGACTAAATTGCCGTTTTATTGTTTGTTAAGGTAATGCACACCTTACCGGCGTGCTGTGCGCCGTTTAATGAACGGAATCATTATTCAAACATTTTTTTACCGTAGAAGAAATCGCTCACAATTTCAAATAATTCAAAAACACATTTCTCCTATTGGCAAATAGCAAAATTCCAATGGGTTTCTCCTTAAATAATAACTTCTCTAGCAGTAACGAGTAAATTTTTTTTATTTCTGCCAATCATAACATCAGTGAACGTCGTATAAAAATTGAAGAAGGGGATTGAAACCTAAATAGTCCAGATGGACAAGGATCAATTACCGTCGGAAGGTTAGAGGAGTGTAACGAAAGGGAATATGCCGGTGGCATTTAAGTGGCTGACACGTAATTTGGTGTCGTGCGGAAAATCCATGCAGTGAAAATAATAATATGCCGGGTGGCCGGGGATTTTCATCGTGGTCGTGAAGCTGGCATCGGACCGTTCCACTTGTATCGTTAGATCCTGCACCAGTCTCGGTAGACGTGTCGGCAAAAAACGGCACGGTGAATTCATGAATAAGATCTCACGCAGCGGGACATGTACTTTTATAAGAGAGGAGAAATGAACTGGACATTATCGTAACAGCGGATAGTTAGTGTAACGCTATTAGCCCGGGTCCGCAACCAAGAGGACGACTAGTAATTATGGCGAAGACGCCGTGTTTCACGCGTGCCAACACCGTTTCAGGATAAATATGCTCGCGGGGATCCAATCCAGTTCGTCCAGTCGAACACTTTTAAGTCCATGTGGAAAGTCGCATTCCTGCTGATCACCGGCGAATAGGTAGATGATCAACTACATCGACCTACTCCAAATAGATATAGTGTTGCTAGCACATCGCGTCGCCGCGTGCTACCTCGACCGTGCATTATTACACTTGCAATTCGCGTACCTGTCCGTTTCCAACGGATTTCTCTTTAATCACGAACTGTATCTACTCCAACGACTTGACCAAATGAAACACGAAATCGGAGGGTTTCGAACGATACCTTCTGCTTTTGAGATCGGTCAGAAATTTTATTCCTCCAAAATGTTATTCCTCGAAATTTTCTGCGATTAACCGCTTTAAATGAAAACGGGACAAATCAGCATAATAATTTTTTCTTCGTGAATAGGAGCATTGTCTTGTTGTAAAATAAAATCATGCCTTACTGATCGGTTACCACTTTCCGGGATTATGATTTCCAGTAGCAATTTTAGGTAAACTATTGTTAAAACAATATATTTCTATTTAAAAAATAAAGAGTGTTTGAAAGCTGATAAGAAATGACTATGGAGGTCTAACTCACTGTAAAATGAGCTGGCCGTTCCGCAGGGTTTTTATTTTAAATAACGAAATGACAACATTGCTATAACCGCAGGTGGTTAAAATAGAACATCTCTCGACTTTCTGGCAACACCACTGGCAGCCGAAGCGAACAGTAAAACGTAATCATAAGTTTCATAACTGCTGGAATTATGCGTCGGAAATATTAATACCAGTAGAACATAATCCCGGAAACGCTTAATGATAGGTGATTAGCATGGTTCTTGAAAATCTATTTGCATCATGAATAACTTTCAGTTAATCACAGTTAATTAACAATGACAAGTGATATTCGTTCCTGTTCCATATTAGATAGCGAGCGTAGAAAGACTGTATGAAAGTTCGGAAATGATATGCGTGTAGTTTTTCAGATATACAGTCAGCTTTCTTTTTCGATTGCATTGTTGAATATCTAGCTGCATAATTGCACGTTTGTCGCTTATGGTTTGTGCACGTTTCGTGTCGGCCGATTTTCCCCGAGTTCACGACATTGATTTCATTATCAAACTAGCTCGCCTTATCCTGAGCGCCGCGAGCAAGTTTAACACTGCAAAGAACATGGTAACAGTACTCGGAACTCTACACTCGATGGGCGTTCATGCTAAACTCTGATAGCTGTCGATAGCCTTAGGAAAGCGAAATGAAATAGCTTATTTACTCCAGATATGTTATCCAGGTGCTGGCAGCCGTTTGAATTTTGATGGGACTGTAGACGTCTGAACTGTAATATAATGCACCTGGCTCGGGTTACAGACGATACTAGTAAAATTACAGTTGTTTATAACATTGCTTTAATGCGATCGGACACGATAACAGAATTTATTCACTTCGAACATCAACGGGGACATTTTTCCTCCATCTTAAACTGACTTACCAAATAAACTATGTATCTCGTTATGCACACTCAATTATTTTACCAATATTCTTACATAACTTTACTCGCGTCAAATTTCATATAGCGAAGTCAAAATAAAATTAATGTAGATCATTTAAATTTCGTCTTGAAACATTTATTACTCGGACAGTTTCGAGATATTAATTTTATATTCATTTTCGTGAAATGTTCCATTTTTGTATCCATTCTACTTTTGAGGTACCAATTTTATATTGATTTTCCGGTTACACTGAACTAAGTAGAAGAAAGAAAAATAGCGTGTAGAATCTTGTCTTAAAATGTGTATAATTTATGCACTTTCGAGGTGGGTACTTAAAATAAGAAGTAAAGTTAAAAAGCATACGATGTCGTAATTGAAGCCAGAAAGGAGATCCGTAATTTACCCGGTCATCGGTAAAAATGAAATATGGGAAACATAGAACAATAATTAGAATATTATTAGACTCGGTCGTTTGATATTGTACTATTAGCAAATTGCCAGGCCGCCTAGCACACTCGCGCACATGTTCTCTTTGTTAAAAATTACTTATCTTCGGTCGGAGAATGCTCGTGGCTCGTGTGTCAACTGTCAAGGTAGACGTCAATGAAAGTGATCACAAATAGATGCCAGCAGCGTTATCGTTAATATGCTTGTTCACATTTAACGGGAGCTGGATGCACGATCGTCTGAAAATGAGCGCTCCCCTCCCGTTGCATTGCGTTATTTATCGTTCTTCAACGTGCATTAATACTGCTGGACGCAAGCGTCACTTTACCTGTGCACACTGTGCAAACATTGCAGTCGGCTAAGGTCGATCCAAATTTATGGTGCGATAGTTTTGCATTATTTATAATATACTAAAATGTACAACAATATACTAGAATACTAAATATTTTATTTTATTCAGACATAAAATTCCAATGAAGCAACCTAAGATTTTAGAAAATATAAAAATTTGCATTCCCCTTTAACTTTATCTTACTCGTCAAAATAATTACTTTAATGCGAAACAAATATTTGTTAGTGTAGTCGACACGTATATTTATGCATGAATCAGTGAATATCAAGTTTTGAGATTGGAAGTACTATGTGCAAGTAATTAAAAGAACAAGTCTCCGTTTGCAAAAGCCCATAAGAAGCAGTCCATAAGTGTAGCACGTGCAGCAAGGTGTGTGATCGGTTTGCATAAATTGCTTTAACGAATTTATTAGTTTGTGGGAAGTATTTCTTATTTCATACATAGATTTACAATAAAGCATTTGGTTTATTTGATCTACTATTTTTTATTAATAATGCTTTTTTTCATTACTTATTCGAATTATTGAACTGCCGTCTCTGCGGTGGATGCAGTACTTTCAAGTAAATTTGGTAGTTTCAAATTGAAATTCGATAGTAATTGATCCGCCATGCCGTTACGTAACTGTCCTTGCAAATTATTAAATTTTGAAGAATTTTTACCGTCATAATGTCTCTTAATATTATATTTTTTCAACACAGATATTTTTTCACTGCATATTAAACAAACAGCACTTTCAGAAAACAAATCTTTATATCAGAAAACAAATAATCATATGTCCAACTGTCGATAAACTGCCGATGTACAATTTCAATTTTGGGTTTTCCAAAAGGCGAGCTCATGGCAAACTACGAAGATATTCTATCGTTACACGAAGAATGTGTTTTCTGGCGCAGTTAAACAAAGACTGTAGAATGCTATAAAATATAGCCAGAAAATAACAATTGAAAATCATGGACGAAGGTCGCCGCGCCGCGCCGCGCCGGATCCCATCGGGCCGCAGGCAGTATGCTGTCGGGCTAAATGCGGCCCGCGGTATGCTCATCACTGGACTAGACTATCCTGGCATTTGTAACAATGTAACCGGTCTGTAACAGCCGGCTCCGGAGTCGATAATCGATCGCTGCCTCGCTCGATGCTTTTGAGGAACGAGCCGGTATTGCCGGTATAATAGCCTCGATCGGGATCGTCGATTGCATGCAGTCCTTCGCAGCGGGAGAGATGTACCCGGCTCCGCAAAATTATAGGACTCCGCTGCACCTTGCAATTAGCACTCAAGCATTACGTACCCATGGAATCACAAATTAAATTCTATTCCTCATTGCGACATCGGAGCGCCGATCTCGAAGCGATTTTCTGCTTAACCTACTGCGAAACAAGTGAATCGACCTACTGCGAAACAAGTGAATCAGAAATTGATTACGTTCCCTTCGAAAGTGCCATTTTCTCCTCCTGCTTCTGTGTTTTACAGATTGTTACTGTTTTATATTGCACCTACTTGTTTTTGTCAAAACTGCATAAAATCCGCTGTATATTTATTACACGACTCGTTGAAATGTTCTCAGCCATAGAAACACTATCATCTTTTTCGACCGGAGATCAATGTGAGAGTTCGTCTTGGTCCTCTATATGCATACAGTCTTGCTTAGATTAATTGATGATTCACTGATCTTATTCGGTTCAGCTAATTTCACGCTTTATATTCATATATGATAAGTGCTATCTGGTGTTATTTTTCATTCATCAGTTAATGAGAGAGCGCTTCAAGCTTTATGGGTCTCGGAAATTTCGTATGCGACGAGCTCGCGTGGTACTGCCACATTAACTTACATAACTTTGTTATTCGATTTAACTATAAAGTTAGCGCAGAGAATGTACTAATTTGCGCACTTAAGATACATGGTAATTAGATTATGGATTTTGTGCATTTATGACAACAATGAGTAGGTGCTATTTGAACGAACAGAGAGATTAAAAGAACTTTAAAATATCGGTGTGCTACAATTATCTCCAGTTTTTCGAAATCATTGAAGAAGAAAAACGATTATTAGTTGGTCCCTGCTTTTTGTAATTGATGTAGACAATTTTTATTTAATTTCTAATTTATCTAAGGTCATTTGAAGCGACATTTTCCTTTGCAAAAATGTCCGCTGCGGCTTTATTAAGAAGTTATTAACGAAAAACACGGACCAATCAGAGCGCGACCTACACGCGTGTTGGTAAAGACGGCCTGGCGCGCCAGCAGGCTGCATTGAGTCAAGGCGTTGGTGGTGCGCCGCGACGATGCAACAAACAAGAGAAAGATCAGAAACTGATTGAATTAAAAACTCACTTATTTAGCCGTAAATTCATTTGCTGCTTCGAAATGTATGTCACTGGGCTACTCGGTGACTAACTGTACAGATGGCTTCAAGTATACGGCAGTGCTTAAAAAAGAAAGCTAAGGTACGTACGGTCAGGTCAACGAACTGCACAACTGGTGATAGGGATGTGATCAAGTACCACGCAAACAGGTTCGAACTTTGATCGATTGAATTCGAACTTTCTACAAGTACCTCGAAGAATAGAAATAGTACTCCTAAGTATACTCGTACTTATGCCAAGTAGTTTCGAACCTTTTACAAGTACTTTGGTAAATGGAAGTAATACTTGCAAGTATACTCGAATCTTGTTCGAACAGATTCGAAACTTTTATGAAATTCTCTGATTTTTCTAATCATTATTTTTTTTACTTTTAAAATCAATTATGCTGTCCTTCAATGCATAATTCAATTCAACATGTATAATTATAATTTCATAATCTATCGGATGTATAGATCCATCTATCTATGTATTTATTTCATCTACAACATATAATAGTTCATAGACGTAGATGTCCGTAAATCGGCAAAATAGCAAATTATCAATTTGGTTATCTCTCGACAATGAAATAACAATTACAAATAATACGATACCTAGCTCATCGACTGATGTGTTAGAAGTGGAAAATTATTTAAACTCACAATATTTATATCGCAAAAAAGACCCGTTATTATTTTCGCATGAAAATTCAACAAAGTTAACCCATTTTATCAAAAATTGCACGTGAATATCTTTGTATAATGGCCACTTCTGTACCTTCAGAAAGTATTTTCAGAAACAGGAAATATCATGGATAGAAAAAGAAATAGGCTAAAACCAAGTATTGTAAATGAAATATTATTCTAAAATAGTTACGAATTTAATAAATAAAGTGCTTAAAGCCCACTGTGCAGTTTTGATTTCCAAGATTCGAGTACTACTTGCGAAAGACTCGATTCTTTTCAACATCGAAGTACTTACAAGTATCTTTTCGAAACTTGTAAGTACTCATTCCGAGGTTCGGTATCAGTTTTGTATAAAGCGAATACTTTTCAAATATAATCATTGAAACATTATTGCTTTTAAGTAGTAATCGAAACCCATGAAATGAAACTTGGTTATTGAAATTGACTCGGATTCGTCAGTATATATTGAACTTGATCCCATCCCTAGTGGTAGATAATAGGTACCCGATAACCTAAGGATGTGCGGACCTCTACCTCTTGCTGGGTAAAAAGACAGACTTTTCGAACTCAATGGTGATCCCGGGGAAGTGCAATCTTACTCCGGGCAATGTGTACATAGACACAAAATACTGTAATAAACGGCTAAGACAGTGTTGTGCGGAGTGATTCGTTCTTAATTAAGTGCCTATATACCCCGACAGTTCGGGATCGTTCTCTTAATGAGTTATCTATGTAAAGTATAGATAGACGGTTATCTCGTTGATAATTAACAGAACGGTTCGCAGAACGCGCGGCCGGTATTTTCGTGGAGGAATCGTAAATTATTGAAAAGCGTTAACGAAGTTGTACACTTTTACCCGGATGCAATATATGTATATCTCGGCTTTATCGTCGTTTCAACGTCGATCAACGCAACGGTGTGTAGCACGGTCGCGATGTATGGTAATGACCGTGAGCTCATTACCCGAAGAACGCACCGCCATATCTGGATTCCACTTGCTCGGTAAACGTTACCCTTTTTACAGCTCTCAGTCGCTCTCGACCGTTCAGAAATTTTACGCATAACTTACTGTTGCGAACCTATAATTACGATGGACTATAAAACGTGACTTGGGACGTAGCGGCGAAAAAGAACGCGGAGAAACAAAGTGGAAGAATGATCGAGCGAGAGGAGGAGAGAGAGAGATTTTGAGAACCCTCGGAGAAAAAGGTTTGCACGTAAATGGCTACTGCTCACCGGAGAAAAGAAATCTTGTCAAATCGAAGAGAGAAAAAAGGAGATTTTCTTCCGAATGGCACCGATCGAGGTGAAGCGTGATGGGTATTACATGGGGAGAGAGCACATTCGGAATATAAAATCCCAGTTTATGGAATACGTGTGCAAGAAAGATACAGGTCTTCGTGTGCGAAATCATTTTCCATCTGGAAACTACATTAACGAGGTCTTCAGGGCTAACACATTGGAAAAATCAATTTCTGTACAGTTTCTTGAAGCACGGTCTTTGAAATATGTCTGCAATCCTTCAGACCTTCTTAAGTGAAACTATGCTTTCGTTTAGAACTAAGTCAAATCTAAATAGTGTAAACTAATTAAACCAGATTCAACCTGGACTTGATATAGGTAATTTGTGACTGAGGCAATCTAGTTAAGACTAGATCTAATGTAACTAATGGAAAACCAGATAATCTAAGCTTGACTTCATATGTCATGTTGGTAGAGATCAATTTTATCTTAACATAGTCCGGTTCCGATCTAATTCTGAATCGAACTACGTTCCAATGCAACCTTAGTGATGCAGACTAAGTAGTCCAAACCTAATGTAATGACTAGAAATTAATTAAATTAGTTTCGACTGCGAGCAGTTCAAAACTCAGTTTGTTTCGTCAATTCAACAGTTCAACGATATTTGAGTACATTCAACGAGAAAAGGTTGATACATCAAGGACTTATGAAATTTTTATAATTTTCAAAAATCCTTTGAGACACATCGATGTACGTGAAGGGTGCAGCATATACATTTTTGAACAATATCCGGCATTGGTACTTGAAGATGTGATCGATCTCACGTTGAATGACCCGGACCAGAGGCGATCCGGGGCATCGTCGAACGGACACGCGTGATTTCGTGAATATGGCAACGCGAGAGCTATCACGATGCGGGGCGCAGCTTTAATTATACGATACATTTACTTTGTACCTGATAATTTCGAGTAGTTGACGGTTCGCATCGTAGCCACTCCCGGAGCTTTATCTGGGTATATGATCGAGACATAAATGTTCACGAGGCTAAGCATCATCGCCGTTACGTTGACGGTATAATTGGTATCCCTTGGGCAGGTGCAAGTCTTGCGTTTTACACGTTAAAATGCCCTTTGCAGGACAACAACCGATTATTAAGCTAATTCACAGTTTTGCCGTTCTTAGACCTCATCAATGAAACGTGAGAATCCTCTGGAGCTCGATCTCTGTTCCATCATTCCGCGGCTCAACCATTTTTCTCGGATATTTTCTCGTGGGCACCAGTTGTTCTGGATCTTTGATTTTCCAAATGGTATATATGCTTGAAATAAACTTTATATACATAAAGGGAAGTAAATCATATAGTGTACACTGGAAATATTCCAGATCAGAAAATATCTTGGTTTTGGAGTTAACACATCTTCGAGTGCAAAGAGCTAAACCTTAACAAGGTGAACGGGATAATGTTTGTTTGTTACAAAAAAATCATTTTCGAGGGAAACTCGCCGAATGGAAATAACGCGGACAACAACGGAAACCTGTTTTCTGCGCGATAGGTGTTCGTTTATGAGATATCGGGATGCTACGGTTCCTTCGCGGTGAACTTTAATTGCGCTAGTTTTTATACTGACGCGGGTCCTCGAGAAAACTCGTTGTCTTCCTCTAATTAATCGACCATCGTTCGCGTCGCCGGTAATTAAGCAGTGGAGTATGCCGGCCGTGGAACGTGCTGACCGATAGACCGTGAAATAATTAGCTACCCATGAACCCTCTACGAAGATGCCTAGCAAAGTGTTGCCCTCTCGCTGTTTGCCGCGCCGTGGAACTTGGTCGAAGCGGGAGAACTTGTTACTGTCATGTAACATAAAGTACGTTCAACGTGGATCAAATAACACCGATTGACACATGCTCGAAGTAACAGCAAGGACGGTTCTTAACGCCGGGACACTAGCATTTTATTCGACAGCAGCAAACAGGCCAATAAAACCGACGCGTTTTCAAAGGGTGCACCATGAAAAACGATAAAACAAGCACCTTAAAAGCTATTCCACCGGACGCCGCGCAAAAGAAACTGCACGTGCAATTTGTTTACCGATCGATGACGAAGATCTTCCGGCGGATCAAAGTTTGAAGAAGATTTGGATTGGTATGTATGTTCCTTTCGATTATTGTTAATGCAAATAGTGCTAGGAATAAATCTGAAGGTAATGTGCAAGATCATATGTGTTAAATAAACTTTGTACTTGTTCTTTGACTTTGGCATAAACAATTTTTGGACACACGGTATATACATGTGATTCGTTGACAGGTTGTATATTTTGTAGTAAATTGTGAGATAATTAGTCCAGATAATATACAGCTCTTCGCAATGTTACATACACGTATAAATATGTCAACAAACACAATTTTTCTTTACTTTGTATACGTTTTCTTTATCGAGGAATACGATATGTTAATCTCCGGGGAGTTTTCAAATTACTGGCGATAATAGCGTTCGACTTTTTTCAGACGAGTGGGTGAATCTATATATTGAAGTTGCCGTTTATATCAACATCATATAAATGCACAAATATGAAAGTAATATTAATCCCATCAAAGGAAATGAAAATTTCCTCATCAGAAAGAAACTACATTTTAATGACAGCATGTTCTTATTTATGCTTGTCATTTTACGTAGTTTGAGATGTAGGTGCAATTAATAACGAAAAGCAACGCATATTACATACCAAAATGAATCACGATAATGAGCGACACGATTCAGCAGGTTTTTGTCAATTAAGTACGGGATAAAAACGGATAAAAACGAACGTTTTACCCTGGCAACTTTTGAAGCACAATTTAACAAAAAATGATAAGGCGATTTAAACGTCAAGATTTAATGGAGAATCATGTCCATTGAATGAGCGTTACCTTGGCGTATGTTTACATGTAAATTCGTACGCAAAGGGAACAATCGCTGACGGGGAATTTGATTGTGACGCCCTTGGAACGACCTTCAGGTTGCCCGGCATATCCGTTCATGATACGCGGGAGCATTTAAAATTCTTTTTCCAGTTCTTTTTCCTCTTAATAAGATTTTACCGTTAACGTATAAATTTATACAGAATTTATACAACGGGTCGTTATGCATGACGTTTCTATTAAGTTTAAGCATTCTTGAAACGCTGATGGATGCAAGGTTCCTTTCGAATAATAGGACAACCATATGTCTTTCAGGTATCAAAATTATTTAATCGCTTGTTCGATAAATATTTTTATACAATAGTATTTCAACATTTTGATATTATATTTTAATTACGTTTTTTGTATTATATTTTTCTATATTGTTGAGGATAAACCGAATGCTTTTTGTTAGTACATAAGTACCTGCTTTATAACAACAGATACTCAGTTGCTAGTAACGTTTTGTAACAATGCACCGTCCGCAAATGAACAAACAATTATCGAAGAAAGTGGTATAAAAACAAACGGATGTTTCACGTGACATTATAATTGAAACGTGCTTCCCTTTTCTGCCGACAAAGGATCGCCTGACAATGAGTCAGTTTCGCGAAGTTGTGCATTACATTAAAATGCAATAGTGATACGCATCGATATGTGGATTACGTGTACGTCGGTGCATTATTATTTCCCACGCAGGTTCGATATGTAGCACGTTGAAAATGTATTCGATGGAAATCGCAATAATTGCTGCTTGAGGCGTTCAAACGATATTCAAACGCGTGAGACTGCATTTTTCAGCTTGATCACATGAATTTTTAGGAATGTTTGTACTTACGAAAAACATGTTGCTCGACAGATTCTTACAAAGTTTTTTCATGAGTATTGATCATTAATTTGTTAATTAATTTTGTATTTTAATAAAACTGTTGTAAATTGCAGAGGATACTTACTGAAACTTATATATACTGCATACATTTCTTCTGTAAATAAGAAACTTCTACTGTCTTGAAAGTAGAAGAAAGTTCTAATTAAGCAGGAACGGTTATTCTGCTCTAAAAAAATCAGACCAATACTGTGCACATAAGACCGCACGACCGAAGTGAAAACTTCTATAGCAATTGCACACCTGTCTGTTTCTCGCTCGCTCGGCGAAACTCGTCTCTCTCGAGTTTACCCGAATAGCGTTTCACCTCGGACCGTGACGGATCAGACTCATTCATTAGTCGATCAGACTTCCTGGAAATATTGTCGGGCAAACAGATTTAAAATTAAAATGTTAACCCTTTGCATTCCTTTGTCGAGTGTGATTCGACATCAGAGAAAGAAAAATGTAAATGAAACGGGTTTTTATATGTATTTGCTTCTTCCTTTAATTATTTAATCCCCTATTTTTAGTCAAAAACAAATATAAGTTCCAAAAATAAATTACAACAAAGTTGAGAGCTATATTTAATATAATTAGTAAACAAAATCGTTTAAAATAAGTAGCAGTCAAGGAGCTGTCCTTTGAAGTAAATTTCAAATAAAACGCTTAAAATCGTAGGGAGTTGTTGGCAACAAAATTGAAAAATAATTCGGAGTGCAAAGGGTTAAAAGGAGATTAAGGATGAGTCAGATGCGAGAATAAAAATGTATAAAGCAATATGAAAAATAAATTCCCCTACGAATAAATAAAAGTAAAAATACGAATAAATAAATTCCCATTCGATCACCCGTCTTTCAAATTATATATTTCATAGTTCCTGGATCGGCCGAACGCCACGCCTGTCAATCACAACGGACAATAGCATTCTCTTCGCATGAAGAAAAATTGCAATTCACAGTGGTAGCTGGCTAGGCACCGCGAAATTCGCAATTTCGCCCGGGAGACGTTTCGGGCACAGACGCGCGGCGCAACGGTACGTGCTCCGCCTCGATAAATTCAGCGGGCTAATAAATCTAGCGTCGGCCTAGCTGTTCCCTAGGCGTCGTTAATTAATCGTTCATTAAAGTTTCTTTGTACGTCGAGAGTCGGCGTATGGGCACATAGATTACGTGCAAACGAGCTGTCCGCGTGCATAGTTTTCCGCGACTCATTGCCACAAGTTAAACTGACGTATCTTCTATCGTTTAAAAATGTCTTACGCAATACAATGTCAAACCACTTTTTGTCTCTGTGTTGGGAAGCGGTGTTGCGACGATACATATCTCTGTTTTTAGGCACGTGTTCGAACACGGACGACTAGTGACGAATGCGATGTTGTGTGCCGCGTATTTTCCGCGATCGGCGTCGCATCTCTTTGCCCGACCTTTTTTCACCGATTCGCATACTGATCCCAAAGATGAAACCTGTCTGAACAATTACTTCTATATTTTCCATTGGACCCGAACAAATTTGTATTTTTCGCTCCGACACTGTCTGTGTTCGCTAAGACAACCAACAAAAGTATACACTAGTCTCCTATATATTAATTAAAAAAAACTATATACGAGTATGTACAATATTTTATCTGGCAAAATGAACGATCAGTTTTTTTTTTAACTTTATTTTACGTCGCACTTAACTGCCAGGCTTTTTTCGCGACGGGACCTACAGTTTTTATAAGGTGGGTTCCGAACCAGCTTGGGCACCACAAGAAGTGGCATTTAAGATGGCACATGGAAATATTTCCAGAGGTGCCGCCGCCGGGATCGAACCCGCGACCGAACGATCAGTTGCATATGTAAAAATAATTTTTTGTGACTCATTGCAAATAGCTGTGATTCAATAAAAACTTACAGTGAACACAATTTTATAATTGATTGATTTAATTTAATAAATCCGAAGATAATGGGACGAATATATGTTACGACTTAATAAATTGCATCTACTCAATTTTGCCTTGAGTTCATAAACACTGCAGTCTAATTTTAATTATTTAGTGCATTTAGCACTGTGCAGCTACTCCGAATTTCTACGTGATTTTCTCTCGGTTCTGTAATTTGTTCGTCCTTTTCGCTGATTCCGTTCGATTGCTCGTGCAACACTTCCGTCAAGCGCATTCCGAGTGCATCGCATAGATTACAGGGAGACGCGTTCGCGTATCTCTTTGCAACGCACAAAGTAACTGACGTTGCGTGACTACAATGCCGATGTCGCTGTTATAAATGTATGCACAAGGCATTAAGAATCATTAGGACATTCTCGTTCCTGGCATTTTCTTTCTTCTTTCTGTAGTGGCTACCATTCAGTCGAGTACAGCGGGTCAAAACAGTACTGCTTTTCAACACGATCTTTCTGTGTTCCGGATTTTTTTAGTGCTTCGTCGTCAGAACGTAGATATAAATTTTTATGAGCTGATTTACAGAGAACGGAATCAAATATTTTTTTGCCCTATTAGAGGTTTTGTCGTGTTCCGACGAACATAAATCAAAAGGAATCTTATGAAACGTTATTCTGAAACATTTTTGCGTCGAGTTGCAAAATATCGAAAGCGTTATAAATGCAAAAAATGTGCAGTATATTGGATGTAAAGAAAACGAAAATGTTATCAAGATATTACCACAATACTCTGAATATTACAGTACAATTAGCAGCGTCACGTCGATAAAAGAAATGCAACAACACAGATTATTGTGATACAATTGTAAGAATAATATTGCTCGTTCCGCCTGCAGTTTCTTCTATACCAGCTTTATTATGGATTATTATACCGACTGTATCTATTTAAACTGTTCCACCATAAACTAGCGCAGTATGACACATTTACGATTTGAGCACAAATATTGTTTCTAGATAGTGGTGCAATATCAGTGCATAAACTTCTAATGTTTAGAAATCGGTTTTTTATTTTTTATTTTTGAAGGCGACACTAGAAATGTACGGTTACCATTATATCACAAGATTTTATTATAATCATTTTATACGAATGCATTATAAACTTGTTTTAATCGATGCACTTTTCGAAATCTTTCCAATTACGTTACGATTAAAGCAGTGTTCAGTTTAAACAGTTTGATCATTAGAATAAACAAGCGAAACATTAAGCAAAATAGTCTGAGATATTAGCATTCGTTTAACTTTGATCAGTGTAACTATTATTTGCATAAGATAACACGAGATACTGGTATTTTTATTATGCAATATTACTTCGTAAAAATTCACTGAAGTCGGGTTCGTTATCTCGTGAGAATATTAATGCTGATAAGAAATATAATTTTTACTAAACATATGTCGAGTTATATAAATTCGCTTTTTCAAGTCTATCATTTTTTTCTGCTCTTATCATGATACAATAAATGGCTTTTTTATCCGTTCTACATACGTACCAACAGACCGTCAATTTAAACGGTGCAATTCGTTCTAGATAACACCGCAATATCGGCTGATAAACGCTTACCCTTACAACTAAGTTTTTTGTTGCTTATCTTATATATGATGCAACGTGTCGCTTCGAAACATATTCATAAAAGTAAATATCATTTCTGCAATTTTATTTTAATAATACAACACTGGAACGGAATTATTTGCGACGTATAATTATATTTCAATATCGTAACGTGATATAATTACTATAATTGTTCTATAAGGATATTCGGAAAATTCTCGAACGCATTTGTACAGTTTCGGTGCACAGAGTTATCGCGCAGTTACATTTCTCGCGCACTGTATTTCAATGTTGCGATTTCTATTACGCGCGTTACGTAACGTCGACCGTCTGATGTTTCAATGTTGGTGATTAGTTCGTTCATTGCGTACGTTTAGCGGAGATCATTGGAATAAAGATTTGTAACCCTGGTCGACTCCGACGAAATAATGACACACGATACGATCGCGTCGCAATTAGTTAGGCCGCTCGCCGCCGTACAGTAATCATCCGAGTGTCAGGGGCACACCGGCCAGGCCGGTGAACGTGTGCAATTCATGCGAACACGTGAACGAACGGGTTCGCATTTTCTACTCCTTTTTTTTTTGCAATTCGTAGTTATTTTGCGGCGATTCCTTCTTTTGTTAACTCAAGGACGAACGGCTTAACCGCAACACAGTCAGGTGAATGGTTCATTAACATACTTAACATTGCTGGGCACCGAATTGCCCTAAACTGGTGTCTGATCCATGTTGTAGGTATTCACAATTTTAAAAATGTACCGATGAGATTTTTATTATACGATTTTCACTAGAAAATTCAAACAACCATTCGAAATAAACCGATTTATTTAAATTGTATATAAATCAATGAAATTAATTGTTATTTCTTTTGCCAAAAATACATTTAGTATCTAGTTCCAACTACAGATAAAAATTATTCTTTCAACCATAACTGTGTAAATTGTTGGCAATTTTTGTACTAAATTTTATATTATTTACAGGAATTCTTTTTTAGAAAAATTCAACGTTTCCAGGAACGATTTTTGTGTGTCTAGATATATAAAAAGAAATTGCAGTTCACTTTTGGTTTTTTGCACCTATTCGCTTTCTCGCAACGAATATTTTCCAACGTGCAGACCATTGTTTAATCCACTCCCATTGGATTTGATACTTTTTAAGGCTAACTATCACTCCCAAGAACGTCACTTCATCGATCTGCAGTCACTTCGATTCTTAGAACTGATTAACAAGAACAACTTGTACCAGTTGAACAATGTCGAGTTATGTTGTCACTTTCTTCGCATAGAAAGAACATGCTGGCGCTTGCATAATATATAATTGGATTTAGCTGCAAGTCGTGTGCTGCTAATACAGTTTATCATTCGCTTGTACTAACGCGAGAAAACAGCTTTATATGTGTCGAACTACTAGTTTGTAAATCTACCTATGATCTTTCTATCCTAATTAGATTATCTAATTTGCATTTAACGTAGTATTTGCTAAATTATCTGTAGCACTAGACACGGACTGTTCCAACGATTTATTATATGCAACCTGTTGCATTGAATTGTTTATTCTTCATGCTACCATAGTTTTAAAGCTTTATTATGGAGGATTAATATTTTCAAAAGAAATTCTGGAGTGATTCAGATCTTTGTCAGTATTGACAAACATATCAATGTTTTAAAGAAAAAGTTATTGCTGGTGGTCTTTGATTTTTTAATACCATTTTTGAAATTCTGGAAGTAAGTCGTGAAGGATAAACGATTTTACGTGTAACGTGTGAACGTGTGAAATTGACAGAATTTATTTATAAATGAATGTTGAAGAGTCAAATATTCCAGAAACATGAAAAATATTGAAAGTTGTGTTTCCGATTTTCTTGGGCAGGGTCATAGAGAAATAGTAAGAGGACCCAGCAGTCTATGAACGCGTACGCTCCTGGCTCGCAATCATCGGCGTTACTATCTACCGCGGCCTTTATCGCGGCCGCACGTGTCGCGCACACAGACGCGGCGCGCTTTTGCAACAGTGTGCAAAAGTTGCAAGTGGCACTCGTCAGTGGGCATTGCATCAGATACCGGGAGAATCCGGATAGACGAACGCGATCTTGTACAGTCCGGCGAGAAAGTTCGGGTCGGATCTAATTCTGTCAATGACTCCTAGACGGCAACTACGAAAAATGAAACGTCGTCGGCCAGATATGCGAGAAATCGCACGGGGAAACTCTCGGCTCGACCGAGCCGCGAATTTCCTTTGGTCACGAGCTCTCGGGCAATGTTTATTTTCATTCTTTCGCCACCACTCCTGAACAGATCTAGCGAAACTACTAGGTCGAATGCATTTGCATTGTATTTGCACATTTGTTTCCACATTTGCTCCCACGGTTACATCGCGTTCAACCGGTCAACAAGCCACGCGAACATCTACTAACTAGGTGTTGTTATCGATTTTTATGCAAAATAAACAATTTCCAAGTCCATCATAAGCAGTAGAATTTAAATGAAAATGTGTTCCTTCTTTTGATTATTTTAATAAGCTTCAACATAAAAACGGCAATTTTATGTTTTTCCGGATTTATATAAATTCCGAAATAATTCACTGTTATCTGTGATGTTAGGTAGAATGTTTATGAATTTTTTCGTAATTTTTTGTTGAACAGAACAGAAGAAATAATTCATTAAACCGTGCTGACCCTATAACTACGCCTATGGTAGGGGAGACGACTTGAAATTTGTCACAGAAGGTTTTCGAGTATTTGTATATAAATTTCGGGGTCTCAAAAGAATGGAAATTCGGAATAGATTTTCGTATAATTTTTCTGATAATTTCTGTAATGTTGAAAATGTTCTGGCGAAGTCTTAAAAAATATCAGCCAAGGCACTTGACCGTTTAACGGTCGTCGGCAGCAGGTGAATCCTTTCTTTCCGACTTCTGCGAAAATGTTTCACCCTTTTTTGTAAGAAACAACGCGCACAGCAATTTAGAGACACGTTTCCCACCTCTTACGTGACAGGAGAGGCAGAGAATTCGAAAATAACTCGCAATCACGCAACACGAAACTCGGAACATTTTGCGTCCGTGTAATTTCTATGCCATTGTTTATTCAGTTCTCGAGTGTGTTCATTGTCTCGGAAAGTTGCACATAGTGCTGTCCATTCGATTTCGCGTCCATTATTAATTTTCCTCAACTCACCGTGTCATTACATAGTCGTTGGGTCGAGAGTGTGAACGGAGCATAGCGTGCACCGAAAAATTCAAATCTCGGGTGCCGTGCGCGTGTGTCGATCAAATGGAAGAAACCGATGCGGTTTATCACTTCCACGTTGCATTTAACTCAATAAAGTGCTTAATAGAGAGCATAAATTCTCGTATACCTGAATCAAGTGCTGACGCACGTGAAATAAGTTCAATAGGCTTATGAGTCTGCAAGAAACCAAGTATTTCACTGATTAAGCCCTAACTCTAAGTAAACACAGCTGTGACTAAAATCATAAATTTGATCTTGCACTTATCTATGCAGACACTATAAAATGGAGTGGTAAATAGTTGGAATTGTTGTCCATTGGACACGTGTCGTCCGAAAAGTGCATTTATCCGAGTTGAAATTGTTTGAAATTTATGTCTATTTAATATGTAATTTATAAGTAATTTCCAACTTGTTTATCGGGTTGAAAATTTAAAGTTACTTAGTGTCAAAATTATCTGGTGAGCATCGATGTCCCGCCAAGTCCCTTTTGTGGTACAAATTCATTCTTATTGTCAGCCAAATTGTCTTCGGCGCGGTGCAAATTGTCTTCGGCATGGTGCAAATTGAATTCCTCCAAACGTCCAAGTTTACCTGCGCGAGGTAAACGAACAGGATTGAGTAAAAAGGAAACGAGAAACCGTGTGCGCACGCCTCCAAAGAGAAACAGATGGAATCTGGTAGCACAAATAGACATGGAGATGCAAATGAGAATGGACTGAGACAGGGCCAAAATACAGAGACAAGGAACTATTACATCGCGAGAACCTGATTCAATTAACACGGCACGTTACGATGTCTCAATTGCAAATTTTTATCAGAGAAGCTGCATCTAAATATAGATTTTTCAGCCTCGTTGATAGCGCAAAATTCTGTTCATACAGGGTATCACAGCTGAAGGAGGCCACCTACATATCTCCTCTATTTTTAATGGCACAAAAAACATTTATGGCATAATTTAAATGGTATCGAAGGAGGAATATCATAGAAGAACAATTTTGAACCGTAAGTTAAAATGTAATCCTAATATTATCCTACAATTTTATCACATCTTTTTCTACTCAAGGTCACCTGAAGGTGATGATTTAAGCATATTCAAATGTACTTTTTTAGCCGCTACAAGATGGAATGGAGAAAACAAACTACAATGGAGAAAAAGAATTGTTCTTCTACGATATTCCTCCTTCGATACCATTTAAATTGTGCCATTAAAAATAAAAGAGATATTTAGGTGGCCTCCTTCAGCTGAGACACCCTGTATATTATAATCAACACATATAATAGTCATTTGTCTGATTGCGAATTACGAACCTCTGGGAAATTCTAAAAATGAAAAATTGAATAAAATTAATCATTCTTATTTAAATACAATATGAAATTCTGTGCTCGAATAATTGCAACTAGCGATGGGATGGAGTACGTTGCAAGTAGATTCGATCTTGATCTCATGAATTATCTAAATTGGAGTAGCCCTTAACACTATGTTTACGGAGCAGTTAAAGTGAAAAGTAATTATAAAATAATTAAAATAAAAAAAATCATTCTCAATAATCATAAATTAAAGATATTAAAACGTGTGTTAAGTTGAGATTAACTCGGGTTCGCGGCAGCGTATTGAACTTGATTCCATCCGTAGCTGCAACTATGCGCGGCGACAGAAGCATCCTCTTGGGCACCTAATGCGCGTCAGACGCGACACTCGCTTTGTAAGCCAGACTCAAAGCGAGGCTCAAAGCGCGTGCGAAAGAGTCCGTAGCGTACAATCTGATTCGCAGATAAAGAGGAACGGGAGAGGGCCACGAGTTCCCGATCTCTCCTCGACGTCGACGTAAGTTGCATGTGATAACGCGATGAAGATCGCACCGTCGAGTATGAGAAGTTCAGCTCACGGACGAAGATGGATGGAATGCAATCGCTGCGCGGATCTGCGCCGGCGAGATAAATCGTCCATCCGAAACTGACGTTTCATCGGTGGTAGGGGCCCCGGTAATTGCAACAAATTGATCTTTGTTTCAATAAACCTTTCTGGGTCGGCCAGAACCACGGAAATATTGTTTACGCGTTGGGCTTTCTTGCCAGCCACCTGAAACTAACTCTGTGCAACTTTCAAATGACGTACTGACACAGACGGATATCAAATTAAATAGAGCTTATAAAATATGAAAATAAAAATCTTTTTGGATTTTATAAGAGCAGATATTTTGTTGACCGATATTGGAAGAGTTTCTGCATGAATATGTACTCTTCCGTTAATGAATGACGTTTAAAATAAATTGAAGGACTTACGATCTTTAATAGGAGGAAGATAATATCAATCGTTGTTTCATTATTAGCAGTGTACTTAATTTATATGCCGGACTCGTTTTAATGTGTGTCGCGCAACCAAGGGCTAAATGCAGCATCTGTATAAAATACGGAAATAATTGACAAATAAAGGTAGCAGATGTCACCATATATTTATATGTGTTACGATTTTAAATAACAGCGTGCATAAAATTAATCTGACGTCTCCTTGCAAAAATTCGAGATCGTGGCCGTCACACATGTGTGACATTGATAGCGAACGTATTAAGGCTGTTCAAATGACGTGTGTGCTAGGCGGAAATGTTAAATTGGCCGAAAAGACTGCTTGGTTTCGCCAATATGTCGTCTACATTATGGTACTCGAGTAAATATGCATTTTCAAAAGATGAAAAACCAACCTGAGAATTGTTGCAATCATTGGGGAATAAATGTAATATTTTGGAAAAGAAAACATTCTTATAACCATTTATTCTCACTGTACATCTTAGAAGATTTAGGAATTAAAAATTTGAACGTGACATACATGACCCACTCCAAAACGAGGGTTTAATGGAGATAAGCGATAGCTCCTGAAAGAACGTGATGGCAGGTTAGAGTCGCGAGAAGGTGCATCGTGACCGGAGGATAAATCGTGATCTGCCGCTATGAAATAGTTTAAGGAAACAGCTTTTCGCGGGTGGTAACGTTAGCTATTTCGTTCGGTGTGCACGGGTCCGTCAGCGGATTTCATTGGGAAAGATCGGTCCGTGAGCATTGTGCAATTTGAATATTAACGGTAAACGAGGGAGAGAGGCCTGACCGAAGAAAATGACGGCGCTGCCGGCGCAGCAGAACGAAACAGACTTACAGTACCTATTGCGAACTTGAATTCGCTAAATCTATTACACTTGAATTTGCACGACCCATCCCCGCTCTTCCCTCACCACTTCGTGCCTGGAGCTCAGCGCAGATCTTTCTCAGTAGACAAGAAAAAAGAACAGAGCCACTACAGGGAAGGAGATAATAAAATTTTCAAATCAGTCATTTCTCTCTTATCTTTTTAAACGCAGTATCATTGGATTGTTTAGACTTTTCCGATTAAAATGAGTCCAAACACGATATACATCGGACTAGTTTTGTAGTCGCTATGCTAAGTTGCTGCATGATTGCTGTAATCAAGTCTACCATGAAAGTAGACCGATTTGCGTCGTGTTTGGTCTTATTCTAATCGGAAGAATCTCAGCAATCGGCTAGCACCACATTTGAAAAGGTAGGACAGACTCGACTGAATTTAAAATTTTCAAATTTTTCATTTTCATTAGATCGCGTCTTTTTCGATTCTGATCATTCTCTTACTTTGTCGAGCTGCGCTCGAGTGAATTCCTGGAAGAGAAACGCTACAAGAATTTGACTTCCGGATCCGAAAGTTTGGAAATTGAAGCGCTTGCACGGCTGCACTTCTATTTCTGGCCGTGCGGCAGGCTCGAAATCACGGCGAATCCGATAGCTCTTGTCTTTAAGAGCCGCTGGTTATTAAACCGATTACGTGACCGTGAAAATAATCGACGGTTCGAGAGTGCTCCGCGGACTCTTCTCGCTCGTGTTCTCCCTGTCTCTACGTTGGAGAAACCGGCGCGTACAACGTTCGAAAATAGACACTGTATAACGTTGGAGTTGCCGCCGGTTGTTAGCGGATCAAAGTACAACACTCGTGTGTTGCGAGTTGCAAGTCATATTGCATAAGTGAAAATTCAAGTCGGCGTGTTGGTGTGTAATAACAAACCGGCTATAGTTCGCGCGTGCAGATGCCAACGGCCATGCTTCTTCCAACCTTTACACGTGAAAATCGACCGGCGAGCGGTCTTGAGCAACGCTGAACACATTTTTTTAAATAAAGAGCATCGCCCAGCGGTTTCGATGCGATTACAGTACCTATATCTCAGCCTGTTTCACAAGCCTGTCAGCTTTTGGCATGATCCGTTTCTATTTGGGAAATCCGATCGACCGTCGAATATCGCTTTAGAGAATGTCTAGAATCGTTCTTCAACAAATTGACCTTTAATACCTGCTAATCTTTCTATTTTTTAAAAGGGACAGGCGTCTGCTTCTTGCACTAGCTCTACTGGAAAAGTCTGGTTTAGTGTTCAGATTGATAGCTAAACAAAAATTTCATACACTTTATTTCCTCATTATTACAACAATTGGCTCGATTTATGTGAGCATCGACTCGGTTCTAATTTATACCATCATTTGAAAAGGCAGAGGCAATAAACTAACGTCTATTTTCATTTACCTAAATACATGTATGTATATCAAATGCGTTACTGTCTGACCAGTAATTGCATATTCGAATTAATGAATCCGATTAAAGTATCGCTCGGAGAGTTCAAGCTGGTTCCTCATAGATAGCGTTTTAATACGTCTAAACAAATGAAAGTCACTTGGCACGGATAATTAACATACAATTTATCCTTTTACGCGTCTTCCACTGTGAATTTCTTGTTCTGGCGGTTAAAAGGCGAAGATGTGACAAAATCGTAAACTGTAATAGTTACGGTTAATTATAAAAATGTAAATATTAAATATAAAAATTGAAATTATAGCAAGTCGTGCAGCCTGGTCATATAAAAATAATTGGCGAAAATTTGTTTTCGCGACCGAGCGAGATGTCCACGGGTCTAGGACGCGTTTCCTGAAATATAAAGCATCATTGCTGAAAACGATCTGCATAACAAAGTCTATTTATGCGGCCGTTATATTTCTGCCATATCCGACAATTATTCATCGCGATGGCTTATCCAAAGGTTCAGCGAGTGTAACGCGGTGTCGGCTATAGAAATAGAACATCTTGAAACGATTACGGGCCGGCGACGTTAATTGAGCCGAGCTGGCAGGTGTGAGAATTTAAAATCTCACCGGCCAATTGGAATAGTTCGCGAACAGAATTACAAATTGAAGTGGCGCTGTATTGCGTTGAGCAATGGGGTGTCTGTCAACAATACATTAAGACGGTTTTACTTGGTTTATTCGGGACGGTTTAAATGTAGAAACTTGGTATGCGTTCGCGCGATTTTCCCAGATGCAACGTTCTACAAATGCGTCGGAAGTCGTAAAGCTAGAGCTGGACTGGAATCGCTAAATATTGAACAAAGGCAAGCCTCGTTGCAGACGAAACAGATCGTGCCAATGAATCGGACACGTTCGAGCAGTCTGTGCAGCCTCACAAGAATTCATTTCGCGGAGAAACAAAAAGCACTGGTAATTAAACGACTCTAGGTAAATGTGTCATAAAGTGCGTGGTTGAAGGAACATTTACTTAATAATTATCCGTGGAAAGCGGTTTTATGCCTCTATAAATATTTATGTTATCATAACTAAAGCTTTACAAATTATACACTCGAACATTTAGAAGATTGCTCAATCCGCGAATATACTTACCTGTTTATGCATTTAAATTACCCTTTATTATAATTAGCCTTAATAAAACTGTGCATTGTAAGGGGTGTCTTGACTTTTATCCTAAATACATCCTTGGAAATTTATCCTCGAACTGTGCCACTTTTATTGAAAAATGCGTAAAATTTGTCTGAAGTACAATCATAATAATAATAAAAATATTGTAGTGACCTTTGCAACGTCACGCGGTTTTCTGTTGATTTATGAACGTAATATTCATTATATAGTACACAGATAATCGCAAATAAATCTTGCAAGGACGATCAATTACGTTTTACGTGCCATTATGTTGGCGTATAAGGAAATGCACCCATCAAAACATTTTTGTGTACCGGTTGTAATAAACTTTAGTGCATAAAGATGTTTTAATATAAACGTTCAACCTCGTTTCTGAAAATCCTTCAGATTTATCAAAACTGTTTCATTATGGTTTTTATTTTTTTCCGGTGTCAATATCGTTGGCTCGTCAACGCGTTTCACGTCATCGTATTTTCTCGGGGCTATCACCTTTTGCTTTACAGGAATAAATTCGATACGCACGGCCAACATAAAATTCCTAAACGATATTCGCGCCGCGATGCGTTTTACTCTTTCGACAGCCAGTTGTCTCGAGGACAACTGCTAAGATACCGTACACGATATAAATTTAATCCGATCGAGGAAAAATAAATATTCGCGAGCGAGCATCATTATTGCCTTTTTTCCCTTTTCTTTTTCCCTTTTACGCTGCTACGCACGCCTTGCTGCCATCGCTCCAAAACACGATATTCAGTTCACACTAGACTGGAGTTGTTCAAGGTGTTCCGCTGATTTCTGACTGTATGAAGAGCACCGGCGTTACCAACACCTTAACATCTACCATAATTGGTTCGCTCGATCTTTTCTTTTCTTCGTGATACAGGATCTCTGCATCGTGAATTAATTATTCGACGATGTTGTTTCTCGCGTTTCAAGTACGACAATTAATTTGTATTACCAGTAGACTGTTGACAATATTGTACAGTAAATTCCTAATCTAAGAAAAATCCTCGGGTCCGTGCTGTTTCATAGATCATGTAGAATTCTTCCGAACTTGAATTTTTCGTCCGAATTTCTAGTCCAGCTAGAAAGATTGTGAAATTAACTAGTTAATAGAATTTATTAAAAATAAGAACAGAACCTATGAAAGAAGGTGGAACGCTTTCGACGGTAGCTTTCGAATTCGAATTCTTGTGAAAGCAGAAAGATGATCCTCGATCAGCAAGGCAGACCAGAGCCAGCTATGAGCGGTCGGAGGAACTTCCAGAACGACCTAATACAATATCGCCCGTAAATGCGGTTGATCAGGCGAACGCTCGCTATCATGCATCAGCCGGCTAGTAGAACGGTTTCGTGACGGACACGCGAATCCCGCTCGTCCGGTCCGTCCGTCCGTCCGTTTGATCCTCGCCGAAAAGGGGACTGATCTTCGGAGGCCCTGAAGGAACGAATAAAGCTAATTCCGTTTATTACTTTCTTTATCCGTGTCGTGACAGTGGTAGCGCGGGGTGGAGGGTTGATTATTGGTCGTTCCACGGGTACGGCCGATCACGAATGCAAATAGCTCGATCACGCGAAATCCTGTCGCGCTCGGAGGAACGCGAAAGGAGAGCAAAGGAACTCGATCTCAGGTGCGCCATAAAGTAGAAGGCCGTTGGCGGCGATGCCCTGAAGAAAGAGAGTTCGAGAAAGAAAGAGAGAGAGAGAGAGCGCGCGCGAGCGCGTAGGAAAGAAAGAACGCGAAAGAGAGGGAGTGCAAGAGAGAAAAAATCTTTTTAATTCCCTCGACTGTGAAAATCGGCAACGAGTTCACAGCTTGACCCTGAACCGTGTACACGCGACCGAGAGAAGCCGCTTCTTCAATGGCGAATGGAATAGATGGAAATTGCGCGTGGGAAAAGGAGGACACGATCTTGGTTACTGGTTGTGCGAGAAGAATACACTGTCAACAGCTGGAGCCGTCTCTCGGAGGAACGGAAGCAGAACGAAAGAAAAGATTGCACCGGGGCTCTGCATGCTCTGTATGGAGGAGTTAAATATGTGTAACTCTTAGTTACGGATCCGCTCGGCCGGGAAAAAAAGAAAGCCGTGTCTGTTTTTATTGGACGCAGATTGACGGTCAAGGGACGCGCGCTGCTCTGCTCTGCTGCTGGAAGCCGACCCGATTCGAGAACGACGCGTCTGACGGCTGACGGTCAGGGACGAGAAGAGGCAATCTGCCCGAGAATTGGCGATGTTTGTTATGGACTTGCATAACCGCGAGATCTCCGCTCCACAGAGGGGACCAGCAGACGAGATAAAAGGTGCGCTCGTGCACCAAGCCGGAAAAGAACAGGAGGTGACGCGCATGCTGCGGTAGCGATGGCAACGAGTCGCCCGAGGATCGAACAAGCGCGCAGTGGCTCGAATTAGCTCGGTAAAAGTCAGTATCAAATTAGACTCCGATGCAGACAATTTTTGTTTTGCATGAAAATCTACAGTACATAAATAAAGTGGACCACATCTTCGGACCCTTTCATCTTAATCATAAATACAAAATTTGACGAAGAAATGTAACGTTAATGTACTACATCTAACAAGTGCTTATTCTGACCCTAACCTAACACGTTGACTGCCAACTACGAGATGACTCGCAATTTGCGTTATTGCCTAGGACGTCAACTACGAGTTATCTCGTAGTTTTTATATTATTTTCAATTAAATTGGCTTCTTACACCGGAAGCCTGAAAAGTACCGTGGCAGTCAACGTGTTAAACAAAGCTCACAAAATTAACTTCATCGTTTTCCTGCGCAAAGTACAAAATCATGGTTGGCAGAGGTAGCGATCACGTTAGTCGGGGGAACAATGAGCTGCTCGTGCGAAATTGGTATCAGTCTAGAAAAAGCAAGAGTCACTCGAGTCTACTGACTCCGGAGTCCGTGCACTGTCATTTGCGACGCCGATGTGCATCGTTTGTCAGGAACGATCTCGCTCGCCGCGCCGCGCCGCGCCGCCTGATCCCCGGTGCACGCAAGTACTTTCTTGCTAGCAGGTTGCACACGTGTGCACACTCTGCACACGTTGCACGCGGGAGGCGCCGCGCCGGTTGGTTTTCCTTGACATCCGCCGTTACAATGTACGTAACAACCGCTTATCTCGTATGCGTTCTCGTATGCGGCCGACTACGAGCGTGCACCGGCTCACTTATCGAGCAGAAGGTTCGATCGTTCTGTCAGATTCGAAGTTCGGAATTGTTTTATCGGGCACGCTTATCGACACTCCTCTGATTAGAGCCACTCGCGCCACGCAAATTAATCGCTCGCCATTATGGCTCCGCCGCGTCGGCTAGGCTCCCACATTCGTCGCACACCGCTAATCTTTGATCTGCGATTGCGATTGCTCGCTGAGTGCAACGATTCCCGTTAATTACGCGAAAATAACTCACGCGGTCATATCCGTAACTTGGAAAATTTTGAAAATTCTCTATTATGTCTATTATATTAATTCCTGAGGATGCAGATGTTTTGTAAAAATTGCGAAAATTATTAGAATATCGTGGAATATTTGATTGCAATGTATAAAATTTTTGTTCGCCTGGAAATAATTAGAAACTCGTGAGAAAATAAGTTGCTTAAGCCTGAAGCACTGCTTCTTTTGACTCTCGAGAGCGCATTAATTATAAAATATAATTACATGTGTGAAAAATGAAACTGTTCTGCATGTTAATTATGTTGGTATTCTAAAAGTAAATGAATGGATAAAAGGTGGACTTATTTTGTATCGCATACAATATTGTTTAATTTGTGGAATGCACAGTTCCCAGCAACTTTCTGGCTTGTCAAGTTTGCAATGGCTGTAGAATTTATGTAGAATTTATGTAGAATTGTGTAGAATTTATGATTCGATTCTGAGGCAAATGCTAACATAGTGTTCTGAAGTGTAGAGCATTATGTAAATTAATTCAAATGGGTTGTTACGTCCGGCGTTTCTCACGACTTCGTAATCTTTCCTCGGAGTTGGAACATTCGTTTTTTAATTATGTTGTTACCCCATGGCACGAGATGGAGCTATATGTCATAATGAGATTAAAGAGGAATATATTGATGCTATCGCTAATTATAGTCGTCTTGAACAATATCTTTTTTTCATAGTTAATTTCGTAATTTAACAACCTTCAATTCTGTATCGACTGTTCTTGCAAATGGATTAGTAAGCTCCCTGATAAATGCCGATAAGTTATATTCTATGTTGCTATTTTAATTGTCATCGTACTTCATACTACACAATTAATTGCAGCTTAATAAAAATTTCCTTTACAGGGGAAACTGTTAACAAAAAAAGAAGATACTTAATTATAATTTAAATAGCTACAAGATATTTTTGCAATTATTTAATTTTTACTAAAAACTAATATAGTAATGTATATAGAATATTTCATGGGATTTTTATGAATGTTTCATGTTGTATTTGATCATTTTCGCAGTTTCAGTATGCTAAATGTATTATACAATATTATGTAACATGAGGCTGTGTTAATTTAAATGATTTCGCTATCAATAATGCATTCTCTGACGTGCTCTCAGTTCTCGGTAATGTCATTAATAATTATTATTCGTCCGAAGAAGAAGACTGCGTTCACGTGTTCCCTTCGCGTGCAGAAACCAGCGATTTAAACTAAAGTAAACATCCATTGTATCGACCACACCGCGTGAGTCCGCTCCGCACGATATCGCAACTAATTGCCTTTTGTTTAAAAAATAATGCGACTTATTATACCGCGCAAGGGATACGTCCGGTCTCGTCACTTCCGGAGCATCAGCTTCGTTCCACTTTATTATTATAATAGATCGACGCGCATACATCATAGCCAACAATTGTCAATACGATTTCATTGTTTTTATGGAAATACGTCAGAATTATATTAGAATGATGCGAACAGTTCGTATTTCTTTTCCAGCGTTCAATCTCGCGTTCTGCGTGTTCTTCAAATATTCATTAAGCTCCGTTTAACTATAATAGCTGTAATGCCATACACTTGTCCCTCAGAAGTTGCAATTTATCGATCTAACGTGACAACAAGCTACGTTTCATATACGTACTTGAAAATCATGTAATTATGCAAAGAGATTCAAATTCGAAAAAAATACATCGCTGCGTTGAAGAATTATTATAATGGCATGCAATTTCATGCCATTGAATGCGTTTGACCATCAATATTTTCAATATTTCGGTCCGAATATACTAATTAGTACGTGACAGTGTAATGACAAGGCTCGGTCATATTTTCTCGAAAAACCGTGCAGTTAAAATCGGTTGATTAACCTGCAGATCGAATTATATACCACGCATCCATAAATCAGATGCCAGTCATTTTTCAATGACACGGTTTCTCTTGCACGGATCAACGAGGAATTAAAATCATTGGGAATAAATTCGATATAATTTGCACGTTACAGATTTATCTCATAATATTTCGGATAATTACCGAGGATCTACTCTCCCGCATTCCAAATTTATGGACTGTTTATTGTTCGCTCATTATAAGTAACATTTTTGAATTATGGAATGAAAGTTTCACCTTCTTCTGGTTTTCACGTTGCGTTATAAATTCAACAAAATTATGTACAACCTCGTCTTGCAGTCTACAAATGAAATAACAAAATGGAACCATTTTACAATGATATTCGTTTCCACGAAAAAGTTACTACAGAACCTGAAAGTACAAATACTTATTGAATCTCGTTCTGAGCAAACGATAATTGTGAGATGAGAGCCAGGAAAGTATTTTTCTCTTCAGTATCGTCGATATTTCTTTCTTCTTTGATGCATTAGACTGCCTCGCAACGAGCGACACTAATTAATCGATACCCTGCTTCCTTATGGCTTCGTATACGCGTTTACAGCGCATCCTTAACGTTACGTGTTACCCGTCTTCCGGTCTAGAACAATGTGCGATACACTTGGTAATAGTAATTAACTGTTTCTACTGCGGAGCGCATAATTATCGATATATAATTGCCTTAATCTTGAAGTCCACCCGTTCGTAATTAGTTTCGTGCGGTCTATCTCTCGACTGGCACTATTTGCTGTATTAGTGTGTAAATTGTGCGCTGCAGTGTGGCACTTTCGTGCCACTAACGAATCATTAGCAATTACGTGCATACATTGTCTCGAGAAGAAGAACAGATGTTTGCAATGACGCTATATCGTTCGTTCGTAAGAAAAGTAACATAAGTCAGAAAAAGCAAATTTTCCACAGAGGAGAATGTTTATCACCAACGTAGAAATGTAAAATAATTTGTTGACTGGGGATCTTAATGCAAAATAAAAATAATTTCCATCGATTTGGGGAAGCAGTAGTTAAATAAAAATTCATTTCGGTCTTTTTACGTTGAAAACAACATAACAATATCCTTAGATTCTTTATATTTTTCGATGTTTCGATTTCACCTAGTTATTAATTTCTTCATAAATGCATACAAATCCGCAGTCATTTTAATATATTACACGTTACATTTAATATATTACATTTAATTATATATTACATTATTACATTTAATATATTACACGTGAAATGGGGATCTCGAGTTTTTCCAGGAGGGGGATCGGTGCAATCGATCGAGCACAATAGAGGAGTTGAAAATCCAGTTGAGGGACAGGCCAATGAGTAGCGTGGTACAAAGTAAAAGTGCAGGGTCGGTGTCGCGCAACCACGAACCCGGGCGGTTTCGTACTTTGATTCGACCGCTAATTCCACCGCAATCGGTCTCCTTTGCGGGACAGGAGTCACTGAAAGGAGAAAGGACGGAAACGGAGGAACCGAGGAGCACTCGTGAGTGGTCGGATGCAAACCAACCCTTTCCTTCAAGTGCGCGCAGCACCGGAGAGGAGAGAGGGCGGAGTCGAGAGCGTGCTGCACAGAGCAAAACTTGTAATATTATTTGAAAGTTTTTCAAAGTTGAGGCGGTCCGAACGGCCGGCTTTTACGACGGTCACACAATGCCGGCTCCAATGGTTTTACATATCGTAAAGTGCGTGCACGAGCTAAGGAGCGCATATAAATCGGCTTGCCTGCTGTTATGTCTCCCGCGTGCAAAGGCCCGTTTACCATTTTATGCTCTCGGGGCGTTCGAGAAACCCTCCCCCCAACCTCCCCTGACCGTTTCGTTTCGTTTCGTTTCGTTCTTCTACTCGCAAAGTCGCCGATTTTCCTTGGAATCTTAAAACGAAGACAGGGTCCAGGGGAACTATACAAGAAGGGTGAACACGGGTGATTAAAGTTTTACATCGTTGCGCTACCCGACGAGTGGCCTTCTCCCATTGGCAGCTTGTCAAGTCCCCTCAACAGCCTCGACACACTGGAAACAGCGAAAAGGTGGCCAAGTTTTCGAGTGGAAGATTTTGAGAAAATTTTTTCCATTTTTTAACGCCTCTTTGCAACAATACCTCGAAACTTGATGTATAACTTCTTTTCATACCGTTTGTATTTTCTCGCATCATGAATTTCTTATTTCTATATCCAAGTGTAGTATATATTTTTCAGTACCAACCACTTTTCTAGTGAATAATTGATTGGGGAACGGTACTGAAAAATATATACATATACTTGGCTGTAGTAATAATAATTTCATGATGGAAGAAAAATATTTGTATCTGTTCTCCCTTTTACGTAACTGCAACACACGTGCGCGTTCTTTCCGGTAGCGTTTGACGTTGACGCGAGGGCGAACAATTGCATGAATTGTTACTGAAGTTATGGCAAGGGACACGTAAGGTGGCACGTTCATATTTTCATTGTCTCACGTTCAAGCGATAATTTATTGTGTAGCTCCGTGCGCCCTTATCGTATGCAATCGATGGAGAAACATGAAACTGATTTTACAAAAGGGCTACGCGAAGTCATTAAACTATTGTTCACTATATGTGGACAGTGTTATTATCTTATACCGTGTGATCGTGTTTTACATTATGCTCGATCCACTTGCGTTTAAACCTAGGAACATCGGTTTTGACGTGTGACCTGTTTCTTTTATATAGTGAAACTTTTGTTTTCGGTTCGATGTCGCGTCGAGGGAGAACATTACTTAATACAATCAATCAAAAAGTAACACTCGCGTGTTCTAAATTAACGTGAGAATTAAGCCTGCTATTATTCAGTAGCAATACAAGTTCCATTCTTGGTGGAGGCTTCAGGCTTTAAAATGAGGTTCATTGTTATACGATCCTCAATTACGAAATTATAACAGTTTGAAGATCAGCAATTTTTCAATCAGAAGAATTGTTGAGCTCTAAACTGTTGTAATTTTTACTATCAGCTTATCGACTGTAAATTACAGATACGCCACTCTAGAAAGTTAAGGGAGCACTGAATTGTAATTTACAATGTTCCATTTTTTTTTTAACTTCCTGGGGTACTGTATTTGTAATTTACAATCAATTAGTTATTTTCCACAGTCGTGCGCAAGAAATCTTGGCGCCTCGGCGTCGCACTGCAAAGTATTAACTGGAGTTCCAATCTTTTTTTCCGTCACGAACCTTTCGCCGGCTACTTCACAGTTCCACCGAGGCCGGATTGTTTATAGGAACCCGAGGGATAAAATCGTGGATAAGAAAAAACCGCGAACGATCCAGAATAATTTTCCAAGGCGCTTAATAGTCGACTAATTAAATATGAGACCGTGGCTGGTTCGTTCGGTCGGTCAACGACAGGCGATTAATTCCCAGTATACTATATCAACCAACGTCCCCTACCACGTCACCACGACACAGCAAATATTGACACGTGCAGTCCGTCTATTCGTGCACGGGAACTTATTTCCATCCAACCAGGTCTCCGCAGCTAAACTTACAACTAGTCCCTGTGTGTATGTATATTGCGGGTAATAACGCCGCTGGTAACATCAATGCGGGTATAATGCGCACATTTCTAGGCGCCATTTAGTAAATACGGCCGTCGCCATTGCTCGAACCTGTTGTAAGAGGGACAGCGAGCGAGCATCGCGGACGAGAAACGCTGGAAAACATTGCGGAAAATTCGCATAGTTTGTGCATCACCTTTTAATAGCAATAACAAACCCCAACAAAATATTCCAAATGTATGACCGGCCGAAAAAGTCGTTGTAACTTATCAGAACGTGTCATGAAATATTTTACATGACCAATCTCTCGGAGGATCATCATTATTATTTTCTTTTATGATAATCAAACCGGCGCCGTAGTCCCACCAAAATACCGGAACGACTTCCGTCGTGCATGACCCGTCACGTCGACGTATGGAACGTGACGATAGCCAATGAGCACAGGTAAACAACAAGGAGGTCCGTCGAGAGAGCAAGAAGAAGGGAAAATATCAGCAGTTCGGCGATATGTGTTTCGCATTTAGAATTCCGTCGGTATTCCACGACAAATCGTGACAGTGACGTCACGCGATTGTTAGCGGTGCCGGAAGTTATGGCAGTTTCGGTAAACCGAAGTATGGCGAATGCAGGCGCAGCTGCGGGGATCCTATTTTCGAATGCCCTTGGCGGTACTTCGATCGTTTTTGACAGTGTGAGAGCATGCTCGTCGCGCGATTCACGTTTTGGTATAAATTCAATGTGTGGAGGATTTATTGGTCGCACATCTTCATTGTCATTGCGTCCGGATGTCGATCACCTATCTTTTGCAGCACTTTTTATGTCTTTTTATATGCATTTTCTGAGCAACTAGAAATTCCAATTTTTGTAGATTATTTTCGTGGAAAGCTTAACACATTACCTACCGGAGATTATTCCATAATTGTTGAAACTCTATGGTCCATGGCTGAGGATTTTTTAAAAGAATCATTAAATAGCAATGGCAACTTTAATCATAAACCAACAACTCACCCTCAATAACAAGATCCAATCATTTTCGCCGGGATTATTGTGTAAAGAAAGATTTTTAAGTTTCCATTTGGTACAGCACAATTATTGACAAGCCTTAAACTTAAATCCTTCGAAGAATTTCGCACGAAATTGGTCGTCTGCAAAAATGAATTCCGAGGCGGTGCGCGATCGTTCGAAGTGAATGCAACCAATGGGAGCGGTTTTTATCCTCTAATTAGGGCTGCGGAGGATGTGCAATAAAATATGCAATCAAATGAAAAGTTCATTAAAATGGATGAGTCGTCCAGATCTGCAGAATTTGAAGAAATCGCAAGCCCCATCGGGGAACAATAATGCCGCATTCTAATATAATCAATTCAAATAGAAATCGGACTATAACAAACGTATTACTCCGTACTAGAGCAAGCACGTTTCCCCGGATCAAACGGCCGGAAAAGAATGAAAGAATTGCTGGGCTCATCGTTGCGTCCCGAAGAGTGAGACTCGTTGATGTTTTTGCTGGGACGTGGTTAAACGTGAAATTGTTACGAGGAGGAATAATTGCACGCGAATAAAATCGATGTAAGTGCTCTCAAAGCTGGAACGCGGGCCTGAGTAATCAAAGCCGTGGCGGTGAAATTACAATTCCTGCCGCTGACACTGAATCATGCACAGACACACATCCGCACACGTACTATACAGCACAAACAAGATAATTCTTCGATGCGATCTAGATTATGAATTATCGTGCGGTATAGCAAGTATACGGTTCAAATCAAATTACCAATGATGAACACGACAGTCGCGGCACCAGAAGCCGGCAATTGGCGAGGGCCCTGCGAAAGCAGGATCCACCGGCGGCTCTGCATGCGAAGCCACACCATTAAATATAATTTACGAGTCATGCAGCATTTTTACGTCCGGTTTTCGAGTGTGTTCCGCTCGCTGGATTCATCTGCCGAATTCGAACCACGAACAAATCATTTCGGTATCAGCCGGTGTCCGCAACGATAGCATCACTCCTAGCAAATATCCCACCGAAATCGTTCAGCCAAATTCGAAAAAATTTGACCACCCCTGAGGTGGTCCTCCCACGAGGTAAAGAAGTGCATTCGATATTCATAGAGTAGGATGAATATTGAAACTTCATTAGATGTAGTTCTTTTTGATCAGAAAAATGTTGGTTCAACTCACATTAGTTAGATTCCCAGATAATTCCCAATAAATTCCCAGATTCGTTGAAGGTTCCCTCTTCAACCGAAAACTCTCGATACGGTGTGAGAACGAATATTTCTTTCTCCCGTTTTTTCGCGCGTTTTACTTGTCGTTAGTTCCACCTCGGTTTTCTCGCCTCCTTCACCTTTCCTGTTGCAATGCGAACCGTGGCAGCTGCTGTTTTTCCTCAAGAAATTGTACAATTGCTTGTTTCTCGTTCCACGAGAAACTCCTCGTGTGCAGAGAAATTATTGTGAATCTGATCGGAATGGAATTTCCTGATAATTTTCATTAGATGAGAATTTGTACAACCATAATCAATGGAAGATATTCAGAAATCGCGTGATAAAATCATTGAAACGTAATGCTACCGTACACCGAAAATGAACGCACATTATTTGTTGAGAAGAAATATCGAATCAATAAATCAAACGCTTTCTTTTGGAGCGGGTAATTCGACATATGACTTAATTACACACGCATTTGTCAAATTACCTTCATCGATAGCTTACTTGAATGTGTGCATATCAGGGTCTATTGAATTATTGACGCATCGAAAGAGTACCTTTGCGGTTCGTGGAATACGAAATTCGTCGAACAAGATGTCGCAGATTTTTGTCGGAGGTAAGAATAATGATACGGAGTCGATGATAATTTACGCGGGGATGCTATTAATCTTCATTAGGCGCACCTTTAACCCTGCAATGGCTGCGCTAATTTTACTACCATAGTTAGGTGCATGGATTACACCTGTCACCCAATTAGAAATTAGTATGATTTTATGGTTCAAAGTTGTAAATAACTTGACAACGCTATAAAACGGGATTCAATTTCTTCGTTACATGCACTTGTGATGGAAAGGTGTAATTAAATAAATAAGTACATACGTGATAATGAAATATTCATAATGCAGATAAAAAGTCCTTTATTGTGTTTACTATTGACGCATTTATTGGTTCTCAACGAGCAATTAATTCCCTTCATATTCCTGCATATAATGAAAATTTTCTTAATATTTAATATTTTTCACCTGGAAAGTTTGTTTCTATTGACAATAGGGAGTCTATTAGCGATAAGTTTGCAATTTTAGAGCGAGATAAAATATATAAGATTATGTAATAATTTATTTTGTGTTCGCGCGAAATTCAAGAAATGTAACGACTCCGGAACAAATTGCGAATACACTTCGTAAATTCGCGTACATTATAAAGTCACATAAATTTCGGTGTCACCGTCATTTAGGTAACGACACAATCCCTGTCAGGATCACTGGAGGAAAAAATGAAGTTGGCTCGCGTGGAGTGTAATTGAACACGATCGTCTCATGGAAAGCGTGAGATAATTTAATAGAGAGGAAGCGGCGCGGCGGGATTACAAATTCGCCCGAAAGAAAAAACGGTGCGACATTGATTGTTCGGTAATGTCGAACATAAGTTGTCGAAAACCGGGCAGGAAACACGTCTTGCCGAGGTGCACCGTTAACCGCGAACTTAAAAAGAGCAAAAGGCGAATCGTTCCATCCTTGGGTTGGTTGCATTATGGAGGATACTTCGTCCTGAATCGGTTCCGTTCGCAGCAACCGCATTTTAACAAAAGAAGAATTGGTCTGGAAGTCGGAATAAGATGTTGCGGAATGCGTCTCAAAGCGTGCTCGATGAATGACAGTGAACGACAGTTTCGGGCGAGCATGGGATATCTTTGCAGAAGTGACTGTATCCTGATTGTGTCTAGTAATAAAAAATGGAAATTATTGCTGACAATATGTACTACATTTCTTTGTATAGAGATCTTGACATAGATCAAAATCACATTATTTGTTCTGAAAAATGTATGATTTACTGACTATCCAGCCAAACCAGTCGGTGACCTACATACAGTTCAATGAATTGTGAATGTTTAAAGATTGTGAGCAACGTGGGTGAAATTTGCACTAGACCAGGACACATTATGGGCATCTGAACTCCTAAATACTCATAGAATTGAATGGGAACCATAGTAGAGCAGTTGTGTAAACCATAGTAGATTACATTGATGAATAGGTTCTTTAGAATTTATTGAAGCAACAAATCTAGAGTGATATCATTTTGTTGGTCAGTATCGTTGCCTTGAAGTTCGATATTTATCTTTGCAATGAAAAGGGAGGAAAGGGTGGATAGAATGCCGAGGTGCAAGCGTCGCCTGCGTTAATTAATTTTCCCGGAACAGGTCTGGCAATTAGGGAAGCATGAACGGCAATGATTAGAACGATGGCAATGCTCGATCGACAAGCGAACCCGTGATTATGTGTTGTGACAGGGTGGCAGATCCAACAGGGTCTGCCGTTTGTACGGCCTTGTGAAAACCACGCCTCGAGGGGTCGGCCATCTTGACGCCGGAATGGTTGAATTTCTATTGGCTATGAACCACGTGAATTCTGGGTGCACCGTTCTCGGAATCCCCTTTGATGATGCTCGATTCGTGGTCAAATCCCCATTATGTCGCATGGGACTCTCGAATTGTTATTAATAAGCTCGATCTCGATTTTAATTCGAACATCAAAGATCCATTTAAGCAAAAATTACGGTGGCAAGCTTCAATTTCGAATTTTTCGCGGGCTTAATTAACTTGATTCCCTTGCACGAGGCAAATAAGAAATAAAGAGGGAGTACAGAAAATATTTCACTCTCGCCGTGGTAACCCATTTACTGGTCTAATAAACGATGATATTTACTTGACGTGTCCACATACACCTTTATGCAAATATAGATTCCTATACATATTGATGCATATGTAGAATTTAGAAGAAAAGTAAAAAATCAGTATCTTTTGATAGGTCCTGTACTTCTAATGTTGATGAGATGTGTTGCAATGTTGAAGGTGATGATGCTAATTTGATGTTTCTTTCTGGTTGCAGCTAATTACGATATTCGTACCATGCGCTTCTGGAATGAATTCGGGATGCTTCAACCTAGTCGGTATTGCTGTACCGGATACACTGGTCCTACAGAGGCGCCAACATATGAGGGACAGGTGCCCTACATAGGAGTTACACCGCCTACGAGTGCTATCGACTTAGGGCTCCATCCTCATACGCTGAATTCTCATATACCTGCCACTAGAGTACCATTCAGACCTGAGAGCCTTCCAGAACATTCTGCTAGCATCGGTAAGCCTTCTTGCACTCCATGAACTTCAATTTTACTCGGACACCTTAAGTGTCGAACATCAACCTCCAAATTCCCGCTAATTTAGCCTTGAACTACTCTTGTCAATAAATTTGTTTCTCGTGAGTCAAATTTTTCTATAATATTTAACAAGAACAGCGTTCAAACTCGTCGAGTTTTGATAGTATTGGACAAGAACAGAATCATTTCATCGAGCGAAATACTTTTAAACCAGACACATTCAATCCGTTTGACACGCGATACATTTTCGACGAGCGAGAAGAGAAAATCGGTCGACAGCACGCAAGTCACGCTCACACAAGCAAAAGTCCCGTGATGAGGTAATCTGTGAATGTTTCCTTTGGACCGTTTGACAAACCTCACTTATACTCGAATAACTTCTGTGGTTTCTGTTTTTGAGGTCGCTCACGAGTCGCGAAGAACGCTTTCGTTCCCGTCGAGTCGTTCGTCTTAAAGTACGAACAGAATTGTTGAAAGTCGTAGTCCCAATGTGTGATAGAAACCCACTTTGAAATGTTAATCCGAGTGCAAATATCGCGACATTAGTGTATTACGAGGGAACGATTATTCAAACTCGCGACAATTAATTTTAATTTTCTGAAACGTGTCGAAACCGAGAAGAACCAAGAGTTTTGATCTTATGCATATACGTGTGTATTATGAAGCAAGAAGTGATTACGTTTCAAATGATTATTTTTCGTTGCTGAAATGATTTTCAAAGAAAGTCCCCTGCCGATCAGTTTCCTGCCGATGCGAAGTCCTTGGGCCGAATCTGATGTCAATCGACGGACGAGTGACGATTATGGCTCTTCGGAGAAATACGGGTGAAGGATTAGTTTTCGTTTTAGGACATAAAGTTCTCTCTAGAAGCTCCTCTGTCGTCTGGAGCGCTCGAAGTTGGGGTCGTAATAGGGAATCTGGCACACATAAAACAGATTCTAACCTATAAAATGCCCTTCCTTTCAAGAGCTAACCAGACCGCGCTGTTCGGACTAGCAAACTGTTCTCCAACTTCCGTTTATTCCCTTCTTCCGTTTCTTTCTTTTCTGCTTTCGCTTTTAAGGGCTCCTCTTTTACAGCTTTTTTTTTATTGCGGGCTGTCGCTATTGCTACTGAAGGATCTCTTACAATTTATATCGCCATCGCCGAATCTTTTTCAATCATCAAGTCAAAGCTTATTCGTAAACAATTATTGCTAAACTACAGTTTTTATGCGTACATGGTACAAATATACTAGACAGTAACATTAATAACAGACATTCACAATTAGTAATCATTGGGCGTATTATAAATATTCTTTAAACTCTGCGAAGTCTGCAGAATTTGTCAAATTTATCACAAGCAGAATACTTCAAGATGTTTTCAGTGTTTCTTTTATTTTATTCAGAGTACTGTAATTGTTTATCTACGACGAGTATTAATATGTGCAAGCTTTTAATTTGTCGTTATTATACAATATGATTAAGTGTCAGCATATTTCGTTAGTAATTTCTTCAGGTCATTTCGAACGACCGGAAATAAAGTATCGTTGGCTGTTTCTACTGCACGTCTGTTCCAATAATAAGCAGGACTTGACTTTTCACACGAAGCGTCATAATCAAAATCGCCAACCGTACGCAAGGGTAAATCAAATCTGGCCGGCGCGGCGCACGCGACAGAAATAATTTCAGGCGAAAATACTTAACGCGGATTCCACCGTTACATCGACGCCGCAAGTTCTCGCATACTCGCGAATAGACATCGTCACACGTAGTGACCTGCGTCTAATGGCTGGTTGACATATGTACGCAGACATAATAAACTGCCGCCGGTGTAACACAACGGTAGTTGTCCTTTAATTACTGTTTTCACATAAACGGTAGCGTGAATAACCGCAAAACGCACATCGGCGTGTGACGGGATTCGAACACGTCCGGTGTGTATTAGCAACTATTAATGGCTGCGCTATAGTATACTCTGTTTCTAGTCGTGCGAAAACCAATCCGAAACCGTTTCGTACTGGATGGAACACTGCGATGCTTTGCGATCTGTGACGGATGTATGAATGCAAAATTTATATTTTCCTTTATAAAATTCACATTCACCTTTTTATCGAGTTCAGAGACGTAGCCAAACATTTGTAGCTCAATCATTAGTGAATTTCACACAAAATGATTTAATTAAACTTCGTAATCAGCTGGGTCGAATTGCTTCGATAACTTCTTCGTAAATAAATAAATAGACAGCGGATCTTTATGCAATATAAATTATTTTTACATAAATTACATCAGACTGGAGTGAAATAGAAATTTATTTCGTTTCTTAATATATTTAATAGTTAAAATAATATATTGAATTTCTCCAATGTTTTTATTGTTTTAAAATACACCTACTAATTTTTGCCATAAGTGCAAAAAATCCGCTGTCCATGAATAAGTAGTCTGGAATAGAAACTACAAATATCGCTGCGAATGCTTGAAGAAAGGCAATCAATCGACTAATTGTCGTCAACGCAATAGCATTTAATTTCCCCAGTGGATGTAAATCTCTGGAAACGCTCGACGAAGAAACTAATCAACGAGGATCGCGTACGAAGCCAGCACGTAGGCTACTTTCCGAGGTACTCGGAAATTCGATTCTTTCTTTATAGTGTTGTCATCGTTAAAGTCGAGACCGTATTTATTTCCTCGAGCTGCTTTGTGCGTCCACTCTAATGCTAGCAGCGGCTTTGATGCAGCTAGAAGTACTTCTGGCGTACTCTTGACAATTTCGGACCATCACCTTGCTTTTCCGTGAAATGTAACCGATAATACCTCGGTGGATCACTTTCATTTTATAATAACGAAATACGTTTAGCTTTAATACATTAGGTGTTCCATCTTTTATGCGACTGGAAGTAGGATCATCTGAAGTTGAAATTGATAGGGAGGGAATAGTGAGGAATAATCGTGACTGGACGTGACGGTTTCGAAGCGAGTTTCGAAACGATAAATTACGTATGTCCGAAACGCGGGGGGATATTGTTAGACTGCGGCCAAGTTTAAAGCTCTAACAGTACTACTCTGCCGAAAGATTCTGCTGAGAGATACGATAGGTCAATCTCATCTCGTTTATAGACGACATTGATGTTCTGTTTAAAGAGGGAAAAGAGTCAGTAAATCTCCAGTCGTAAAGGATGTTGCCGCGCTGGCATTTTTCCTTCACGAGCAAGCTACGAGACAGAGCGAACGAGAGGAAACCGAGTTACCGCAACCGTCTGTTTAAAGGAGCTAAAGGTGATTCTCTTTAATCGTCTGCGGTTACACCGTTGGAACAGCTGTTCTATTTTGTACGAAAACATTGAACTATTTATCGTAATTACACAGCGGTTTCATCGGCTTTGCGATGATGCACGCTGTGCTGCGCGTGTGTTCACGCGAATTCGAGGTTCTGTAAACCAACTGACGGGAATTGTTCAAAGAAATATTGAAAACATAAGAAAGTCCTTGATTGTTGAAATGCTGCTCCACGTGCGACGGTTGCAAAGCACGAGGTCGTGGTTAAATATGTGACGCTGCTAGGAAACATGTTAATCAATTGTAGTTTTAACTGATTATGCGCAACGGCGACACTCCACTGATAGTTAACACTTTACCTGCCATTTATTACTTGTTTGAAAGTCAAGTTCAAGTTGACCGTGACGGAGTGCTTGAAATATTAGACTTGCAGATTATAATTTTAAATAAAATATGAATGTACGTAGCTTGAAATTGTTCATTGAATTTTTTAGTCGAAAGTAAAATTGGAAAAATCCGCAGTCTACTAATAATTAATACGATAATTCTCAAATCTGTTGGCACCGTGTACAAGTTAAAATCTTTTAACCTCGGGTTTCCACCTTATCTCATATTCGCACTCGGCTACAGTTTCAGTTAAAAAGTAACAGGTAGGGGGACACATTAAAAAAAGCGGCCGGTTATGATAAATTTAATTGGTTGGACACGGGTGGAACACTTTGTCGCGACAGACAATATAGATACACGGTTAGATTACCGTTGTCGATCGGTTTTAATGATGGAACGGTCTCTGTCTCGCTTTCTCTCTCGTCCTTCCGTTCCGAGAGCGTTTCTTCTGTCCCTGCACGGTATTCGAAATGTTTACGACCCGAGACAAAGATGAGCCCGCCAGTTCCGGCGTGTTCTCGTGGGATCACGGGTCTGTGAGTCGTGAGACGGTTTCGACTTCAGTAGTGTCTGTCACATAAAGTCGGCTAGTTTACTACGGTTGGAGTAAAATAAGCTAGAGTCTGGGGTGCGTCTCACTTACGACTTCGCGATGACGCCGCACAGCTCCGCTCCGCACCGGCGAAAACGGTTGAGTAAGTCGAGAGACACGTTGGCCAAGAACGAGAACAGGAAGACGTGCAAAAGAACCGGAGGAACGTTGGAACGCTGCGCAGAAAAGGGGAGAGCGAGAGAGAGAGAAAAAAACGAACGAACGACGAAGCACATGAACACCGCGAGCTGTAAAGCGAACCACGTTTACGATCGTCGTTAAATCCGCTCTAAGCGACCTGCCTGATTACATTGATGTTGCTCTCGCTAGCGCGAAAAGCAAAACCAACCCTCCGGCCGACCGGACCGACTGTCTCTCTGTGCACCACGATAGGTTTCTTACTTTCTCGTCCCTTGTCTGCTTTATTCTCAGCCACGGACCTTGTAATCGCTCGAATTGATGAAAAAGTGCCTCCAAGTAAACACACACACACATTCAGCGAAATACATGTATCATTGCAAGGGTTGGTTAAAATGTTATTCTTTCTGAAATATCGCTCACTTGATCCTTTTAGTGTTGAATAGTGTACAATTCTAGATTCACCCTGTACAAATTATTATTTATTTGTTAGATTTAAACACGGTACCATTTGTGATAATTTGTATTCTACGACATGGTAGGTGAAGTATAATAAAATCTTTCTACTGCGTCGTAAATGGAAATGGTGCGCGATACACAGACATATCGACTGCCAGTATATGAAAGAGAATTGGATGTTACCTTCCCGATTTTCCAAATTGTACTACTAAATGTGCATCTGTACAAAACGGTGCCATTTGGACGTTTTCGACATTTAACTTACACTTCATTAGTTTCTAATGGAGAAGTTTCGAGGAGGAACATCTGTGTTTATCTCGATTGTTTTGTGGGGTAATAATTCCCAACATAATTAAATTTTCATACCACCACAATATTCCAAGGGTGGTTTCGTTCCCTAAGGACTATAAAAAAGATACGTGACAAGCTTGGTTGATGTTCATTGCAGCACATGGAATAAAAAGACGATATGGAACGCTGGTATCAAAAACAGAAAGATTGTAGCCGGCGGTGGTCCGCAGAGAAATTGTCCTTCGGTTGTGAGAAACTCGAGGACAACTATGATGACAGGGTGGAAAATATTGTACGAAAGTCCGGTCGGCCTTGACGGCGATCGTCGCCCCTATTCTTTAAGAATGGAGGCGCAATTTTCAAGACAAAGCAATAATTAACTTGCCAGGCACTCCTGGCAAACGGAGTTTTACTACTTTCTAACCACAGTCGCGGGCTACAATTAAACCCCCATAAAACCTCGTCGTAACTTTTTTGAAAGCAACCGACCGCTCTCTCGCACGTAGCCAGTTCCCTTCGTTCGCCCGGCAAAAACCGTGCCATATTGCATCTCTAATGAAGTCTCGAGACGCTACGGGTACCGACGTTTTCCGGTAGGTTCTAAAACCTCTCCCCATCCTGACCGTTGCTGGAAACAGAATTTCTTGAACACGGTTATATTTTTCAGCGCTCCGACGCTGTTTTTTTGTTCACCCGTCTCCTTCGTGCTTCCGATTCTTCCCTCGATCGGCGATGCTCCTTTCGATTATTATTGTAGATATGTAAATGGACTGTACTTTCATACATCTATATGCATGTCCACTTTGGAGAGATTTTTAAAAACTCTGAAAGTACACTTAGCTACTACGAAAAAAATTGCAGGAATACTAATCATTAGACCGCAGATCTTTATGCAAAATAAAAATTGAATAGAAACCAAACAGAATGTTATTTCTTCCCTCAATAATTTTAATAGATGAGAAATCATATATTGACATGTTCAATTCTTAAAATTTTCCTACAATTTTTAATTTCATCTACAATTCAATTTTGCTACAAATGCATAAAGATCTACTAATCATTACCTAAACTTACTAATAATAACTACTAGACTGCAGATGTCTATGCAATTTCCAATTTTTACAGACAAATTATAAGAACGTGGAATGAAATAGAATCCTATTTTTAATGGGAACAGCCTTTGCAGATTCAAAACAAATAAAACTCGTACTAAATTCTATTGAATTTTATATTCTGGCATTTTTTTTAAATTTCCACAAATAGATCCACAGTCTAATAATTACCGCAACGCCGTAACACAAGGGAAACTGTGGAAATCAGAAACTGTAGGGAGGGAGAGAGAGAGAGAGAGAGAGAGAGAGAGAGAGAGACTTTCAAAGTGTTCGATCGAGGAGTATCGGTCGTGATCGGATGCCGATTCGGTCGTGAAGCGGTGTGCGGCTCTCTGGCCACAGGGTAGAGTTTAGTCGCTAAACCATCGGACGGTTCTTGGCATTGGCCGGCGTGTTCCCGAAGTAGACGAGGGAGAGACGGCGCGCAGGCAAAGGAGAAGAGGAGGTTGAAGAAGGCAGGAACCTGACAAGCAGGCGTGCAGGGCTTTAGCCGGGGACTGACGTTTACGGCTCAGAGCGGTCGACCTAGCGCCAGTAAAACTTGAGAAGAAATACAAGCGAAGTCCGCATCGACAGTTAAAGTCATATGCGCGAAAATACAGTCGGGGCCTCTATGAAATACGACGTCTGTCGAGCACCTACCTCTCTGGTGGAGGCTAAGCCACTGGGGTCCAGAGGCTGGGGTATGCGTTCTCTTCTCGTTAATGAAAAGAACCCCGCCTCCTACTGATCTCTCCTCATGGACTATAATCGAGTTCCATGACCGACCAAAAAGAACGGCCACCCGCGTTCAAGGAATCGCCTCGATTTTCCTCTCTTCCGTCGTCCAAGCTCGGATGCTTCTCTTCTCCGCTCGTCTCCACTCCGCTCCGCACCCGTTCAGCCCCGGACGATGGCCCGCGCCGATCGAACGTGAGCCACGACGATAAACGAGGGAAACATAAACTAGAAGGAATACATTCACCTCGCGGATTGGTCGTCGCGGGCTTGTTTGCCTCGCAGACCGATCTACGACTGGCAAGAAGGGCGAGCATCAGCGAAATTAACCGGCATTTATTGATCCGTATGCTGTTACCAGACGACCGGCCATTTCCCGTTTAGCTTTGTTTGTTCACCAAGAATGGTTGCACATGAGATAGATCCATTGAATAATTCCCCATAAATCTTCACAATCTGTACGTCCACGAACTAAAACATTTTAAACTGGCCAGTTTGACTAATGTTTCAAAAATTGAGGAGGTAGTAATTCTAAGTACCAGCTGGGTTCCAAGTATTTTCACCATCGTTTTGCAATAAGTCGAAGCATAAAGTACGGTCAGGTCTTAAAAGGTTAATGTCATTTCCCTGTTAGAATATTGTAGAGGCGGAGAAGATCACTGCGAAGTAATCGAGCTTAAACACAATGTCTAAAGTACAAGTAGTTTTATCTGTCTGAAGTCAGACTTACTAGAATTAGTGTTACATATTTTAACTGGGGATATCTGAGACATTCTTGAGGTTTATTTCGCTCGAGGTTTATTTCGCTCGAGGTTTATTCGAGCATTGAGGAACATTGTTCCCAATGGTTTGGATGCAGTATATCCACCGTATGATTCATCCGCGATGATCCGCGGCGGAAAGATGTAAACTCGGCTTAAGTCTGTGCGGTGTGTCGTCGCAGAGTAATGTTTCGAAAGCGGCACATTATACATATCAAGCGAAAATAAACGGATAACGTTGGAAAGATAAGCCCCTGGACCGAGCGATCTTACCTTTCGGCTGGCTGTGCTCACCAGATGGGTATTATTTGAAGTATTCGCAGTGATTTTATGGGCCTCCCACCCCTTAGATGGAAACGCGAACGGGGTAGAAGTGAGAACCTGCGAAGCACTTACCGGCAGACGATAAACTTCCACCCACCATGTCCGCAACGACCGTGGCCGTTTCCATTTTAGCTACGTGCCTGAATGTGTCTTCTTCTCCGTAGACCTCCTTTTACGGCTTTTCGAGCTGTCGCGGGACCTGCCTAGATCATCCGCCGTATGAAAGTTTCCGTCGAGAAAGCGGTTGACCAGGTCCTCCTTGACGGTGCACGAGACTGCTCTGACTTTTCTCTTTCGAATTGGAAACCATTGGAAAACGTTTGGCTGCCTGCACTAGGCTGCTCCGGAACAATAAGTTTGTCCGTTGAGCATCACCGGGAGAAAGGGTTGAGACCCGAGATTACTTATCGCGAGAGAGGGTACTTGCGACCGGTTGATTCCCTTGTAAATTGTACGCGATCCTTGCGTCTCTCTTAATGCCGAGACCTTAAGTGATTGGCATCTGAATGAAACCTCGGCCTTTTTGATGCAAAAACCCCGCTTTCTTTTTGGCCAACTGGTGTACTTGGATTACAAGAGTCAGTTGGATACATTCTAGACCCGCTACTTTGCATGAAATTCACAATAATATACAGGGTGGACGGAACGTGACCTTTAGAGTACTCTATTATTAGCAATATTCAAAATTTAGGTGGAAAGAACGCGCCAGATAAACACTTCAGTATTTTTCTTTTGCACAAAAAAGAAGGTTTCAACTGTTTCATAAATTTCGGAGCGTACTTGTCGTCACGTGTAAAATACGAATAAGAGTAAAAATATGCCACGTGGATTGCGCGAAGGTTGGTCATTTGAATATTTCCATGATTTTCTTTTTACCTGTCGCTAACGTGCAACGACAACGATTCTTTCGCTGAAACATCGAGCAGGCAATAAAAAGTTTCCGAGGCGGCATAGTTATAAATCATGATTTTATGGGCACGTCATGGCCGGGAGAAGGCCACTTTAAAATAATAGAATATGAACTGTGTTCGCGATAGTTCCTAAAAAGGCTATATTCTAACTTCAATATTGCAGAATAGTAATACAATGCAATATTCGTTTTCTTTAAATTGCGACTTACTTGATATTAATAGTAACACTTTTAATTATTCTTATTATCTTACTATTCTATATTATTCTTATTATTAGATTGTAACTATTCGATTACATATCTTATAATTATTGTAATCATAAAGATCTTTCAGTGGGAATTGATTGAACAATTTTTATTATTTAAGCAGGTACGATAAAAATTGCACAAAGCTTAGATAACACAGTTTTATCTTTGTAAGGCAACGGTCACTTTTAGTACGCAGTAAATGTGTTTTTCTAAGTCGAGACAATTTTACTTTATAAAAATACGAAGAATGTGTTTTTCAAACTTTTCTTTGAATAATTGCTAAACGAAATAAATTCCTCGTGAATGTATCTTTACAATCTCTATAATCCTGAATTAAAAAATTATGAAAATATGAACAAGTCATTTCAAGGACTGGCAAAAAAAATGATTACGTTAAGGACACATTTTTCTATGTTTATTGTGCCACTTAAAAGTCACTTAACAGCTATGAATATCGTTAGTATTCGTGTTATCATTTTTTGTCCCGACAGCTAAGACATTTAATTATCATAATTTTTCAGATCGATTATCTACAGACGGTAGAAGTTCACGAGAAAATATGACGGAAAGCTTTAAATACCATTCGAATAATAAAACTGTTCTGTTTATATAAATTTCCAAATCGATATATTGTTTCCAAGTATAAATTTTAATAGACACGCACGCACACACTGTTTGTTGGTATTCCTCTAACTAACAGCTAATATAGACGTGTTTATGATTCGAGAATCAGAAGTCGGTAATCGGTTTTATTTATTATTCTGGTTTGATCGTCGAGAAAATATTAATTAGACGGTCGTGTAGTCGGCCGCGTGTAATAGTTTATGTATAGCAAACCTCTTTTCGCTACGTGCAATAACAATTACCGATAATTACTACGTTGCTTTATTGGCGCAGGAGATAACCCAGTGAAGAAATGATTCTCGGTGCATATTATTTGAGTTGATCGATACAATTACATAATGTACATCGGAGTACATGTCAATATTGTTCTACAGAAAATCGTCGGTGATAACGAGTCAAAGAAATTATTAAATATTAAAATATTTACTTTTAACCATTGTTTCCCTTTATTTAACGAGGAAGGTGAAAGTATTTATTGTCCGCTCGATTAAAATTACTTTTATTTCCGAAAATCCAATGTCTGCGAGTGAAATACTTCTCGTAAAAGAAAAGAAGTTAATTACGATATTAAATAGTAGTATTCAGCTAATAGCGGGCAGCGCTGAAACAGAAATCCATTAAGTATTCGAGCAAGGATGCAAGTATACATAATTGGACATATAAACATTTCGAATACGGAATGGTTAAACGAGAGACGACTGACTGTTACCCGTGGACACGCGGTAGGGAAATGCGATAACCGGACAGCAGCGGAGCGCGTTTATGCATTTGTAGCATTCCGTTGCACCACCACGATAATTCAGTCGGACAAAGATACGAATATATTTACCGATGCATATTACACGTACAGCCGGCATATTTTTACGATCGCCAGTAAAACGTCCTCGGAACACAAAATCGTGTCGACTTTTCTTATTCGGTTCTCGGGAGGGGAACGGTTGCATATAAAGATCCAGCGGGACGATAACCATGAAAAGAAAAGAAAACAAAAAATTAATCATTCTGCAGGCCGGTGGAGAGGTTTATAAAAAGGCGTAGAATCGCGTAAGAAAGTTTACTTTTCGCTGCTGCGAACAGAGAAAGAAATGAAAAAGAAAGACGGCCGTTTCATATCTTCGGCGATAGTTGGAAAGTCATGAAAACAGGACGAATCGTAAAGCCGCGGGACAAGTCGGTGAACGAGAACGGGATTCGAAGAATGCGTAATGTAAATATATACGCATGTACACGTATACGTATGCACAATGTATCGGTAGACGCATGTGTTTGTATATCGCGGGGAGAAATAATGCCAATGGTCCTCCTCCCGCTAAACGAAAGCGGCGTCAAAGTAACAGTCGATCGTTCGACCGGTTCGCTTTACGAGTGGAAATAATAATCCGCGCAACGTCGGTAGGTTAAATATGTATAACATTTGATGGGGTCGTCTCGCATAAGCGTTACGAGACTAGTTACGAGACCTATTAACCGGCTTTCCTTTCCCCCCGGTGTTTCCCTTTCCCTCAACCCTCTACACGCTTTTCTAGCTCACCTCGTTCACCGTTCCTTCGATTTTTCGACCTGCACGACCCTCTTAACATCATTAGATTACTTGCAGAGGCTACAGCAGTCTTTGATAACTTCTTGAATTTTTGATTTTCCAAGTATTGGTCAGAACCTTGGTCTCCCATATTTCTACCTTCTCCTCTACGTTCACATGGAAACAGAGTCCGGTTTGTTTTTGATCACACCTCGTACAGTACCAAGCCAGCACTTTCGCAAATCAACCTACATCGGTATCGCCCAAATCCGCTGAAGCCGTTGAAAGAGTCGTCGTCGCGCAAATTCATTAAGGCGTCGAATGAAAATTGAATCGATACCCTCGATCCAGTTCGTATCCCGGGAATCTCTGTGAAATCCTTTTGTTATTACGCGAGCATATCGAAGCTTATTCATCGGAGGATCCTAAAATCGCGGCCGGGGGTGGACGGGGTCTCAAGCGCGGGGGGTTTGGTTCTATAGGTGAAATTGTCCGGAAAGATCAGCGAGAAACCTCGGGAGTAGAACCGTGAAGAGGAACCGGCGTGTCTAGACTTTCGAAAAAGTCAATGACTACCATCCCCGCTGCGGTGGAGAGCAGGAAACCGGGTTTGCCTGGCCGGGGCGAAACGGGGGGTGGATGCACGTATGAAAACTAAGTCCCCGGGTTTCATTTGACTGGCTTTACGAGGTAGACATAAAATGGATTTTACTGTCGGCTAGTTCGCCAGTTCTCGAGTTGGTAACATTACTTTAGCGAACATAATATACCCCCTCGGCTTTCTTCTCTCCTCCTCCTTCTCCTCCGACTCGCTCTCTCTCTTTCCCTCCCTCTCTCTCCTTCCTTTCTCTTCGTTCTTCCGCGCACCTACGTCCGTCGTCGACATCGACGTCCCGCGACCTCTCGTTCCGTACCTCCACTTTTCTTCTCCCTCTCTTTTCCCATCACCTTCGAACAGTTTTCGCCTTCCGCTTTCGTCGACCTGCTACAAGTCCTTAAACCAGCCCCTGTGGTAAGCTTCCGCCCAGACCGGTGTAAACTTTTCGCATGAGAAATGTCTCGCTACCAGATTTAATATCCGCCGGATAAGCCCGGCACGCTAGTCGTTAACTTTCTTTCGGTTTCGTTTCCCGCGGCCGCGATCCAGGAATTTCGAGATATTTCGCCTGTAATTTCTGGACTGTTAGGTTGTTGCATGCGGAATGTACGATGATTAATCCTGTAATTTTGTCCCGGGGCCTTTCATGAGCCCAACAAAATTTCTGTATGCTCACTCTCACTACTGTATTGCACGAGTTTCTTTAATTTCTTTAGGAGATTGGTCGATAACCACTTCGGAATCAACAGTGAATTGCACTGCTGCCACTCGGATGTGCATTTTCAACACAGGAGAACATTTTTTTATTTAAAAACGGACAGAAAATATTGAATAACTTCGTCAGAGCATCACGTAGAAGAATAGCAATCTTTTGGTTGAAAAATGGTACCTCATCGTTAAACTATAAAAATTTGTTTCAATTGCGATTTTCATAAGATTTATTTTGACATTTTCGAGATTGGTGAATATTTAGGGAGCAGTTCCAACCCCTGGCGCCACCTACGTTACCTAATTACCGGTCATTTAGGCATACTTCTTCACCAAGGCTCTATTCGTTTCGATTTCGTTTTGAAATATATTTTGGGAAAGACTGACGCCACCGTTGCAGCAAAGAAAATTTTATGGCATATAATAAAAGTATGTACGGTGAACTGTTTTAATAATACGGCTAATGAGTGGACTTCGAGTTTTGTGCAATTAAAGCAATTATGCAATTAAATATACACCAAACTGTTTTAATAATATGGGTAACGAGTAGACCAAGCGTTTTATGTAATTATAGCAATTATACAATTAAATGTACACTGTACTGTTTTAATAATATGGGCAACGAATAGAGTGCAGATTTTATACGATACACTATACGTATAATATTCCGAATCACAAAGCACAAGCCAGTAATAATGGGTAATTTCATAAAAATTTTATATTCCCGTTACATTTTTATTCCGTGGAAATGATTAGGTTCGGACTTTCGAGAAATTTTCCTATAAAATTTCACTGACATGATTTATAAATTTCGTCTCTGGTGGGTTTCGAACGTTCTAAGTTTGCGATAATATACCCATAAGTATTATAAAATAACAAACTGATATGATTTCAAGGAATCTTCCAACAATATTTTAAATAGAAAGGATCAATAATAGTATACAGTTAAAGTTCAATATTGCATTTAATAGTTTTCCAGGCATGAATTATCCTCCGAAGTAATATTCTAAAACTCACGAATATGCATAAGCGACCTGAAAAGAAGAAAAGCAAACAGAGCTCCCGCGAAAATATAACTTCTCCAAAAATGTTCTTATTTCCTGAATTTGCATAATTGATCGGCAAATCAATCTCGTCACCACGTTTCAATCCGAGATGCAAATATTAAATACGATCGGTCCCCTATCGAGAGCGCGTGATGCCAATAATTAAAACATTCCCGTCACGAATACACCAGCCGCCTTGCGGTATGCAGCGATTGCTGTGCGAGCGAAAGAAAGAGAGCAAGGCGAGCAAAAGAAAAAACGGGAAGAAAGAAAGAGAGTGGCCGCCCAAGAAACTCGTCCAAATCGAGCGATGTTCTTCCACGCGATTCCCGAGACCGGTGCGCCGAATGTAACACATCGCTAACCGCAGGCCAAACTTTTTTCTGATTTCAGATCGATTACCAACCAGTCGGTGAAGTAAAGCGACTGGAAGAACAGGACGAACCCAAAGCGAAACGACGCCATCTTAACGCCAGAGAGTAGTGGATCGGGAGAGGGGGGGGGGGGGGGGGGGGGAATGGCGAAGAGAGAAGCAGCAAGAGCAGCATCAGCAGCAGCATCATCATCGGCAACAATAGCACCGTCAGCGTTCTTCGTTCATCTTACTCAATGTTCCTCGAATGTTTCGAATCGGCACATGCGCCGGCACGAAAGGACGAAATTCGCAATTAGCCAAGAACGTTGTACTTCTCGGAAACGACCCTGGGGGCTAAGGTTGCCCCGATGAAGATGTCCAATATCCTGCAAAACGGACCGGACCCCGAGCGGATCCAGGCCAAGAGGATCACACAGATTCGGCTCTGGTATCGATGGTTGAGAGAAACTCGCTACTTCATCTTCAGCCTACCCGATCGAGATTGCCCTCAGAAATGGAGCCGATAACCACCGGGAAAGAACGCTGCGTCAAGGTTTCACCACAAAACAACGGAGCAGCAGCAGCAGCAGCAGCAGCAGCAGCAATCGCGGAATCGAGGTCCCACGTTCAAGCACACAAAGGCCGCAAACAAATTAAGTGTGTTGTGTTCCCGAATACTTCTCTTCTTCTTCTTAGCCATTTTTATCTTTTTTCTATCCCGCTCTTGTTTGTCGAGTATAGTTTCCTTTCGTCTCTGTTTCTTTGTCTGCCGACCCCCAGAGACAGAGAACGAGAAAATCATGAACGCTTTTGTGAGTGGTTCCGTGGGATGCCGGAGTTCACGGACAATGTACACCTCGGGCATCCCTCGTCCTTGCGCGTCCTTCGGTTCGTTGATCGAATCCGCCTCATCGTTCGCTACGTTCGCCCCCCCCCCCCCCCCCCCGATCTTTGTCTTTTGTTTTCCATTTCGTTCCCTCCCCGTTTCCCGCTTTTATTTTATTAATGTGTATCTTTTTCTCTCTCCCTCCTGCTCCATCTTTCTCCATTTTTTGTTTCTGTCTCTCCTCTGCGTATATGGTTTTTGTTGCACGTGCCTCTCGGCTGACGGAGAGCGAGCTCACGATGCCCGGGCTCACGCACGATCATCAGAGATGACCGTCGCCGTCGGCCACTTGCTAAAATTCAGTCGCCTGTGAACCTGATCGCTCGGGACGGTCCTCCTCCATCACCGATGATCAAGTGTCGTCGCGTGCGGTAAACCTCGCATGCATGACCGCGCCACCTCTCTGGCTTAGGTACTTTGTAAGGAAATCGAGCTCGCAATTCTACTCGCGGTTTGCGCGCCGCGCTCCCGACGACCTCATTCTGATAGGCGATCCAAAACCAGGCTCGTGATCCCTGTGTCCCAATCAGTCTGAAGAACCGGAGGAAGGAGCTAGAAACAGTCGAGGTACCTTAACATATAGTTATTCCGCGTCTCGCAAAAAGAGACTCGGATGGAATGCGAGTCATGCACACAGTGATACGGTTGAGTCGCATTGATACGCATTCTTGCTGTTCGCTGAGTAGGTTACAATTATTACTTCAGGTCCGTAGTTTGAAGGATGGCGATATGCGTTAGAATAAGCGTGTGAGCGTCTAGGTGGGGATTAGACCGAGAACCATGACCTCTATGTTCCGATCGAGGACACTGAAATAGAAGATTATAAGTTGTTCAGCATCAACAAACTGAACGAGATCAAGAGGCCTAGGGTGCTCTACCTAATCCCTTCCGGGGAACCTGATGTACATGTTCATAAAAGTACAGTTTCTATCTACTAGATTGTTTAGAATAATAGATTAATACAGTTTGTGAATTCTCAGAAACTCACAATACTTTGCTAAGCACATAGGTACGTTGTAAATCGCAGTTTGCTCGTTAGCTCCGAGGACCTGAACCTCCTAAACGAGCACCATAGTCCCCATGTCCCAATCAAGGAAACGAGAAGAAGGAGAAAAAAGTCGGATAAGATAACATCGCGAGGCGCTGGCCGACGGTAATCTAGGCTCCCTTGATGATGGACGCGCGAGTGTTGCCAGCGAGCCGAGCAGTCGAAAGACACCGATGGAGGAAAGAGAAACGCAGAAGAAAACCGACGTATGACAGTGCCCAGCGTAAATGAACGCATTAACGCATTAACGGGGAGAAAAAAGGAGGCGAGACCGCCGTTCGAATCAGATCGGACCGCAAGCAACCGGTGAAATACTTTTAAATCTGGTGGGAAGAGTGTATATTTGTGACAAGTGGATTTCTCTTGGATGTTGCCACACCGGCGTGGAAATCGAACAGCAATGATCGCGGAACGATCACTGACGCTTGTTTTTTGCAGCAATTACAACGATTCAGGATTACAATGGGTAATTTGTTATTCAAAAATGTCTTCTATCAAGAATTCTATTCAGCTCACGTAAAAAGCTTGTACCATTCAACCACGAAACCAACATTCGTGAACAGCGTACGCTTTAATTTTCGTTGAACGAACAGTAATATGCAAGATTATGAAGGAAAAACAAAATTTAATAATTCTTTTTGAAACTTTAGATATATGTAACACAATAATATGTTTTAATTTTATGTAAAAATTATATTTTATAGTTCTCCATCGTGTGGCTTTGGTGGCTGAGAGTAGATATACGACTGCAAAGGGTTAAATGCTTAATACCAAGCGCTTTACAAATCGTTAAAACTTCGATCAATTTCGATCGTAAGCCGAGAGTTTGCTCTGGATACTCGCATCCTGGAATTTACTCGGTACATTGAACTCATGAGCACAAGTATGTGGACACTGTAACAAGATGTACGGAAGACTCTCGGTTATATTATTGTGTCATGTTCGGTTTCAATTAAATTTCGAGGGCCCGAAAAAAGGAACCATTCAACGACATTGAAACATTCAAACAACTTCTGACTAAGATTTTAAACAGAATCTAGTAAATATTTTTTTCGCGGCTTACCTGCCTTGTTAAAATATTTCATTAAACGCAACGCACTTCCTCTAAGATGTACTTAAAAAATTCAGCACAAGAAAGTCATGGAGTCTTCGATCACATCCCGGTGGATTCGAAGACTGGTTCTAGAGCACTCCGTATTCCAATTATTGAAATCATAAAGACGCTTTTGCGGGGAACAATTGAACAAGACTTACTGTGGGAAATCATTAATTCTCATTACCGGCGCGGAATAGCATCCGAGCAATTTCGAGGATATAACTGGCGGGGCGTTCTCTCTGTTGGTAGTTCAGATGTTAATCACGGAGCTAATCGAAAGAGCCGAAGTCGCGGAACAATGGCGGTCGGTTCCCACGGAAGAATGTCCGATACAGGTTCGAAATATTCGCAGCCTCGCGAGAGAAGAGAAGCGATCTGTATCGATGAACTGCGGGCGCCTCCGCGCGCGCAATCAAGAAGTCGACGGATGTGTCAGTTGCACAACACGATGCGATAAAACGGCCGCTCAAAAACTGGTCGTTCCATCTCGCGGCAAATTAATTTTCAAATAAGAACACCGAGGGCTGTCTCTTCGATATGCTGTTTCATTCTTTCGTCCTTTTTTTCCCCCTGCTCGCTGGCTCCTCCTCGTTTTTCTGTCATGAACCCCGTCGCCCTCCACTCTTTTCACTCTTCTCTCCTCTCTCATCTTTCTCTTCTCTCCTCTCTTCTCTCTCTCTCTCTCTCTCCCTCTTTTTCTCCCGCCCCTTTTTCGTCGTTTTCTTGCTGCGGGAACACGTTCCCGAGTAACAATCTGATGTGAAGCTCGATTGGTTATTACCGCACAGAGCTTAATGACTCGCCCGGTTTAAATGAATTTGCATTTCGGTAACGAGCGTGCGGGCCCTCGAATATTTAGCGTTCGCCGGAGACCGAACTTCCAGTGTCTAATTTACAGTAACGAGAATTCCACATTGCGCCGCCGCTGTCCATTGTTCCAAAATCTGCTTCGTCTTACTCGCAAAATCCAGGTGTCGTTGCTCATTTCAATGTACCACTGTCCATTATGCTCCGATACATTACAGTTTCTGGCTCGCTGCTCTCTTTGAACCTCTTGCGGGACAATTATATTAATATAATTTTATTAAATATTATTCACACAATATGGCACACAATGATGTGTGCGTAGAACATTGAATTTTCTTTCAATATTATAGAGTTAATGCAGAGAAACTTGTAGGTATAGTTGTGCGTGAAAATTGTGAATTTTAAAAAATCACATTGAGAATAGAGTATATCTGTTTTTTTTTAGTTCTATGTATATTGTAAGTCTAGAGTCATAAGTAGACTGCGGATTTTATGCATTTTATGGACTCACTGAAATGATTAACTGGAGAAACAAATTTTTATTTCATCCCAGCACCCAGTTATCGGTAATTTTCGTTTCGCATGAAAATCCGCAGTCCAGATAGCAGGATAGTTAACAAACAATATCAGCCATCTCGTGTCCACCCTGGACAGTCTCTCGTCGCAGCTAAACACCAAGTACACCCGATGAAGCAATCACGAGTCAGAGAGGACATTTCGCGTGAACGGTGAAATGGTTTCGCAAGCGGGCAATGTCAATGGACTTTGTCCCGGCCCGAATCGATCTGAAATATTCTCGATGAGCCGCCGAAGAAATTCTGAATGGCGTAGACCGCAGACTGTCGCCTCGCCTGACGCTCGCGTCGTCATGCAACCTGTTATTTTGTCGCCCACGAAACCCTTCGCGTCTAATAGCGTGTCAGGTGTTTCACGTGCAACGGAACATAGTGGTAAATGTTTAACATAAATGATCTCGCTAGGGACGCGGCAAGATGCCACACAACGCGACAAAACGCGACGCGACAGGGACACGACTGGATGGTCTCACAATTCCACGCTTCCGGTTGCTGGATACGCGAACCGTCCATTTAGCGTAAAGCCTTCAATCCCGCTGTGGTTACAGATGGCGAGAAGGGTAAAGGTGTTTGTTTAGCGACGAATCGGCACGACAATTCACAGGTGTAAAACCAGGAAACGTCGCGCGATCGGCCCCGAAGGTGTTCGTACCTCCGGCTCGGAAGTGCATCCTGCTTTTCGGTTTCAATAAAGCCATCTCGCAATCGCCAATTATTTCTATCCGATGTGAACGGAATGATTTGCACGGGAGGCGACTCAGTATGCAACATCATGTTACTGAAAACGTTGGAGATCGAAGAGCGTTCTCTATTTCCTCCACACGCGACATCACCTTTGAGCTTCATCCGCGAGCGCCAGGTTTTCGGCAACTCCTTTGTACATAAGTAACCATAAGCGTTGCGAAAATCAAGCAACTCGAACTGTGAATACGCTACGAACTTTAGTCTTACAGAGAGACCTACGAAAGAGTAAACGGAATTATAGACGTCGGTTCGACGTCTCCTTCCAAAGAGTAGGCCTCGACAGGAACTTACGAACCGGTATGATTTTGATACCGGTATTAGGCGAACAAAGTTATACCGAAACGGATTATTACCGGTACCGAAATAAATACCGGTATCATTTCGGTATTCTTCTAGGAACGATTAGATGATTAAGTGATATGTTTCTTTGTGTATAATTACAAATATATATATATATATATATATATATATATTAACTACGTGTACGTAAATGACAATAATAACAATACAGTCAGATATTACATAACGTTTTGATTAGTCCTAATGAAATATCATTGAGTATATATTCATCAAATAAATTGTATCGTTAAGGTGATGATATATGTATATTTTAGACTTTTTAACCATTCGACCCATTAATTCTTTGTAGAATATCAACACTAACTAATGAAATAATAAGTATATTAACTACTAACACTAACTACTAACTAACTGAAATAACTAATAGGTTTAAACACACTAACGAGAATAATTAAGTTTTCTACTTATCTACTAATCTACTTATTTAAATACTTTTGTACTGTGAATCGCTCAATGGTCAATTTTCGACACTGATTTCGAAGAGCCCTTTGTTTATACTTCATTTCTAGTTTTGATGTCACTATTGCCATTCATCAAGACATTGTAGCATTAGCGAGTTTGCGGGAGCAATGGTGAAGGCAATGTCAGATTTATTCTGGCTCGCGGTTTATAAACACTGTGTAAATTACTTCCGATGATGCGAAGCCATCAGACAGAAAGTTTCTGATTGGATGCTGATAATTATTTCGGCATTATATATGTATGTATTATAGAATCAGTTTTGGTATGACTTTGCTAACATAATTAACGTTATGACAACATCTACAGGATCCACTGGTTTTATGTTTTAAGCTTCTATTTCGACAACATATTCACAATTTTAATCGAATTCAAAGAACCGAAAAATAATGGTACTCGTAATTCATACTATAATCGAAAAATACCGGTATTTTGTATTTCGGTATAAGTCCCTAGGCCTCAATGCGTGATCACAAAGATGTAATTGTAAGATTGTCGTACAAAGAGCCTAAGAAGCTGGGAGTTGAGGCGGTCATGCTACCAAAATTGGTGAACGGTTCTATCCGAGTGAGGTGTAAGGTGTATCGTACAACCGTTCTTTTCTCTTTGTTTCATTTTTTTTTAAGTGCACTACGTACTTTCTTTGTCGCAAAAGACTTTTTATTATCTCCTACATACACACGTATTCAACCAGTTCAACGTTTATTTCGTTCTTTTATATTATTTATGAGTCTGCGTTGCATTATGGGTTTATCTGACTACGTACGCATGCACTATACCATATAATAAGTTGTTTCAATTATTACGAATGCGAGTATAAATAGGAAATTTACATAGATAGGCATTGTATGCATGTTCTCGTAATATTACAAGTTCTACGAAGCGAATAATAATCGATGGTCAATACCACACGTTTCTTCTTCTTTTTTCTCGTCTGTTCACAGAATCATTACCATTGATAGTTTCTGAATACATTCGATTTACCGGTGATGTCTTTATCCATTCTACGCTTATCGCCAGATATCAAACGATATCCTAAGGGATAAAATAATTTGTTTAATTTCGCAAGCGTCCTCAGATTCTTATGGAATCCACTAAAAACTAAGAGGTAGTACCGGACTCGCGGCGAGAACGTGCGAATGAGCTTTTTTTTCGAATCGTTCAGTAGAATTAAATTTTAATTATCTTTAAATCTTAATTATCTTTATTATATTAATTACAAACAATTGTAAAGAAGAAAAAAGCTTCAAGGATCTTGTCCTATGTAATATAATAATTATGAAAGTGGGCTAAGTCAAAATTAAAAAAAAATGAGTATATCAGTTATTTCACATCACATTATTTTAAACTAAATTAATTCAATGTAATTTTTACGATGTTGTCATTAATGAACCGTTAGATAGCACCTACTATTTCAACATAATATGGAATTCATTTAGTGTTAATTTCCCTTTAAATATCTCGAAACAAGAAATACATGACTTACAATTACACCACTTTCATAATTATGGGCACATATAGATCTGTCGAAACGTGACACGTGATCTTGTTCAATGCGATCGTGTCATTAAGCGATTATTACCGTTTCTGTAATTTGTTTCGTCGTTAAGTGAGACCGCGTTTGCTCGGGTGTTCCTGATCTCGTTAAAATTTTTCCGTCAACGCAGAACTATTTTCAAAGGGTCCGCTTAATCGTTGCCGTAAATCAAGCACGGTGTCGCAGCTGCGCACACCGCGGCGACTATTTTCTCTCATGATATATGCGTCCGCTGCAATGGTCGCGCTCGCTTACGCGCCGAAACACGTGCATTGTGCATCCTCTTGTGCATCGAGGCGAACCTTGTTTCGCGGAACCGCCTGGTCAGCTACCGGTCCCATCTGCGCACATTTTTGCGCCGATCGAGTCCGCAAATCATCGGCGAATCTTCAAAACCACCCAGCCTCGGTGCGAAACGCTTAAAGGTCGATTCATACTGGTACTTCATACTTTAATAATATTTCTTTTGTTAAGTTTCCAATACGTGTCTATGATGATGCGATCCGTATGTTCATGCAATATTCAATTTTTGTAGACAAATTTTAAGAAAGTGGTGCCAAATGAAATCCTATTTTCATTGATAATGATTATTTGTAGGTCCAAAATAAATAAAAATCTTATCCAAATTTTATCGAATTTCATGCTCCCGGATTTTTTGGAAATTTTCAGAGACCACAAATTACATAAAGATCCGCAGTCTAATAATCATCTATATGTAAATGCATTGAAGAATGTTTGTCTCATCAGTTTTGTACGGAACCGTTAAGTTTCTGTGCGTATAGTGTGAATCAGCCTTAAACGCGCTCACTGTCGGCGCGATTCGTTCGAAGTGCATTGCTGTGCCAATGCATCGAATTTAACGCTGGAACTGACGTATTTTAAAATCCTTATTTTACAATTACAGTAGAATCTCGATTATCCGAAGTCTCTTATCCCAAAACTGCTGAGATGTTTTATTAAATTCTTCGCTGCATGATCGTCGAAAGACCTTGATGCGCTATAACTGCATAAAGTTCCCGTTCATTTTATGGGATTTTTGTGGCCGCCTGCAGTCAGCGTCTCAAGCTGAACTTTATACGAGATTCGTCGAGCGTCACGAACACATAAAGTCTATCGGACTATTATAAACGTTAATAAAATGCGGTTTCTAAATCGGATGTAGTTAGGTTGTAAGGTAAAAGCGCTTTCGTTGGCATCGTTTGATTTCGTCGGTCAACATGTTTTTTATCCATCAACGATGGATAATTCTCGTCTTCCGGTATTTAAGAGCCAGTGGAACCGAATAACAATAATCGATGCAGCTAGAGAATTAATGAAACCGATAGTTCAATTTCGGAAATTTGTTTTGCTGTAAGTAATTGGTCGACCAAGCCCGTGAGCTTCAAAAGCATGAGTATGTGAAAGCGTGTTAATATGGCGTACAAGTGATATTTCGAGGGAAAGAACAGCGGCGAATTAATTTTTCGAACGAACCCGTTGCGTATGTTTCTTTCGTTTGCTGGTTAGACTTATACTTTACTCGTGTCTGATCCCTGTATCAAGACTTTGCGAACACTCTGTATATATAAAGCTATGTAATATAATAACAGCTAATGTACTATACTGTAATGTTATTCGAAGTTATCGGATGTCTAATTAAGTTGTGTCCGTTCTCGAAAATTTCCTAAACATAGATATATCCTCGTCGAATGAATGAAGTTTGATTGTCGCTGTCAATCTATTAGCCTGAATCTATACGCATATTCTGCAAGGACACGATTTATACTTACAGACTATATCGATCTCGCAGATGAGAGCGCGACGTGATTTCATCGAGAGCGTGCTCTCCGCGCGATGAGATCGATTTGGTGCGCGCTGGAAAACGGATCGGATCTCCGGTTTTGTATATACGACTCAACAGTGAATGTAATTTTGGCTTGGGAGATAGCAGAAATTTGCATAAACAACACTACTACATCCTGTTAACCACGCAGACTTTACTTATCATGGCCATACCGTTGATTCTTTTTACTCATTCTTATCTGTATCGTACCCTATTGTGTTAAGTGTATACGTGGAGGGGGATAGGGAGTTCTGATAGGTTAAACAATAGAGATCGTGGAATTCGTGGCATCGAGTTCCGGCGAAAATCGGATTTTATAACGCGATTTGCTAAGCAAAGGGAAAGCGGTATTCGACATTTGTAATATGAAAATGTTCCTAATATTGTACGGTTGTATGAGAAATTCTGGATTCCTCGAGATACATCGCGGCTATTAGGTGCGACGTGCGTTTCAACGAGTCGTGCTGCACGAAACGCCAGGCGCTCGACGGACTTGAAAACCGTTCAAACCGTGATCTGTCTCCTGGAATGGAAAACATGTATTTTTCAAATTGTTCAATTCATGCAAAATGTTACATATTTGTATGGACGCAATTTCTTGTGTGAATAAAGTGCACGTATAATATACTAGGATGATGATTTCATCTGCCCTTGCCTTGAGGAGATGAGGTTACGAGCAGAGTCGCCAGATGAGGGGAATTTACTCGAATTCAGGGGAAAAAGTTACCCCCTCTCTCTCTGCTAGTACCGGATTAGTCACGTGACGAACGCGTCATCGAATAGCCTCGTAGAGTGGGGACATAAATCTTAACCGGCAACTCTGGTTGATTAAATCATTCTTATTCTCTTATTCCTTAGTACAATATTTTATTTCCTACTGCAGTTCAATGTTCAGCCATTAGAAAATCTATCTAATGAATTAAATTATAAGAAACTCTCTCTAGTCTTCCAAATTTATTTGGTAACAATTCATTTGGTATGCACATTTTCATACAAATTTCACAGTGTTTGGTAGTATTTGCATGGATAAATATAGCTGCGGAGAAAACGAGAAAAATAATTTTGCACAATAAACCACCGGGAAGAAGGACGAGTAAAAACCCAAGGAGGACGGTTATTGTTTTGTACCCAATACATTATACTATGGAAAGTTATTTGCTAATGAAACGAACCAACACAGCATATAGTTGGTTAAGTGATTTTCGCCGTTTAACGACGACTTAGAAGTCGCTGCGTAAGTCTACTTCCTCAAATAGCTGTCCCTGTGAATTCCTTGCCTACTGTGCGCCATGCACACTATTTGCACAGTTCGTCATTGCTGGCTATAAATGCGGACGTAGAAGGTAATGCTTGTCGTCGCATGAGTTTAAATGTTTACCGACTTTACGAGAATTTCCATAGCTTTTACAATAATCAACAATTTACAATAATCATATTTAAATTCTGTTTCCTCAGAGATTTCCATAAATACTTTATCACAGATATATATTTATTACAGAAATCGTTCTCATCGCAAAAAATTAGGTTGCACACCTTGCATAAAATATTTATAGAAACCTCTGAGGTAACAGAATTTAAATTTGATTATTGTAATATGTATTACTATTTATGTATTAATATTGTATATGTATATATATATATTGTTACTATATATATATATATATATTTCATTGTTATATTTCATTATAAAGTGTCAACTTTGATTCGTTTAAAAAGAATGCTACATTTCAATTTAATTGTTATTGACATGTTTTATTGTCTTTAAGAATTAGCGTAAAATGGAAAGAAGAGTTCATATTTTCATCTTGTATCTTTTTTATTCTAGGTGGATTACAGTCAACGAAGAAAACAAATATGCTCCAAGACGAAGAATTGGATTACATGATGCATGTCAGACACATAAAAAATTAGTCAATTCAAGTCGAGAACCAAAATACGTGACAAAGTGATTTTTCAGGTTGACATACTAGTGCTACCCGCCATATTCGCCAGCCATTGCCCCATAAGATTACGATCTATTCCCATAAATGCAGCATGATCTTTCCCAGCAGTTCTCATGAAGATATCAAAAATGGTATGACGATTAGAGAATCCACTTATTACGTCAAAAGTGTGAAGTGGAAAATGCTTGGAATGAAATATTCTCTGGTTTTCTATTCAGACAGAGGACTTCCAAGCACCTAATAAAAATATTTAGACGAACGTTGCAATTGCACCAGGTGTTGGAAGATGGCGAATGAGCGTCGATTTGGTGTCGCATCGAGTTACGTTCCCCTGCACACCATTGCTTCCCCGTTCCTAGTGTTTACGTGGATGTAAACGATGACATGTACGCGTGGATGCACATAACGACGATTTTACAGCCCTGTGTTCGGCGACAGTTTCGGTTTTTACAGCTTGTAACGTCTCGCATAAAAGTGGCCCTAACGAGACCTCGAAAAGAAGACACAGAGCCAAGTGAAAATCGAGGCACGAACGGAACAACAAGAAAAAGACGGGGGAACCATGTTACCACCAATTTATGTGACTTCGCAGCTTGTATCGATCAATTATGTCGTTTTTGTTGTTCCTCTTTTCCACGGTGATAAATAAATAAAATGTGCGCGCGAGATAGCCGAGAAGGCGCGAGCGAATGAGTTATGCCGCACGTATGAACATATAGTTTCCCACACCCCGTCACATTTGATGCTCAGTTTTCGGAAAACAATTTTTATGGTTGCCCATAAACGAAAGTTGTCGAGAAAGAAATTTATGAAAATTTGCCGGAATTTATTTGAAGAAATAATGGATTATTTTCTTGTGCCATCGTATTGTAAGAAGTTCCAGAAACTTTTAGAATGCACCAGCATAATATGCATGCACGTATGCAAGTACTTCTTCAAGCAGTTCTTTGTTTAACGCAATAGCTGTATGTCATGTTACACTTTTATATTCTTGAATACTCGTTGTTCTCGCTTGATTTCCATTAAGCCATTTTTATTGGTAAATCTCGAAGCTATGATAAAAGAGACTCGCCGCGATGACACTGCAGATACCTAAACAATTATGACACATGACCTCGAGACGGTTTCGAAAGGGGACCTGTTGTATCTCCGTACATGGTCAGATCGTGGACAAGGTTATATTAACACCGATGAAAATTGTTGAATTGTTCCGTGAAATAAATTTGATGCACTTGCTTCAGTAAAGATCCATGCGACTGCCGATATGGTTGGATTTATTTCGCGTATAAAATTTAGTAACTCCTGCTAATATTTAAAAGTGTATAGTTCCGACAATGATTATAAAAAGTTTCACAGGACAATTTCGGGAAATGATATTTTTTGTCTGCAAGGGTATTAGGAGGAATTCCAATTTGTTATAAAATTGCAATCCTTTGCACTGAATTAATTTCTAGAGAGAAATTATGATAAAGTTGATGAAAATTGAATTGAATTGATGGTAAAATTGTGAACGTTCACACTGAAATAATTTCTAAACAGAAATGATAGTAAATTTCTGAACCCCCATACTAAAATAATGTTTAAAGAAAACTCTTGATTAATATGAAACAATCTAATAGCATTGGAATAACGTATCGGAAATAACTGTACTAAATTTGCATGTAGCCCTTTGAAGGGTCGGGCAACGAACGGAGTAGCGTCCGGAAAGAGAAGGAGAACGGTGCACATCAGTTGCATTTCATTATCGTGCAAAATATAGAGTAAATGCGCGATTGTATGACTTCTGTTGATTGTACGGTATACACACCGGTCCAGATAATATCATTCCCCATAAGCTGGAAACATATCTTTCTTCGTCGAACCATTTGCTCGCCAGCTGTCAACTGTTTTCAACGCGACAAAAGTCGAACATTAAAGATAGTGTTGAATCGATATTTTCTGCGGGTACAATTTGAAATAACACACACTGGGAATGCAAAGGTTCTATTAACTTTGTGAGAAACGTTTCTTATTGACCCTGTAAGGTATATTTAATTTAATATCGCTCCTCGAAGCAACGATCGCTGACCATAAACGTCCCTGACAATTGCACAGTGTGTTTTATATAAATAGCAATTTTTCAATGTACAATAGCTGCGTTCCAACATCTTCCGACGCACTTATTTATTCAAAATTCTGCGATAATATTTTTGTATTCGTGTCCTAATTTAGTTAACTTTTCAGTTCCTTTACACTGATATTGTAATTATAGTAAGCTTAGTTATTAGGCTGTATAAGTAATGGACACTGAATGTAGAAATAGTATGTACATTGTCATAAAATGATGATTATTGAATTTATTTATTCTATTTCTTCCTCTTCCTAATTGTTTAATAAACCATTTTCTACTAGCAACCATCCAATATTCTGTCAATTAAATATATCTGAGTACCATCATTTTACTATCCATATCCGCATTTCAGAACCAGTTGTTTTGCAAAGCTGTGGCAAAAAATATAAACTGGAAAAATTTAATTCATTTTGTCAGACAGTAATTGATACATTTCTAGGCTATAAACTTTTCCGAGATCGCGAAGATTCGAAATAATACCGCGCTGGAGTGTCGCATTTATGAATTTATAAGATTTCATAAACGCTTCCACGTTGTAAAGTCTCGAGGCAGTTAAACGTAGTCTCTGTTCGATTTGGATTTTGATATGAACGTTAGCCGAAGGATGCAGAGCTCGGATCCTATAAGCGAAACCATAAAAACGGTTGCATAGGTGGTGGACACATAAAACATGCAGAGAGCGCAGTGAGTGCATCGCATCTATTAAAACATACTGACGGAACGTGTTATTTAATGCGGCCAGCTTGGAACGCGTTTAAACAGAAAAACGAAATCCGTTCGGGTTCCGTTCATCCTATATTAGTGACTGATATTTTCTACATTAGCGCCATTTCGAGGTTTCGCGTAACCGATCGCGTAGCGTTCTCACAGGTTAAACAACATAATTTCCCTGAAAGCATCGATGATACCGGGACGTACCAGTTACTCCAGTTTTGCAGGTAGAATCTGTAGACGTCCTCATTTTCGGAATGAGTGAAGCCACACTCTCGGGAACGGCGTTCTGTGTATACGCTTCTTCTTCGCCGGCTCAACTCGTTTCTTGTCAGAGAATCGCACCCGTTATTACGGCGAACGATCGATTCTTCTCAGTTCGCTTTCTCGAAAACAAAATCCCCCTATTCTTCAAAAAGGTTCAGCCCGCCTTTTGCGTGCACGCGGCACACCACGCGATTATTTGCGAACGACCCCGACGGCCCCTCTGCGTGCCGTGATTTGTTTAAATGTAACAAATTAGAAGCCGAAAAAGAGACCTCGGCCTGCTCACCGAAAAAAGACCTAAAACCCCAGCAAAAAATCCGAGAAAATCATCCGCCTGACGCTTCAACGAATCCTCTCACTTGTCTTTCTACCTTGCTCCAAAAATATCATTTTTGTCCATTATCTCATTCATTTTATTAACAACAAAATGTATAGTAACATTTGGAGTAATAGTATACCTCGTGCATTACTTGAAAATATTTGGACAAAAGATTCGTGGTTGAATTGACCAAGAACTAAAAATGGTAAGTACTGTTTTATAAAAACGTTCATCGAAATTGATCAATATGCATGTTTCGTATTCGCGGAGACATTATTTACAGTAATTTAAATGAAGGAAATGTACATTTTAAAAGTTATAATTTCTGAATATGGAACAGAATCTATTCTTGTCTCATTCATTTTATTATCATCAAAGTGTACAGTAACATTTGAGATAATAGCATGCCTTTATGCATTTCTTAAATATATTTTAAAAATGGTAATTATTGTTTTATAAAAATGTTTAATATCGCAATAATTTAAACGAAGTAAATGTACAGTTCAGAAGTCTATTGTATAATTGATGAATATGGAACAGAATCTCGCGAATGATTTTTATCTTTAGTTTCAAAGAATATTTTGATCGCGATACAATCTGTTGTTTGAACGTCTGAATAAATTCTTGGATAATGCGCTTCTTATTCATTTGTTAAGCCAACTGGTCTGAAGCACTCGTAAAAAAACATCAATTGCATTTATAATTCATATTGTGTACCATTGAAATGCATGCTGGGAAAAATGCAATCACATGAGGAAGCATGTGTGGAACAATGTATCTTTAAAACCGGAATTCGAGCGCGGAGTTTTGAAGTTTGTGATCGAGAATCCGATGGACTCCTGCTGCTGAAGCATGAAAATATGGATCTTGGTTTTACATTAAAGATGGTATCCTGGTTTCGGGAATACTGGTCGAGAGCGTGCGTTTACGTCCGACACGGTTAAAAGAGTTCCATCTCGTAAAAACCGCGACAAGATGGGCACTGATAGGAATCAATTGGAGATCACCGATCCAAGATTACGAATATGCAATGAGTAGCAGTTTGAACGGTTGCAGGACCGAGGCCGAAAAAACCGGTTCCACCTGATGATGGAGTGCCTACTTTGCAGCCGCGCTTGGCAGATTATAATGCAGATTGCTGGTTTCAATAACCCCGCAACAGACGTTTCGATATAGTTCTCAGGTGTATTCAGAGACGACTATTTCCATCACAGTGTGTATTCTTTTCAATCATACGTAGCGCAGTGCTTTAAAACTGTGGCCTCGCCGCGAAAAACTATGTTTGAATCTAGAACTGCATGGGCCGCTGAAAATAATTTCGATTCCTGACGTGCACACATTTTCCCGAGGTAGACATTGGACAAATTGGCGATATTGAAAAACAGATACTCGATTATTTGTGTGAAAAATTAATAATACACGTGTATAATGTATTTCGTGGGAGAAATATTAACGGTATTACTAAAACCGACACAACTACTTATGTACAATTGCATTTTTGAACTGTTCACTACCTTCTGTATTTTTGATCTTTAAACTACTTCTTAGGGATCTGAAATTATTAAGAGCAAGTAGAACAAGTCTCCCATATATTACTTCCTTGAACGGCTTTTTGTATTACAGCCTATAATATTGTATAGTTTTGTTTTATGCAATGTAAATTTTTATTACACAGAAAGTTCCAAGAAGTGCAATTCATTTTTATAGAAAAAAAACCCAGAATTGAATCTGTGGTATAAAAAAGGAACATCAACCAGTAAATCAAGAAAATAAATGTTGCTCACCTCTCTTTACATATTATCCTATTTAAACAGTTTTCACAAGTACATAGCAGTCTAATGAAGGGTCCTTAAAAATTTGGAAACATAAAAGAGAATTATGTAAGACGAAATGGTAAAAATTTGGAATCCCTGTTGGATGGATGGATGTTTTGAATCACAGTGCGTCGCGTCTTGCAAAAATTTATGTGGAAAACACTCGGTTCGCCAACGGGGCAACAAACCTGTGGCAAAGGGAAAAATTCGACGGAAAATACTACGACTTTTATACAGGAACATCATGCAAATTTTCGCGTGAACTGTTTCGTATTGTGGCAACCAGTTTCTTATCATATTCATATCATTTATATTCATATTCTTGTTAGAGTCGTAATGGTTCTCATCGTTTTTTCTCGCCTAGGCCCCGATTCAGATTTTATTTTTCGAAGTCGTCATCGAACGTTCCGGACCTCCGAGAAATATCTTTTGTGTCTCGATTAACATTTGATGTCAGAACTTCAGACGGTAATCGCAATAAATTTGGCGACATTATATTTGGTCCGACCGTAAAATGTGGAATGTAAACGAGAGCGGATAGGGCGTTTAAGAGGTAAGAAACCAAATCTGGCAAACATTGTGATATTCGTCGGCTGATCGTAAAGAATGGAATGTAAAGAAAAGACTTGTCCTTAGGTGACCTGAGAACGTCGTCAAGAAACTACGTCGCGGTAGGCTTGCAATTTTCATATTCACGTCCGTGAGCCTGTAACTGATTTTTATCAGGCTGAATCCTTCGTCGCTTTAGCATTCAAATTATTTAGATTTGTCTTGATGATCGCACTAAAAAATGTTAACTGTGGCTCGCATTAAACGCAATCAGCGAGTTCCGTTTCTTAAAAATGATTATTCCTAAAACAAATATAAATATTTCAGTTAATAAACATTTTTAATGAGATGCGACAATGATATTATAAAGTGAATTGCTTATCAAGTATTATAACAATATTATGATTTTAATAGAGTTTCAATTTTAACAGTACGTAACACGTTTCTGACGAAAGTTGTTTCAATTACAAGATGTTACACAAAATTGCATAATAAATTGGCAAATAGATATTTTGATTGCGCATGTGAAAAATAATTTTCATAAACAATTTATATATAAGCGCTCTCTACATATTCGCATGTGAACAGTGTGCGAATCGGTCGATACATGTTCTGCCAATGTTTGTTTCTGCAATTTCTGTTTCTTTAGTCGGTAACGTAGTTCTCGCAGAAATTTTAATGTTTGGTACCTGATAATTGGAAATAACTGACGCAGAGACTCAGTTAAATCACAGACGAGATATAGGAGTATACCAATCACTTTTCATCATTTTTCTGCCTCACGTTCGGAGGGTTCTAGAACCTCTTATCATTTCGGTCTTTCCTCCTACCGTATTGATCGGAAATAATATTGTTGAACTAATATCGCAGACGAGATGTTGGAGTAGAGACTAGTCAAAGTCTGTGCTATAATCCTTAAGACCATAGTGCCATCTATACTACGAAGCAGACAAAATTAATGTATTTTTCTGTCTCATTACCATTTTCGGTCTCGTTACCATTTACGTGTAACGGTCGACGCTACCCCTCCGCTCGCCCATGATTAATTTTTAAAAATTTTTATTGGTTTTTAACCAATCGGTCCGGCAGGAGTCGAGTTTACCGATGCGACTGCATTCGACGAGTGGTTTCGAGTAGCTGACTGCAGGTTCGCGGTTGAGAAAATAACAGACGCACCAACCGGTAAAACTAGGGGTATACTCGAGCGTCTTTCCGAGGGTGAGTCCTACCCTTGTTTTCCTTTCGAGATGCGACCCCGAGGAGGGTAGGAGAAACTAGAAGGACCTGACTGGCGGCGACGAAGATGCGGGGCAGTCTGGTGTGAAAACGAGTTCATTGGTTATATATTTCCCGGGGCGTCGAGGCGTTAAAGTGTTGAAATTTCATTAAGGGTCTAATGAAGCACACCGTGTAAGGTCTATCCGTTACTCTCTCCGACTCTCAGACCGTCGCTCTCTCGCGCGCTGGATGTTTGTTCGAGGGTGGATGGCCCTTAGAGATGCGTAAGCGAATTTACATGCTTCAGGATGGTTCTTCTGTACGCCGTCACTTGGAAAATCGGAACTGGTGGTGCTCCGGGGGGTGTTTCAGTCAGATCGTCCTTTTCGTCCCGGCGCGGAAAGAGAAAGAGACCCTATTCATTCGTTTCATTAACTTTACGCCATTAACATATTCTCAAAATAACGATCTAAGATGTACTGCCGCTCTAATTACACTTTCACAAGTTTTTGTATTGACGCTTCACGCGTCGTTGCACAGAAGGGACGTGCGGCGCCGAGCGTCGTTCATTCGACAAGCGCGACATCCTCCTGGATGCCCGGACGTTGATTTAGCTGTTACGAGGGCTAAGCTGGCTGCGTGACCGAAGATCAATTGTTTTTGCCAGTATGTTTCTTGTGAACCAGATTTCACCATCGGGACCCACGGAAGCTCGTAGACTAGCCGGTGTCCGTCTCACCACCGTAACTTATAATTAGACTCTGGATTTTCATGAAAACTAAAAAGTTTCTGCATTGTAGAAAACAGGATTTAATTAAAACTGTATTTCTCCGTTTAATAGGTTTAATAAATGAAAAATAGTTCTAAAGTATCCTTAGATTCTTCTGATCTCTTCACTACTTATTCATTTTTGCCATAAATACATAAAATCAGCAGTTTATCTATAATATTAATATGGCATGCTTTGAGTAAAAAAGCGTACCGCTGTGGGCTGAACACTTCCTCTTTCATATTCTTATCCATTCGGGTTACTATTTGGAGGAAACTGTCGAAAACTACCTCAAGATCTTCTCCGAAGAAAAACCACATAGTTTCTAAAGAAGACAAAACCAGGAGACAATTGTAGAAAGAGGCAGTGACTATATTAGCGATTGATAAAACTGTTTAGCTTAAATTGTAACCCTTTCTGTTTTATCTCCAAACGTATTATTATACTTTTACAATAACAGCATCCTCGACGTCCTCCCGGACGTCCGGACGTTGATTTAGCAGACCTTAGCCGAGCTCCACGATTCTCTTCTCGTTTTCCCAGCGACTTTTCTAAGCACTACCACCCTACTTTTCGTCCGTTACCACTCGCACCCATTAACTCTCGAGGTGGTGGGGACCGGGAAAAAATGGAAATTTAATTTCGTCGAGTTCACGCGGCCCGAATGAGCGCGGGCAACTTAAGAACCCGGCCCCACCGTTGAATAGAAGAATACGGACTTCAACACTAATGAACATTAATTGCTGCGAGACCTGAATAAGATTGTAACGCGATCGCGGGAAATAAACTGCATTCCCCTTTTTGCGGTTGGTTCCGTGAAATGTTGTCGAGTGTTTCCTCGGCGTTGGCCTGCCTCTGTAATAATGATGCGTTCCATTGTTGCAGTTTATTAGTTTCGGGAAATTCTTCGTCCCGCCGCGCCTTTCAATGTTTTATGCGGTAAAAAAGCAATTACCGCGCATTCGAATGCCCGTTTCCGAAACGGTCGCGGAAATATAAAACTGCTTGTTTGACGCGGGCGAAGGAAACGCCTCTGATTCGTCGCTTTACAGACCTGATTGCGAGGAATTGAACAATATTTTTTTCAGGAGATACAATATATTTGTTATGCTTGCTGGTCCATCGGGGACTTTTGTTGTACGATTTATTTCTGCGTTGAAATGGTATCCAGAATCTACCGTACTGATAAATTAATTATTGTTAAATATGTGTGTTCCATGCTCGAAATTACAAAATTAATAATCTGGGTAGTAGAAACTTCGTTTGAAATAATTATACACGTAAAAGCGAAATGAGTCTGGGTCTTCGTGGACCTAGTCTTTTGCAATACTGTCAGTATTACGAGGGTTCAAATCTGATAATGCAGATATGTTTTAAAATATTTGTATTAATTGCAGACTAAAATTAAATAATTTTTTTATCGAGTACTTCTAGCATGAATTTGAACTGAATGCACACCTGAATGCAGACAACCCGCTACACAAGCGTGACTACAGATGGTAGTGTAAAGGGGTTAATCAATAATCACTTTTGTTTGATTAATAATTAAGAGAAACTAACAATCTTCAGATGTTTTGTATATTTAGCTATTTAAAGTATGCATCTGAAAATACAATTGATGCAATTTTGTTTTAGTATACATTCAGACATTGAGATGGCCAACATTGTGACTGGTCGATAAGGTTGGCTGTGATACTAAAATGGTAAAACAATATAAACTGCGTTTAATTATTTATTTCTCGATTTGTTACCCCGGTTACTCGACCCCGGTTAAACTACTGTTGTTTAATTTTTATCTATTTGTTGGGTTATTTTGTAATACAGTGAACAGCTCAAATAATTGGACAATTGAAGGTAATTAAACACGAACGTACCGAACATTTTATTCGAGTACATACAAATACAGTTTCCAAACAATTTTCTACATTCCATAATTTATTTTTTAGAATCTTAGATGATTCAGATTACATTTCATGTTATAATTGATATATCTCTACTCTTTTATTTAACACTAAACGTACCGAGCTATAAAAGCAACAGGCACGTGGTTGCTTTATAAAAATGACAAGAATTAATTTATTTAGACTTTGCGCGGTTCTTATAATATAATATATGCTTTATTAGAGATATTTATTAAATCATTTATTATAAAAGCAGTTTTACAATTTCATTAATTGTGAAATAAAAGAATCTGGAACCGGTCATTTGACCGGTCGTGGTACGTTTAGTGTTAAAATTGTAGACTTACCTTCATTTTGCTGCATCTCGGACGTCGTGTAAACACGACGATGAAAACTAATATTGTTCGACGAGGAGGTAGGTCATAGAAAATGAAAAATTCTATACATGCATAAAATCCACAGCCTGATATCAAATGAATGTATAAATCTCTATAACAGGAACTATGTTTAAAAACAAAAGATATGTTTACCAATAAATGAGATTCAGTGAAGTGGTTAGGGAATGGGTTTCAGGATAGAATGAAGGGCAACAGACGTATACCGCATGATGTATTTTTTTATTAAGTTTATTTTATATATCGACAACAACACGTCATACATTAGAAAACAGAAGGTTTCTTGAAGCAAACTTGAATGAAAAGTTTTGTGGAACAATCCGAGAGACACTATGTGAGTGTGCCGCGCCATCATCTATGGAGTCGTATATATATAATATTGCGTGTCCCTGTGGTGTCGTATGTCATGTGGATGTACGTTGTCGGATGTACGAGTCCGTGCATGTATACGTGTGTGGGTTGCATTTGTATGTATCACCGAGTGTATGCAAAATGTAATGTACGTGTACGTTCGTGTATGAGGCTGGTATGTGTGTCTCCGTGTACTACGATACTCTTGTGTGTCTTCACTCTCGTCTACTTTCTTTCGCTCGTTCGCTCTTTTCTTCCTCACGATCTTTCTCTCCAGCCTTTTGTCCAGTTTCTTTCGTTCTGTCTGTCTCGCTCGCTCCCACGCATTCTCTCGCGCTGTCTTTCACTCGCATTCTCACATTTCGCGTGCACAACTTCCTCAGATCGACGTACCGAAAAAAATACCCAGAAAAAAAATATAGACTGACAAGCTGAACGTGTTCCACAACCCGATGGCAAACCGCGCAGCTCTTCGAGGTTCCAGAAAACATCGGGAGAACATCTCGAAGAACTGTCCGTTCCGGAAGCTGCGACGCCGAACGAAGCACGCCTCTCTCGATCGGTTTTTCGTTCGAATCGTCTCACTTTTCCAGTCTCAAACATCATTTCCTCCACCTCCATCTTCTCTCTTGTTGTTTTCCCCTTCATCCTAGCACTCTTTCACCCACTCCCTTTCTCTCCCTTCTCGTTTCTCCCAAAAATTCGACAGTCGCTCTTTCATTCAAATAACCATGGACACTCTCTCTCTTTCTCTCTTGTCGTGAATCGCCTCCGGAAATACCTCACGTGAAGAATGCCGCGAGCGGAATAAAATCAAGAACGGTAAAACGAAAGGACATACTGTATACGTATAGATATTTATTTTTCGTTTGTTTTTTCTCTCTTTCTCTTGCTATCGTGTTCTTTCTTTCTATATAATCGCGACGCCGCGTCTAGAGAAATAGTCGACGCTTGTCGTTCGGCGAAAAGGAAAAATCGTCGCGGAACGCGAGAACGTATACAACCGAAAACCGAAACACGGGGCAATCAGGTAAGAAAAAGGCAGTCGCATGTGCACCGGTCGAACGTAAACTTTTCTTCGTTACTTCGAGAGTAAAACGAAAGAGACTCGCACGAGGCGCCCTCCGCGATTCAGCCAGCCTCACGGCGGAATTTCGCACGATTTCCGTTCTGCCATTTTTGGTGCCTCTATCTATCTATCTATATATATAATATATTTATATATTTATATATATTATTTTGTTTCTTTTTTACTTCAAAGAGCGGCAGTGCATCGTCGTCGAATTCACTCTCGGGCTATGAGAAGGGAGGGCGATCGTTTTTTTCGTTAGTTTTCACTCATCCACATTTTTCTCTGCTAATCTCTTTTTATCTTTCCCTCGTTTTTTTTCTCTTTTGCGTCTCTCTTTTGCTTACTTATTAGTTCTTTTTTTATTTTGACCATCGTTTCGCAACGAGACAGCCTAAATACACACTCTGATTAAAAATTTTTTCATCTTTTCCTTTCCCAATTTTTCTCTGCGGTTTTCTTTTCTCTTTCCCTCGCTCTCGCTCGCACTCTCTCACTCTCTCTCTTTCGCATTTTCTCTATCGCTCTCTCTCCCTCTCTTTTTCTCATTTTTGAAGTGCCTTGACACACTCTTTTAGGAACGTACGAGGGTTATTTTTGTCGATCGGCGATGGCGCGCGCGATGCTAAATCCGGGAGACACGAATTTTGACTCCGGTGCCGAAAGAACTCACCCCTTAATCTACAAGTTTCGCCCCCTCTCCCCATAAGAACACCATTTCCGTTCCCAACTATTACACCTCGTTTCGTCTTCCCTTCGTCTCTCTTTCTCTCTCTCTCTCTCTCGCTCTCTTTATACAGTGCCAAAGATATACATACATACATACATACATACATATATATGAGGAAAACTAGCCACGTGCCGCGGTGTCAGCGATGCAACCCTCTGCGCCTCCTCTTGCAATAATTTATGTACAATTTTACAACCTACGACGCCGCCGACGATATAATTTTTTTTTATTCCCTTAATAGTTCGCCTTTAAATACACGAATAGGACCTAGACATCGTTAATTTTCTTTTTCCCATCATCATCTTTACACTATACTAACGAAATCTAAACGTTCAATTTTCATTTTCACCACACTAGGAATAATAAATTTTGCCGTATCGTTAGTATACTTTTATAGAAATATGCTTACAAAAATAGAATTTTGCGAGGCGCCGAAAGCGCGTCGCTGCCGGGTGCGGGCGAGTTTATTAGGAATTTTTCGCATTTTCTTCTTCGTCGCTTTCTTTTTCATTTATTTCTTTTCCATTTCTTTTTAACTTTTATTCGTTTCATGTATATAGCGTATCCGAACGGTTCCGAAAGAATCAGCTGCACGCGACCCTCTGTTCTCTATCCCTCTATCACTCCATTGCCAAAAACATTTCGCCATGCTGTGGTTTCTGTCTGCTCTATCGTGGAAATTTCTCGGCGTCTCGTCCAACCCCCTCCCCTGCCCCCAACATACACGCACACACGTACTAAAAACCCCGAATTTTCAACTCCCAAATTGTCTTGCCAGAAACCGTGAAAACGCCATTTTCTCGCCTCGTCGTTTCCATCGTCGCGCCGATCGCCGCTCGTTCTGTCCCCGTGCAAAGTAATTTAACGCGTGAATTTTCTCCCTCGCTAATTATAATTCTCCTCATTCGCGCGCATGCTCTCTAATTTGACTATCACCTTTCTCTCGCATTTTTTTTCCCATGCACACGTACTTGCTTGCACACTCTCTTTCTCCTTTCGTCCCGGTCACACACCTTCGCGCGCAAAATCGCATTCGCTTCCGTTCACACTGAATGGATCACGCTAGTAAATCAGTCGGACGATCTCTCCTCATTCTCTCCTCAACAATCGCACAACGATATTCACACTGTAAGCGCTCGAGTCGATCTTTTCTCTTTCTCTCACTCTCTCGCACACACTTTCTCTCTCTCTCTTTCGCTCGTTCTTTCCCTATCTTTTCCCAGTTTTGTAGAGTTTTCCCAGAAACGTATATATGTGTCTCAAAATTGTGAACAACTGATTCAGTTTCTCGCTGTCGTTTACAAATGTACAGTACAACAATGATAATAGTGACAATTCAGAATACCATTAATCGTCGCAGGTTTGACAATCATCATAATGTCAATAAACGAATACGTAATAATAACGATAAGAATGATAATCATAGTAATGGTAATCAATAAGAATGATACGGAACGTTTACAATAGTCGCACTTGTTTTACTTTTTGTTTGTTTCCACGTGTTTCATTTTCGCGAGTGGATCAGAATCATAAGAAATGAACTTTTCTAAGGGGTTAGAACCAGCCCCACGTGAACGGGAATGGTTCTTTTAATCTTTCGCGTTTTTCGTTTTTGTTCTTCACCGCAATAATGACAAGTGACGGGAATGACTGACAATCGTTAATTACAATAATAATAGTAATCGTACCGATAATCGTTTATAAAGATGCGATTTCTTTTTTTATCTTTTGTCATTCATCTTATCTTCTCTCTTTTTTTTCGTTTTCGTATGCACAATAACTTCTTCTTTTTTTCTCTTTTGTCCTCTCTCTCTCTCTTATTCTCTTTGTCTTTTCATCTCTTAAATCTCATTCACGTGCACAATTTCTCACGCGCGCTTCTCTAAACTTCAAGTTAACATCATCATTTAGACTCGTCATTATAATATTACATTATTAGATTACATTATATCATAATACGCTAGCGTTTATTCAATAAATTTTACATACTTTGATACGCAGTATGATGGTTTCAAAAACGGTCATCGGCCAACCAAATTTTGTTCACACATCAATACACCTACGCTCTGTAGTCGAAGTAATTTGTACTTGTAGCCATATACTATAAATATTTTTAGTAGTTCTCGGCCTCTCTCTCTTTTTTTTTACTCGCCTTCGCCAAGTTAGTTATCTTTTTTCATTTTTCCTCAAAACGTTTTCTTTATCTCCCTTGTTCCATTCGGTCGCCAGTGTATTCTTTCCGAGGCCCTACAATATTTTTCTTTCTTTTGATACGAATATTTAAATATTACTTTACCATCGCTTTTCTCTCTCGTTTTTGCACGCGTTTTCTCTCTTGCTCTCCTTGTCAGCTCGCACGTTCGCACGTTTCTCTCACTCTCTTTCTCGCGCACACGTTAACTCGTACTCTCTACCGATTTTCTCGAACGTTCTCACACGCACACGGAATAAATCTCACATATCGTTTTATCACGCACATTCGTCGCACACGCTCCCTCTCTCTCTCTTTCTCTCTCGCACTCTCTCACACTCACACTTTCGCACGGTATCATTGTCCTCTTTCGACCTGTCGAAAAATTTTTACAAAACACGACAGCGATGCGCCTTCGTTCTCTGTCGTTCTCTCAATCGTATCAATCTCTCCCCACGATCCACCTCGTTTTCCCCCCATTTATCATTTTTGTTTGTTTAAGCTTATTAACCTTAAATAGTATCGAGATATCGTTGCCAAAAATATATAAAAAACCCATAATCGATTTTCGAAATCGAAACAAGCGTGCTCCATTCGAAATAGGCAAGGACGCCGAATCGCATGATCTCGGAAACGGTATCATTTTATTTTTCCCTAAACCATTCACGTTTTTAGGCTTGCGTGTTTTTTTTTTATTTCAATTTCTCGCTTCTCGTTCGCACTGTTTAGAGCCGAAATCCGTCCAAAATATATATATATATATAGATATTTATATATATCGTTTTTTTTCTCTTTTGTTCGTAGTCGTTTCCTTCGGGAGCATCCCTTAGGGCCAGGAAGAAGGAAAGTGTATCATTTTTATTTTATTATTTTTTTTCCTATTACAGTCGTCGAACGCGAAACACGGACGAGATTATGGGCGAAGAGGGCTTATGGTCGTGGCCGGTCGTCGCCCATAGTTTCGTCCGCGTGCATCTCATATCCGGCGCCCATGAAATTTCGAGCTCGCATCGAGATCGAGGCGCGGTCACCGGGCGACCGAATCACCCCCAAGAATTTACAATAAATTTTCTTTACTTTTTTGTCGCATTCTCCCTTTCACCACTCACTCACACGCTCGTCTTCGTTCCGCAAATCGATCAATCGATCGCGAACCGGTCGATCTATCGTTTTACATAGAGAACAACAATAGATCTTTCTCGCTTTCGCTCTCTTCGCACATTCTCTCTCATCTGCATCGTTTCGTCATTTTTTTTTACAATAATCTCTTTAGAACATCCTAAAACCGACGAGAGGATAAGGTAAAATTGGTATCGTTTTTCTTTTCCTGTTCTCTTTTTTCCATTTTATACACCTAAAAGTTACTTGCACCCGTTTCGGACGGGGCCGCCGGTGACCAAGCCGCGAATCGCGATTCCAGATGCAACCTTCGTCAGAGAGTCTCTCTTGTTATCTTTTTCTCTTCGTCGTCGTCTTTTCCATTCGCATTTCATCGGTTACTGTCTCTTTTGTGTTCGCTTTTTTGCATTTCTTCGGTTTTTTGTTTTCTTGTCCCTCGCGCTACCCACTCTCTCGCAATTGTTTCGCATGCTCGCACACTCGGATATATCGCTCTCCGAAACACACATTCTCTCGCACTACCTGCCGTGTTCTCGTTCACCGACTCACACGCCGTACTCTTTCACCTCTCCGTTTATGTTTCGCAATTTACTTTTTGTTCTCGAATTAACACATTTTTTTCATTATTATCGTGAATTCCTTCGCGACGAATTCCGCCGCGCTTTTTCCCCCGTTTCTTTTTCCCCGTTTTTTAGTTTCGCTTTTTCGCTCGTACGTCACATTTACGTTTTGCTAGTTTTCTTCCCCCTTGTTCCGAAGCATCGAAAGTGGTTTCATCGAAATGCAATCGCGACCATTCATCGTTTTTCCCATAATCTTTTCTCTCTCACGTTTTTATAAAAATGTACATTTGCTACGTTTAAGTTTTGTCATCAATTGTTCGTTTTTCTTTCCATTTCTGTTTTATTTATTTATTCTTTTTTTTCTTGTTTTTGTTTTGGCTTCTGTTTCCATTTTAAAGATACAATAACATACTATACGTATATGGCTCTACAGATGTTCGCTTGCACTGCAACTCAAACTGTGTGTCATGAATGTGTCCTGGCTCGCCGGTGGCGTCGCGAGCCGTTCGATCGATCCCGAGACGATGTATCGTTTCCGCGTGTGTTTTTCTCTCTCTCTCTCTCTCCTATACTCTCTCTGCTCTCTCCTCTCTCTGACCTTCCTCTATCTTTCTTTGTTTTTAGGCCCATTCGTCTGGCATTCTCGTAGGTAGCCGTCCTCGGATCGATCGAAGCCCGCGCGCGACCAACGGGCCACGAGCGCGGATTTAGTGTTTAATTATTATTAATTTTTTATTTTCGGAAAATTAGGACCTTCCCGCGACTCGAACGACAAGTGCCGCCGCTCGAGCGCCACGGGAATTCTTGATTAGAAACTCCTACCCGCGTTATGCTTCTATCGGGGTACCCGCAAGCAACACGACCCCTCAAGAACGAACGAGAAACGCTCGTTCCCATATCTACGATCGTTCTCTCACATGTCGATCGCAGTTCGACGACGGATCTGGGTGTTGTCACTCACTCTCTCTCTCTCTCTCTCACTCTCGCTCTCTAAATCTCGACTATTCTCAAAATTTTTCTCGGTCTGTCGTTCGCCGTGTTCTCTGAATCGTTTTCTTTTTCGCTTTTCTCTTTTTTCCATTCGGTTTCGTTTGTTAGTTTTTGGACACGAGTTTTTCAATGGAGCTCGGTGGGTATAACGGCCTAATGCGGAACTCAGGATGTTAATTTTCATGGTGTTTAAAACGTTACGGGTCTATATCATCTCACGAATTCGTTATGCCAATTCAGTTCACCTTCGGTTTTCTGCCGTGACGGCGTCCCTACCCATTTTTTTTCTGGTCGATCCGAGAGGTTCACGTCGACTCCAAACACGATTACCGTTATCCTAATTCCCTAGCTATCGTTCCTCGATTTCTCTTATTTTTTCGTTTTGTTCACGCGTAGAAGCCTTCACCCGGCAAAGGATATACGTTTTATTAATCTCTATCTCTCGCATATTTGCGTGTGGCTGTCGGTAATCGTCGGAATCAACCTCTCGGACCTCTCGGTTCCCTGACCGATTAAAATCCGCGTCGTTGCGAGCGGGCAGCCCCGGTCTCGTTTGACCATGGCGTGTTTTGTTTGAACCCCCGTTGTGTTGGCGACGATACCCGCGCTGTGTTTGCACGGGTAACCTCGCGCTGTATACAAATATCATTAAGTTTTATCATTACAATATATTTCGGTCATTTGTTCATTCACGTTTTTTTTTTCCATCTTGTTCATCTTCGGTTAAAGGTTTATGTGGCATGTATATACGCATTGTATTCGTGGGAAATGAGAACCAGTCTTATGGCGCCTGACTGTAGCGCAGGCATATTCTGTAACGTAAAAATATATACATCATCTGTGTGGTATGTATAGTGCTGCTCTGTAACTCAAGATTTTATATCCAGTTTATGCATTCATCGTTTAAATTCTGTACAAAAACGTTTAGCTACGCTTGAGGCAGATTTCAGGCCCCGGTTCACGGAGGCTTGAGCCGCGCGTTGCCATACTTCTATTCGCAATCGTCGAACGCGAACACGGATCGATCTGTTCGCGTGACGTTCAGGAGGGACGCCACGAGGATTATAAGCGGTGCGGACGGTACTCGTCAGCGACAAAAATGATGGCTCCTCGATCGTATCGAGGTGCCAGGATAAACCCGGACCGCCTTCTGCGTCTTCGGATCTGCTCGCGTCCACGATCGCGTGCGCGCGTCTTCTGCTCGCGGGAACGCGCGGCTCAGTCTCGCGGGGCAAGAACGAAGCGGACCCGCGGGTAGGTCGGTGGTTATCATTACTGCATGTTTTTTTGTTATTTTATTTTGTTCACAAACTGCACGGCAACTAGTGTTTGTTTCATTGTGATCAATTTTTTCCTTACGTTTGTTTAGTTTTATTTACTTTTTTTCTGCTCTGTTACGTCTGTCTATTACTGCTGGTATCTGTAGATTGTGGCCGTAGATGCGTGTGTGTACGTATGTGTGTGCATAGATCATCTTCCTGCGTGGTATGTAGTAGTGGATCCTGTCGCGTAGTATTTCCAGTGTAAAAGTGTGTGTATGTATACATGTATGTTTATGTATATGGTTCATACGGTTTACATGGTCCAGTGTGTGCGTGTCGATCATCATGTCCTGTAATAATAGTATCGATCTCGTGTGGCAAATGTATACGTATACGTATTCATGTATTCTAGTAGACGTGTGTAATGCAACGTATTCCCTTGTGTGTATCTCTGTAACCGAATGTAATACGAGTCTGTTCATATTATTATTACTTTTTTTGCTCTTGTCGTCGCTGTGTCGATCGGAATAGTCGTGTGAGGATGACGTAATCCGTGTAGTGTCCTACTTTTTTTTATTTTTCTGTGTGTGACCAAACGTCTCCCATACCTTATCGTCGTCGTATTATCATTAAATATCATTAGTATACTATATATAATATTATATCGAAAATAACGGATAATACAACACGTAGGGAATCGAGGGTTGCGGAGGCATAGGGTTATGGGGGTTGTGGCTTGGTGTCTTTATGAATCTCTTCGAGTTTCAAGGGGTTTCGGGGGTTCAGGGTTTTATAGGGATGGGTGGTTAATGTATGAGGTTCTCGGGGTTGTAGAGGATGGAGAAGAGGGATGTCGAGGGACACTGGTTAATCGGGGAATCGAAAAGGGCGCTAGCTGCTAATTATCAGCTTGTGTTGTTTCGGGGCGAGTCGCGCGTCCGCGCTCGCGATCCGCTCCGGCCCGTGGACGCGGGGCAGCGCGCGTTTGCCGTGATCCCGATCGCCGGACCGTTTTCTCGATCGGATCGATCATAAGCCGTCGATCCCGTCGATCTTCCTCCCGGGTCAGGATCGAGAGCCGGCGGACCGCTCGATCCCCGGATCACGGCGCCATCGATCGCGCCGCGCGGACGGCTTCGATGAGCGGCGGAGCTAAAGTTACATGGTCTCCCCACACGTGTGCGTATAATCGTAAACGAAGTCCTTTGTTTTTCCATTTCATTATTACGTCTGTCTACGAAAAAACACTAATGGTAAATATCATGTTTTTTTTATCCGGCGGATCATTTTGTTTTATACTGGCTGGGTTATACTGCGCGGTATTTTACTCTGTGGATTACCGGTGGAAAGGTGAACGAGGGCTTGGTGGTGGTGTCGGGATAAGGGGACGTGGCTAGGGAAAATGTCGTTGACGGTGGTGGTGGTTGGTTGTGGCGGTAGTGGTGCACGGTAGTGGTGGGACAAGGGGACGAAGGGGAAAGGGTACATTCTGCGGGTTACTTACGTCGAAGGAGACGGATAGATTGGTAATTAGGTCGGGACAATTATCGGAGGAACGAGTTAAGTAATTGGATGATCCAGTGAAGGGTGTACGAGGGATACAGAAGGGGTTCGAGGGGTTTTGCAGGATCAGGTTGGGAGGACAGTCGGTTGGGGGATCATTAAAACCGGGCGTTGGGTTACTTTTAATCGTTTGCTTATTAGAACTGGACTGGCTGATACAACTGGTAGAATACAAGTTTTTTTTCTTTCGTTTTACATACGGCTATTACTTCGATATACGGTAGGTAGTTAGTATGTAGTTGTCGACACACAATTCAATGATTACTGGGCATTTACTGTTTATACTGCTTTACTGCTTGTTTAATTGTTAATAATTAAGTAAGTTTAATTGTAGTTAGTTAGTTAGTTAGCTTCTTACGTAGCTTCTTGTCATTCATAGTTAATGTGGTTAAATTCTATGCTTGTATTTTGGTGGGCCAGGGATGTTGGGGGTTTTATGGAGTTCCGTGTGGGACAAGGGGGTGTGTGTGGCTGGTGGAGGATTTTGGGGGAACGGGTGTCGGTGGCACGTCGGGAATCCCAGGGTTGTTGGAGAGTGTGGGTGGCGTCGCACGTTGATCCAGGTGTTGACGAGGGATCGCGAACGACTCGACCGATCGCGTCGAAATCAACCATTCATGGATCACCGGTGGATCCTTTTGTTTGGCCCTCGATCGTCGATCCGGGATCGTATTTGCGCTCGCGACGTCAACGAATGCCCGCTCGATCCGCGCGCGACGGCTTGGGATTTTCTGACTGGAAAGTGGGAGAGACCATAGTACACATATATATTATGTAAGTATACTTATCGCATAGTAATTGCATTTAATCAATATACGTGTGTGTTATCGGTGCATAGCAGCGTTCCGAACTCCTTGCATCAACCAAAATTACATTTTTTGGGGTGTGGTTGGATAGATTTTAGAGCGTGTTCGTATGCGTGTGTGTGCGTGTATGTGGCGTCTGTGTGGCTTCAAATATTCCCTGCGCACGGTTCCACGTGTTTGTGTCTTATTCCGCATATGTGTGCGCCAGGGTGTCTCTTTTTCGAACAATACCGGATTGACTCCAAAAGACATCGTCGTCCGCGCATTCTTCTCGACGTTCACACCTTGTACATTAAAAAAACCTGGTCGTTGGCACAGGTTTAGATAGCTCGGAGGCAAGTTCTTCGGCGTAGATTCGCGAAACAAGGTGACCTGTCCCGAAGGACACCCGCGACCTTGAACCGCGTCGAAAACATGTCACGTCTCAGACTCGTGAATCCTCCACGGTTAACCGATATCTTTCTTCGTCAGCTCGATAAAAAAATACAAAATAACGTTTACAGAGGATCGGTTTTGCATTGTTCCAACGGCGTGTAATGTACAAAGTTCTAGACGCGTTCTACACCTCGTGAACGATTTTAATTTAATGCTATACAGGAATACTTAACGATTCATCTTTTTGTAAACATGGTCCCAGACGCGAGTGGTGATCCTAAATCATTGAAACGTGGAAAGAGACGATAACGTTCTCGAACTCGGCTGATCTCGGATCGCGTTACCGAGGCAGTTTGTTCCTCAAATTTGAAGACAGATGACTTTCGGGTATGAACGTCGCAAGAGTGTCAGGTTCGCTGACTAAGTCTTTCGGAGGATATTTCTGTGTGGATGCGATTGTTCCTGTGAATGTATGGTTCAGACCGGTGCAGGATTGAAAACGGGCATCGGGCGAGCGCCAGTCAGGCTTTGGGTGGGCGTTCGGTCTATGTCGGGCCCCTTTGTATAATTTTAGTATTTTTTCGTATAAAATCAACACTGAAGGCACATTCTATCGGACGAGTCGGCCCAGTGTGTGCTGTGAGTGAGATTGGGCGCGGGACCCGCTTCCACGCGCTCACGTGGCCGCGGCTAACCTGGCGATTTTTATTCCGCGGGCCCGAGAGGGCGGGCATTATGCACCCAAATCCCTTATCTAAACTAGCGGGCTGCCGCACCTAATAAAATTATCTGCATATCCTCTGAGGGGTTTCGCAGCTCGCGGAGCAACCCCGGACCGTGTGCATCCGGGGGTGCCAGGAGAAGGACGGGGGGGACACGGGAGCAGGGAGGCAAGGATAACCTTAATTTTTATTATTCCCCTAAAGCAGAAATATCTTTCGGCAGCCGCGGCCGGGCCCCGCGCGAGAAACTGTTGATTCGTGTGGCGGTATTTTGATCCGGTTGCCTTCCTCTATTGCGTCGGGTTTTGGGGGTCTGTTCACTTTTTTCGCTTTTCGTCGAAATGGCTATTTCAAAATTGAGAGCCGGCCCGACGCTCGCCTGACATTACCCAGGGGCGAACTCAATCTTCTCAGGGGTCGTTTGTGCTTCGAGCCTCATGTGCTACGGCCTGCTTCCGCGATCCCACCGAAGACAACAGTGTGTTCCACTTTCCGAACTGAAAACCGGTTGCCGACAATACAGACTCTAGAGTAGAGAGTCTTGTCTATGGAGCTTCGCGAGAATCTCGAAAATAGCGTTATCCAAGGATCGGCGGATTGAAGTTCTGCGAAAGTAACTATTACGGGTAATTTGCCTAGTCGCGAAAGGAAAAATTGTGTATGGCAATTTGGAATATTGAGGTTTCAAGTTGACTCGACGGAGTGTCAACGTCGATCGTCAGCTGCAGTATTTCGGTAAAGAGGTCTCCGGTTCCGCGCGATTCTTGGACATGTGTCGTATCTTTTTCGAAAGAAAAGAAATATGAAAACGATCGTCGTAGTCTGCGCTGGATAGCAGGAACAGGCCGTTCTAACATGGACTCCAAGCACCGGGTTCATAACGAGAAGAGTCTGCGTGTAGATCGCGTGTGTGTATATCGGACACCGGTGGGTGTCCCTTGTGTAAGTGTTCCATTCGTCCTTTGAACTTGACAGAATTTCGTCGGAGAGGGAAACATTGCTCACAAGTGCGGAAGCACATAGAACCGACAGGAACCCTTCGATCGGTCTAGAATGCGGACTACGTACGCGTCCGTGGCGATCGGTTCGTGATGAAAAGTTCTCGTTACCGTGGCCAAAGTGTCGCTCGTTTGTATCGGATCAATCAACAACGATATCAGTGGTGGCGCCTCGAACGAACGGTAACGGGCCGCACCTTTCTACGGGAGGAGAAGGTGTCTACCGTGAGACGGTTCCACTAATAACGTTATAGCGCGGCTCCTAGAGGTCCCTAACTCGATCTCATCGTCATCCCTGAACTGTCCGTGTCACCCTCTGTATAACGGTAAAAATCTACGTAATAACATCCGGCTGGATCGTCTCCAATCGGTGGATATCAGCGTCGTCTGCGGCGCCCGCTCTCCGCCCCCTTGAGCACCGATATCGACATTTGACAGAATGTCGACGTCCACCGGAGGTCCCCTTGATCCGCAGACCCAACCTCGCATTCGTATTAGTTCAACGAGTCAACAGACGAAATAATCAATCGAGATAAACAGCAGAACGTAACTATTTTATCACATACACAACCGAGGCTGGTCGCGGCGGGTCGCCGAGTGTGTCTTGCTCTTGAGCGCAGGAGCAGCGGAGGCGCGACGAACGTCTGAGAGACTTATTAGCAATAAAACAGCGTCAATAAGAAAAAACACGTCCGATCGTCGAAGTGGTAACATACCGGTGAATGTACAAAGAATCGTGGCGGCGGCCAGCAGAACGGTCGTGCTCGTTTTCCCAAGGGACACGATCGCTTTAACAGACCCCCATCGATAGGGGGTTGCTAAAATCGGCCGTGAAACCGGAAAGAACACGGGCCGACGGCTTGGCCAGCCTGGCAAAGAATTTACTCGCTAAAAAACGTAAACTCAACAATCCTATTGGTCGGGGACGTCGATCGAGAAGACGAAAACCGCGTCGAGATGGGTTTCAACCGTGATATCATCGAGGTTTCGCGGCTCTTGTCGATGGACGTCGCGTGGCAGGCGTGTCTTTACAAAAACAGAGGCAGAGGGCTTCGAGCAGTTTGCTCTTGCGGAATTGTTTGTTCCTTTCTAGGCCTCTCGCATTCTTCTGCTTTCCGCTTTCTTCTGGCTTCCACCTGATTTGTTATTTTCTATTTAATTATACTAGCTGCGGTTCGTTCCGGCTCGTTCAGCCGCTGAGTCCAGATTCTTCCACGTGGATGTGCTCTTTTCGAAGGCTATCGGGTCGAGGGTGTCATTGCGCGACACCCTCGGTTTACTATTGCGTTCGTTTATGTACTATTTGCGTCGTCCAGTTCGATTCGAAACATAAAACCAGTTGTCCTCGAGTAGTGTTTGCTGGGCTTGGAGGTGCTGCGGTGCGTTTCGAGGCGCACCGAGTCGGTTGAGAAAAGGTTGTGAAACTGAAATCCGGTTGTAAAAGAGCGTTGCTGTATGCCTTCTTCTGCGCATCCTTCCATGAAACATTCGCACCCTCAGCGAGATCAATTGAAGAAGAATTTTGATTACATTGAATCGCTTTTTTTCCCGTTGGCGACCTCGAAGGGTTCGAACATCGTTTTTTCTTTCGCGTTTTTTATTCTCGGTCGCGACAATTGAACAAATCCGGAAGTGCTCCTACGCCGGTGTAGCTTCCCTTTCTATCCGAAAAAGTTTCGATATCGAATTCCTAATTCAATGTTTCGCTTTTTTAGTCTCGAGGTTCCGAAGAATTTTGCGGTTCAATTGATTCCCATGGTACAATTTCACTGTACAGACCTGTACAATTCAGTCGACGATTGTTTCAAGTGATACGCGGTTCTCATATATTTTTTCGTTTGCTTTTTACATATTTGTATGTCGATAGTGATGCGTGGCGTTGGGGTCAAAGGGGTTATGAAGGAACATCGAGGAGGATTTACGGGGGTGGTTTGGGGGTGGTTGGGGGGTTGGTTAAGTTGTGGGCCTGGAAAGGGGAGAGCAAAGCTGGGTCGTTTGCGGGTTGCTCGGCGTGTGTAGCATAGAGTTCCAAACGCTCTGTGATCTACAGACATTCAATATTAAACAGATCAATCAACTATGTCGTCATATAATACCACTAGGATAGTTCATAATCGTAAGTTATATCAATAATATAATTATATCATTATGTATCATTAATGGGCTTGTAATGTTGTGTATGGGCGTGTATTCCCGTGTGTACGCGAGTGTGTATTCTCTTTCTCTCTTTTTCATCACGCTCTCTTTCTCACTTCTCTCTCAGTTTTCATTATACTTAAGTCTCAAGTTACAAACTAGCGTATAAATGATGGGTAAGAAACGACCACCTCGACGAGAAGGAATCCGACGAACGGAATTATGCCAATCGCTTGGATTGGCCTTGCTTGTCCCGAGTCGAAATACTATGAACTGCGAAGGAGGGAACTCGAGCATGATCGTTCTTCGGAGGAAAGAATTCAACGTCACGCTCGAGATCGGCACCGCCCCATTAATTCTCTCTCTTTATCTTTCTCTTTCTCTCTTTCTCGGGCAACCGATTTCTCTTCAAGGCCGGATATCGCTTCGTCTCGGTGGATTATTTGTTAGCCGTCATGTTCTTCTTTTTTATCATTTACCGGGTCATCCTCGTACTGTTTATACTATATATCATTAATCGTATTATCGTTATATGTGTTTATTAGTAATTAATTACTTTTTAATTAATCGTTAGGTATAATTAGGTATAATTAATCAATACTCTTAACCCTTTTATCGTTTAATAATTATTGTTAGGTAGTTTATAGTTTTTTTTATTTTATTAGGTTTCGATAACGCGTATGGATTAGTATTATTATTAGTATTATTAATTATTATTTTACTCTTTTCTGGAAGCAAACCTTATTTCCTGTCGTTTTGGGAAGGATTTACCGAGGGGTTGGAAGGTGGTGGTTTCTTATCGTTTATCTTTGCTTTCTGCGGTGGTTACGGGGGGCGGGATGGGATCTCGGATGGGACGCACCTGTTGTCCCGCGCGAAAATCTGCGAAAAATCAGAAAGTCGAATAACGAATCTCCAGTGATTCCATGAAGTTTCGCTTGTATTTTCCGTTTCTTTTCGTTTCATTTTTTTTTCTGTGTATGTACTTTGTTTACCGTTTGTTTATCGTTCCGGTTAGTCTGTGTTGCATTTTTATGTTGCATCTTTTCGTTTCGTGTACTCTTCGAAAAAAATCACTCATTCCGTTTCTTCGTTCTCTCTTGCCCTTTCTTTCTACCACCTCGCTCGTTGACCACCTATCGAAAGAAAACTCCTTCCCGTTCACACAATCATTTCCATTTCATCTTGTCTGCTCTTTGATTTGAAATGTTCTCTCTCTCTCTCTCTCTCTCTCCCAATCTTTCACTCACTTACTCTCTCTCTCCCTCTCTCTCTCTCTCTCTCTCTCTCTCTCTTTCTCTCAAACACACGCATTCCCTCATTTGTGGTTTCGTTTTAGACGCCATGCGAATTGCTTCGAACTCGTGTCTTCAAACGAATTACAAAGCGGCAAGATTTCTCGTTCTAAACTATGGATTCGATCCGACGATCCCGTGGAGCAGCGATCTCTCCCCGGGAGAGCCGGTTTTGCTTTTCTTTATTTTCTTTTTCTTTCTTACGACGCATTATACACATATACTATATTTTTCTGCCTGTCGGATTATGTGAATCGGTTTAATCGGTTTACTCTCTTTCTCTCTCTCTCGCTCACTCTTTCTCTCGGTCTTCGTGGTTTCTCTCTGCTGTTTCGCGGTGGTTCTTTCGTTTTCTGTTTCTCCCGATTACGGATTCGCTTCATGGCTTCATTGAGAGAATTCGGTTATGTCAGTCTGCGTTGCCCCGGCGTCGCGGGCCAACGATCGTGTCTCTCCTCTTCCACGTGGCTCCACTCTTCGTCCCGAGAGCCTGGCTTCGCAGGCGTATTTTTTTTTCTCGTCCAGCTTTCTCGGCTTCCTGATCGCGGACCGATCGCCGGAAGTACGATACTCGCCGCTTCGATTCGTAATGCTTGTCCCTTGTTTAGTGAGTCGTGAGAAATACCTTTTACTTTACTTTATTTTCGTTTTAGAGTTTACTTTTTTCGTTTCATTTTTTACATATCGCTGCGGTTATTGAGTGGGGGGTTTTAGGAGGAGGGGTCCGTCTCTCCAGAGAGAGGATTAGAATGAAAGTGTGATCGGTGTCTCGACACCGGACACGCCACCTAATCCCTTTTCTGTGACCGGATTCAATTTGATATTGGACATCTAATTTCGCGGAGGATTTTGCCCGATACGTTCCTGTTAAAAAGAAGACCTGCGTTACCGTTGTTTAACTAAGTACGTAAGTCTTAAGGTGCCGGCCCCGGGTCCTCGGAACGGCGAGGACTCGCCGGGAAAAGCCGGCGTTTGAGGTAGTTAAGGAAAACCGGTCGTCGAACATCCGTGGGTTCGACGTATCTGCCTGTAAACGAGCTTCTTATTAAAAATAAACCGAGGTATGGCTGTGAGGCAATTAAGTCGTTACTATCTATCGTTACCGCTTTTGCTAGATCGTCCACAGATCGATCCCGGCGCATGCGGCGGCGGCATTATATGGCGCGTTCGAAATGAAAACCAGCGTCGATTCGTTCGACGTTTGTGTCTACCTGTAAATGATACATCTTGTTCGGTGACGTGTCGCGCCTGTTCCGCGCGACTCCCGTCGTCGGAAAAATAGAAAACATTCTCGAGAACCGGTTAAAGGTATCGGCAAAATATCAAGCCACCTTTATTCATTTTTTACTCTCATCGATCGGCATCTGTTGGACACCGTCGTTGATTTCGTGATTGCCGTCGATACGCCGTTATTATCGCTCCTTAGAATGGGTATTACGGTTACCTATCCACATTATCGACGAATTGGACGAACGAGCAATAATTGTACCAGTGATTATTGCTTGCCGGGATGATTATTATTATTATCTATTGGTGATATCGTTACTTCTATGTACACTGAAGACTAATCGGAGAAAGACCGAGTCTTTCCTTCTCTTTTTTTTCTCTCTGTACAGTTTCTTTCATTTCATTTTATTTTATGCATTTTTTGTTTCTTTCTGTTGTTTGCATGTTGGTTTGTTCGAAGGGAGATCCCGAGACGCTCTACGTTTCATTTTTTCGGGGCATTACGCCTCGTTGAGGCTGATCGCATTTTTAGTAGTTCTTCTTCTCTCTTACTCACTCACTCTTTTCTAGTACGTTTTTGCATTGTCACGGTCGGACTGCATGGCGCGTGTCTCTCTTTTCTTCTATGTGCGTGCGGACGCCGTTTGGCGATGAATGCGGGTGCTTTGCGTTTGTTGCGTGGTCGCCGATGTTGCTCTGCTGCGGTATATTGTCTCGTGTGTGTCTAGCGTTGGTTCGTCCGAACGGTTCTGTTCTGTTTGCATACCTGTCGGATTGGACCGGGTCAGTTGGATCGTCGCGTGCTATTCAGAGGGTTCAAAGCGGGTTTCTATGGGATCCTGTACGATCGGCACGCGCACGCCCGCGATGGATCGGCGCGTACCTTGCGTCCGTGACCAATTTCAAACGTTTTACTAGAAGGCTTGCCGAAACGATCGCTCCTTGACACGCTGCTTCTTTTGTTTTTCTTCTTCTTTTTCATTTTCACTTTCGTTTCCTGGCTCGTTGACTTTCGTGAACAAGAAAATGGGCACGTGATTAGACGAGGTGGCCCAACAGCGCGGACTTTTGCGATGGCGAGGTAGCTGACTGGATGCGCACACCGCAGAATACGTAATTCGGTCAACTTCGAACTGAAGCTCGCGCAATTTCGCTTTACGAACTTCATCTGGAATAATCAAATTTTACGGGTGCAGTTCCGAATGAAATTTTGCAAGAAAATTCGTGAACACTTAAATAGATTTTGTACACGATGTTTTATGAACGAACTTGTTTCCAAAGTTTCTACGTAAAATTTGGGGCCAGACATTTTTTTGTAATAAGAATTCCAAAATAGTATTTCGAACTTCAACCTTTAAGTGAAATTTACTTAAATTTTAGACGATATTTTACACAGACATTTTTGTAACAAGAATTTCAAAATGGTTTTTAGAACTTCAATCTTTAAGTGAAACTTGTAGATAATATTTCGGACAGACATTTTTGCAATTTGCGTTTTATGTGGCGATCTCAGCAGTCTACCGAATCGCAGTGTAGTCGACTTCGAACTTGGAGCGAGCAGCTTTCGCTGATTGTGATGACCCGTCTTCGTTTTCGAGTCCTAAGTCGGGTCTCTCGGAGATAGGTTCGTTGAAAAATGGATGTTAAATAATACCGCAGATCTACGTGACGAGATAATACATGGTTAATCCCTCCTTAATACCCTTTCTCTCGTTCTCTATCGCTCTCATTCTTTCTCTCTCGCTCTCTATCTTGAGGTTGTCCGATAACTCTCGGATTTTTGGCAAATTTTCCTTCGTCCCGGCCGCGGGAAACAGCGAGTCGACAGTCGAGTCCTGTGCACATTCTTTCTCTATCATTCCCGTTCGTCATTATTCCACGTCCTCTAGCCTTGGACCGTACGCCCTCAATCTTCTCCGCCATCATCTGTGAACCATCCTCCCTTCTAGGTCCGAAGACGAAAGGCTGTTAGAATAATTCCGGGTGACCCGTTCACTCGCATTGTCGCTTAAATTTCACATGCAGGAAGTGTTTTTCTTCACTGGACGTGAGAAAGGAAACGCCTCCGTTCCTTGTCTTTCTCTCGCCTGACGGATTTGGGTGTTCACTGTGTTTCCATTTTACTTTTTTTTAATCCTCATTCTAGATCTCTGGCTGCCCGTTTTTCGTTCTCGAGCAGATTAGGATTCGGGGGCGGACGGGGGAGGGGGAAGGAGGGGGCGGAAGAGGGTGTTTTTCGGAGGTCGGGGGTGTTTTTGGGGACAAATCGCGACGGGGTTGCAGGAGTGGAGTGTTCGGGCCGTGCGATGATCGACTGGAGACCTTCCGGCGATCGAGATGGGGCTTTGAAAGACAGATCTCGCGTCCACGTCGTGCCCGAAGGGCTTTTCAGCGTTTCAGCTCCTCGTCCAACATGTACGCGGACCATAAGAATTTCGAATCCGGCCGGACGCGGTGGGAACCGAGAAAACTATTTGCTCTCTTCATCTCTCACTTCTTCATTCCTCTCCTCTCATCATCCCGTTCTCACTTTTACTCTCTCTCTCTCTTTCTCTCACTTCGTCGTTCTCCCGTTTTATCCGCGAAAAAATTTTTTCCTAAATCGTTCGATGGTTCGGTGATTTGCTGAGTTAGCTGCGAGGTTTCGAAACGTCCCACCGCCGGCGGATACCAACCGCTATATGTATACATATATTTATAATATATCATTTATACAATCTAGAGAAGAGGGGGAATCTTTCTTCGGGGTCTCTTTTTTGGGGATCTGGGGGCTTAATGGTCGAGAGCGCGGAAGGTCGCTGGTCGTCTATCACCGTTCGGCCCTGGAAAAGTATATACTAAGGCCGATTTTGGTTAAGAATACGCTTCGCATTTATTTTTTTTTCTCATCTTCCACTCTTTTGATCAACTTTTATTTTTTAACATTAAGGCGCAACGTGATAAACTTGTACTTTTTTCCTTGATGTGTCTTTTGGATTCTGGCCGAAACTGCGTGTACATGTGTCGGGTGTGGATGTGTCGATCGTGTGTCTCTGTGCCGTGTACAATGTGTATGTACATGTGCGTGTGCGTGCGTGCGTGCGTGCCTGCGTTGCCGTAGGTGTGTCTGTGAGAGCGTGTCTGTATGTTCGTGTGACAGTTCGTGCAACGTGTGCGACCCTTCTACACACGTGTGCACGTCCTCGTGTCGTTGTACGCGTGTGTGTGGGTGTGCTGCTAGGCGACGATGCACTTCGCCTTGCCGAGCACTGACTGTTGTGTATTCTGCTGACAAACGGGAACGCTGCCACGTGGTTAGCGCGTGCACGTTCCCGCCCGCCATCCGAGCTGAGTTTTTCTTTTTGGTGTTTGCCGAAACACGGAATTTTTTTCAGTCTCCGTTGCCGAGGATCCGTCCCGTTCCCGTTCACTCCGACCATCGATCATCTCGATCGCGATCTCGGAACGATCGAGGACGACTCCCCCGCACTACATTTCTGTGTGTCGTCTTGTGCGCAACCTAGGACAGCAATGAATCGATCCAAAAACTTCTCGTGTCGAAAGCGAACTCAGTAAAATGCCGGTAGAACGTACGAAAGGAATGTCCATGTGTTGAAAGTGGTATATAGTCATTAAATATCGTATTGCGTGAAAAGTAGGCAGGTTGACGAGCTGGGACCTCTGTCTCGCGTTCCAGAATGATTAGGAGGAGTTGTGATGATGATTCGGGTGGCCGGTGTCTGCACGGCCCACGCCGATCACTATTGCAAAATATATCGGTTGGAACTGTGTGTACGTGTGTGTGCGAGCGACGCGATCGGAAACGTCGCCATCGTGGTGCATCGACTACCATCTAATCAGTATTTGGTCGTTATTTAATTGTTGGCCGCTGCACTTTCTAGAGATCATTAATTTCTTCGATACCTCGTCGGAATAATGAAAAATAGAATTTTTAGCCAGTATAAAATTTAATCGCCGTTGCTAGATCTAACGACGGTGAGCGATTTTTCCTTCGCGTCGATCGGGTTCGAAAGAAACCCATTGTAGGCTCCGGTGAACAGGAGCCGCGATCTGGGAGGCACTGTTAACTGAATGATGCGTCACCGATCATGGATCCGGATAAGTAATAAGTGTGGCGAACATGGAGACAGAGGTGCCAAGTCGAATATGTACTTGCTTGTGTAGGTTGCCCCGGTTCGGTTCGATCAATTCGAACCAATCGGGACGCAGAAAAACAATTCCCACAATATTCTTACAAGACGTTCCAGCTGACCGGGCAAAGTCAGCGCCATCGTTCGTCGCACCGTGTTCGTTTCACCCCCTAGTTCTCTTCTTCGGCGTTTATCTTTCGAAAAAAATATTCCCGTTCGAAATCTTTGTTATTCCCCGTGTCTTTTTGGCTGCGCGCGCGAGGCTGCGCGCGACCGAATTTAACGACTAACATTTATTTTATTAAAGTATTGTCTGACTTTTGGCGTGAGATACTCGTTTTCTTTTCTTTTTTTTTCGTTTTTTAAAAATCTATTATAAAACCCCTGACACTTGTCCCGGAGCGACGAAGATGACCGACCACGGTGCCCAGGCTCGCGTCTCCTTTATTATCACCTCATCTGCGGAGGGTCTGCGCTTGTATATTATCTCTGAGGACTTCATCGGACTCAACGTGGCGATCTAGCTCTCACATCCTCACACATCAACGTAGGTATTTTGCTTTGTTTTCTGCATTGTTTGTTCTGCTAAACTTGTTTTTTCATTTATCTTACTTTTCTCTCATTTTTTATTTTCTCTTCTCTTATTACACTCCTCGTCGATTCGCTAAATAAGTATTCTCTCTTTCTCTCTCTTTCTCGCTTCATCCACAGTATCCACATTGTTTTATGCATTTTGCTTTGTAATGTATCGTTAAACCTTAATAGACCTACGATTCCCTACATACGATAATACGTGTATAACCTAGCACGAGTTTCGCTAGCCGAGACGTATGCGCAAGAAATTACATATCAGATAGTTCCCAAACATCATCCCCATTCCCATCTTGTGTGTGCTCCTCTCGGGTACACGCAAGTACATTCATTAAAATTTTCACCTCCCGGCTACTCGTCTCACTCGCAGATGCAGGACTAATTCTCCAAATGGCAAATCAAACAGTGGTTTTTTTTTCGTTGCAAAGCTCGCAACGTTGGAGTTTCCTGCCAGAAGATCGCTAGATGAGAGTGATGATAGTGGGGAAAATTTGCGCGCGAAGGTTCCGCGAGCGCAATTTATGCGCGGTGATTGCATCCTATTGCGATTCCTCGTTGAAATCGAACGGTCGACGCGCGGGCTAGCTACGACTTTGGTTTCTTTTCTCTAATAACAATTCAGAATCCTTGGGACAGTAAACGGTGGACGTTGAATCGTGTCTTTCGGGCGAAGAATACCGAATGATCTGGATATATCAGTGAAACGAAAATGGGAGCGGGGGTGGACGAAATACATTCCACTGGCGAGCAAGTTCCTAGCTTGAAGCATTTACGACTGGACATTTCGTTGCTTTTAACAATCGGTGGCTGGGGGGTTGGATAGATAGCAACACATTTAGTCGTCTTTTCTTTTTTTTTTGTTGTTTGGCGTGTTGTGCGTATTGCCTGCCCTTCTGCAATCGATTCGATTCGATCCTGCTCAAAGTGGTGCTACCGAGTTGAACAATGGACCTGAAATGGGCCACACAATTTTCCGTCCTTTCTCTGACACTGTTCTCCTTTTTTTCTCCACTAAAAAAGAAATCCTTTCCTCATCATATCTCACGTTTCTCTTTCTCTCTCTTGCTCACTCTCACGTTTCTTTACTCATACGCTTAAGCATCACGCACATGAAATCTCGCTTCAGCTTTTGCTCGACTCGCATTCATGCTCGCGAAAGTTTGGCCAAAAGTATCGTGCACGAAAAGGATGGGGAGAAAATTCCTCGTTAACTTACATTTACAACTGGTCTAATAATTTGTCCGTTCACTCTCTCCCACTCACGCGATCCCCGCTCTCTCCCTCCCGTTCGCTCTGCTCTCTCTCTCTCTCTCTCCGACCACACGCGTTCCTTTTATCATTTACTAGTCTTGTTTCTTTACAATACATATATGCGGACCCCCCGGTAGGCAAGGAGGTCGGCCATCTCTGTATAATTTTTCACAATTTTTTTCTTCCCTTTTCAATATTTTTTCCTCAAAGCATTCGTTCGTTGTCTCTATTGCTCGCCGCACACGCTCGATCTGTCATTCGACCGATTCCCATCCACGCTTTCTTCCACAGTCACACACACACTCTCTTCCTCTCTCTCTCTCCAGTCTTCACGTTTTTAGTTTTTTCTTTCAGCTAGGATCGGTTTGCGCCGAACGTCTATCGCCCGTGGCTCCGAACTCAGTTCCGAAATCACAATTCGCATGGATTTCTTTTCAGTCGTGACTTTTTCTCTTCCCTTACCCCCTTTCGAACTGTCTCCCTTGATGTTTCCTTTTCTCTCTGACTCTCTTTCTCACTCTCACTCTCACTCTTTCTCTCTCTCACACACTCTCTTCACTTTCTCTCTCTCTTTCTTTCTCTCGACAACACTGTGTTACCGCCGCTACCAACCTACCATCGAACACCGTTCCCGATTGTTCTTCTCACCGAACCAAAAAAATCACCTGTTGAGATCGCGAGATTTCGTGGCTTCAACGACGGTCGCATCAAGGACACTTGGCTCCCTACACGCTCCTCTAAACCATTCCCAATTTTCGTCGGTCTTCACCTCTATCCCCGTGAACATCCACCCACCCCGCAGACTTCCGACTTCAACGGATCCATCCACAACAGTTCACGGACTCCGAGAGGCTTCCTTCGAACAACTTCCGGTTCACGCCAGAAACCGCTCGATCTAATGCGAAAAATCTTTCTCCAACTGACGCGATCACGTTCGAGACGAACGAGGGATATATAATCTGGGGGGATCGAGTAGAAATCGCGCGAGAGTCCGAGTATCAGGAACCTCTCAGTCTGCTTATCACTTGAAAGTAGTTGCAAAGTAAAGTGTGTACGCGTTCGCTCCTCGCAGGCTGTTTTTGGCGTTTGTGGGCTGCCGTCAGTGGTTTTTCTAATTCGAGGTAGTTGAACGGCGATCAATGTACTCATGCAGGAACTGGGGGTTGTTTAGTCGAAACCAGTCGCCGAAGTTCAGCTAGAAGGCTAAGCGATAGGAACTTTAATTTAGAATTTTCGCTACCTCTATTAAAGTTTTATTCTTCTTCATCATCGTCACATTCACGCTTCGTCTCATTCGCGCATTTCACTCTATCTTTCCACTCGTACTCCCTCTCTCGTCACGAAATAGACCTCGGAAAGCAGCCAAAGACGTTACTTAAACTAATTCTCTTGACTCTTAGTCCCTTCATGTTGCGAAATTTCAGACTGAATATTTTCATTCACGTTTCGAGCAAACAACCCCGGTCTCGGAACCGAACGGTAACATTTTTCTCTGCGGTGAACGAAACTTCTTGCACAATCGAACCGGCGAACGTATTAAAGGAAAATAGGAAACGATGACACAGTCAAGGGAAATCAATCCGGTTGGAACATCGCAGCCTGCAAAGAGCGAGCCTGTTGTATCGAGGCAGGAGTATCGACTGCCTGTGCTGCTGTAAACGATAGTGCGGGGACCATCTCGAGTGTCGTTATAGTCAGCGGCGAAAGATTTTCCGACGCGTCGCGTCGCGGTTAATATTCAAAAGCAACGAATCGAATCACATTGTAGATCAATTCGACGGACACCGGAGTGATCCACGGCCCCGTCGAGTCTTCTGTAACTGATCGACTCACGAATCAACGTGTAAGACGTAAAACGCGTATGATATGTAGACGGACGATCGGTGGACCGAGCACCAGACGATTCTTTTGAACAAACACTTGTAAAATCGATTTATTTAACGAGAACGCCTCTCGAAGCTCCGGACCAGAGGACTCCGCAAAAATTTTCACGTTCGCCCTAATTATCTTCCGTTCGTCTTTTCTTCATTTTCTTTAAAAAGTTTAGTCGCTCTCTCACCTAAAAATCTCCTACCGAAACTTATTGTAGACTTAACGTGCTACGTGTACTACGAGATTATCACACAGAAAGTTTGCTCACTCGGTGTCAACAATCAGTAATTACTCCCCGTTTCTTCCTCCCTAATCACCTGCTTCGCGCTTCTCTTCCCTTTCTTTTTTTTTTAAATCTGCTCTTTTAGTTTCTTCGCATACGCACGCGGGGTAGCCCCTCACATAAAAACATCACTCCTCTTCGCTCTCTCTAACGCATTCATCCCCTCTTGATTCGTCTTTTTCGCACTCTCTCTCTCTCGTTCTCTCACTCGCTCGCGCTCTCTCTTTTTCACTTGTTCACTGTACAATTTCTCTCCCTCTCACGTGCTCGGTTGTCCTTGTCGCAGTCACACTATAGCCGAATCACACTAATCGAATTTCTTCTCCTCCCTTGCGTCCCTACAACTATAAAGACTAACGTGTCGCGTGCGCGCTCGCTCGCGCCCGATCCGAAAGGCGCACGATTTCTTTTTTATCCCGGTTCACGATGAGACTATACGCAGAAAAAAATCATTTACTATATTATCATCCCCCTTGTCTCTTCTCTCTTTCTCCCACTTTGTTTAAACTTTCCCTAATCGCGCGCGTTCCCGCGATTAAACGCGTGCCACGTGCGCGTCGATCCACCGTGATCGCGCAGCATTTCGTCATTAATATGTATATCCTAATTACGTGTCTAATAGTTTGAGGAATGATTATTCTCGATGAACGTACTTCGAAGTATTCTCACCTTGCCCATCGTCTCACTCTCTCACTTCTCTCGCTCTCTATCTCTCTGTCTCGTTCATTCTCTTTCGCTCACGAAAAACTCGCACGAACACACACAGTCCTCGTTATTAATTCTCATTCTAACCTCGAGTAAATCCCGCATTCGCTCTCACCGTCTTAATAATCCTATTCGATACGGCAATTTTAATCAATTTTTTCATTTCCGTTTATCACGACGATTCTCGAACTCGATAGGTAATAATCGTAGTAATAATATATAATCGTACAGTAATAATTAGTTTAATTAGCGTGTGAGTGTCTGTTTATTTTTCACCAGTTTAATTTTACGTTTTCGTGTTTCTACACTCTACACCGCCGTCGAATCGGGGGTAGGAGCGCTCATATTTTATCCCGTCGTCCTCTCTCTTTCTCTCTTTCTCTTTCTCCCTGCAGCGTGATACGACCTTCCGCTCGGTTTTCATTAGTATTTATACTTTTTTTGGTTTAATTACCTCGAGTTTAATCATTTATATAATAATTAATAGCTTGCAAGTGTTTAACGTTAAATACTATTAACTAATTCTGCTTACACATGTGTTTGTGTTCCTTAAGACTTACGCGTTTAGGTATGTACGTAATGTGTGCTTATTTAGCTTCGATTTTTTCCCAATTCTCGCATAGTTAGTTTTTCCATGGTTTCTTTTTCGTTACACATCTTTCGATTCCGCGTTCCATTCGCTTGTCCATGCTCATCGAATCATCATCTCATCTCTCTCTTTCTCTCTCTCTCGATCTCTCCCCGCATTTTTGCATTTTAGCAAATCGGCGGCGAGCCAATCGGCTCTCGTTCGTCACTTCCTTCGTTCCCGTTCTCATTCCAGTCTGTTTTCTCACGATCGTTCCTCTCCGTACCTCGAACAGCATCGCGCGGACCTCGTCTGTTATCAAAGGTTGGCAAAGATCGGCACAGGAAGCCCCTTTTCCTCGTTTCTCCGCAGCTTCACCCCGCGCCCGCAGCCCTAACTACCCTCTCACCTACCCTAGTCCGGCGAAAAAACACCCCCGACCACGGAACACCCGCCTCGACCTTATAGCATCCTGAAACCACAGCTCTTTCGGAGCCGTGGCCTCGGATCCACGCTGGATCCGAAGATCCTCGTAGCGGGACGAAGAGGGAGCAGGACGCGGGAATCGTCTCGATCCGTTGGCGGCTCGTCCTTCGCGACAGGACTTCGAACCTCGATCGACGGAGAAAGATACCGAAAGTGTGCTTCAACTTCTTCTTCTTCTCTATCTGTTCTCTCTGTAATCGTGTTCTTCTGCTTCGACGAACGCTTTCCTCGGTTTCATGGAAAATGACGGCTGGCTTCTTCTTCTTCTTCATCTACTTCTTCTTCGATCCCAGTCATCGCCTATCTGCGATGAGAAGTACGACTCGGGATTGTTTTCGGAAATGGATTTTTCGATCTCGGACGTTCATCGGTCGAACTGGGAAACAGAAATTGTCTGCTGGCGTGCTTTTCTCTGTTTTGCTGATATATAATATAAGCGTTCGGTTGAATCGTGCTCGGTTCGGTTTTGAATCGTTTGAACGAATTGGCACTGTTGTTGGTCTGTTGGTTTCCTTGATTCCAGCTGTTTGTCGATTGGCGGTTGTATGGTGTACCTCGATTTTTCTGGTGGTTCCTTGTGGTTGTCGCGGTGATGAAGCCTCTGCTGGGTTTTTATGGGTTTAATATCAAATAACCTAAGTTGCTTCTCTATACGAATCTGTTCCACCGTATTTTATGCGGTTTCTGAGCGGTGTGAAGAAGATGAATCTCATTGCTTTCTGAAAAAGATGTTGACGCGTAAAGTGGTTTGGAGGTTCCGCGAAACTGTTTAATCCACGAATGCGTTCTGTTATGTAGTGTCTCCTGAAAGATAATCGTTGATTCGAACGTTAAACTAAATCGCTGTTCAATTTATCACTAATTTCCTCGAGTCAGTAATTCATCAACAAAATCGATCCCAATGATATCGATCAACTCCGATGGTTCTTTTTGCGTAATTTGTAACCTCGCGATCGCTTCCCGTCGATCGGGTAGTTCATAGTGCCCGATCAACAAATCGGAAGCGGTCGAGACTTTCTTTTTTTGTTCCCCCGGCCAGATTGTGATCGTACCGGCAAATATTTGCGGCACAAACGAGCGCAATTTGTCGAACGCGGCGAGTATGCTAATCGCATCGCGCATTGGTAGATTAAATTTCCTTCGAGATACTCGTTTAATAAACATTTCTCTCCCCCCGGCGTGTAGTGTTCCTTTTCATTTTTGTTTGAATGCATCGGGTGCGAGGTTTTACGGTGGCAATTAAAAAAGTCGAACGAAAGGAAGAATTCGCGACTACGACGCGACGTGATCAGGCTAGAAATCGCGGTATCGAATCGTCGAGCCTCGACGCGATCCCAGGTACGTGTTTCATTCACCGTTTTTACCCCCGAAAAATGTTCCTAACGATTTTTCCCCTCGCGTTATCATTTTTTGTCTGTCTCTATATCCTCCTATATTCCTCCCCGTTAAAACGTTTAGACCAAAAATCTTAGGCCAGCGCCGAAGGAGATACTAATTTTAGGCCACTGTATAGTCATCTAAGAGAGTTTTGCAATTTTTCGAATTTTCCTACAGTCCTTCCTGAAACATCGCTTTTTTCCCCCCCTCCCCCCAATCCAGAGACATTTTTCATGTCTCGCGATTGCGATTCGACTCGACGATATATCTAGTCGGTTTCCAGCCCAGGTTAGTCTCTTCTGTCGTTTTCTTCGTTCGTTTCGAATAGAAGGTAGGCCAGGTTAAGTTGATCGTGGTAAATTTCGGGAGGTATTCGCCGAACGAATTCAATTTCTCTCTTTAAAAATTCAAGGAAAAGTGTGGTCTCGGGGTGTACAGGGTTCTCTCGCGAGCGTTTCTTAACATAAGGAAGAACAGAACGAACGAAAATAAAGACAACTCATAGTCCAATGGTCTCGCTTTTATTGTCGTAAATAATAAATAAAATAATAATCGATAAATTGATCGTTAAAATTAAAAAATAGTGACTCGTGACTAGGTTAAGACTCACCGCTTACAAAAAACGTGTGTGTTTTTGTGTGGTATTCCTTTTTTGCTTTTCTCTGCTTGTGTACACTGCATAATACATGCTTAATAATAATAATAATATTAATCATAATAATCATCGTCGTCGACATAATAAAATAACTAAATACAATAATAATAATAATAATAATAACTAAATGCCAGAAGAACGTCGAGGACGTTCAGGCAAGGACCGGGGGCGGTTTTTCATTTTGGGGTTGATCGTGACGTAAAAGGATCAAGAGAAACAGAAAAAAATAAGGGACAGGACTTTTGCTGGACAGGGAACATCGTTCATTTAGGTTGCTAATATATGTGTTCGCACGGCACAAAAGGGATGAGCCAATATTTGGACGTAAACTAAATCAATGACAATTACCAATTGTCACCGGACGTGTACCAATCATAATTGCGAATCGTCACGTTTCCACGGAACATAATCATAATAGTACTAATAATCGTAATAATAATTGTAATAATGATGCCGGGTAATATTCGATAATAGTAATCGTAATAATAATAATAATTGGTAAGAATTATTAATAATAATAGTGCACGTAATAGCGAGAATAATAGTGGTAGTGAATAATGGAAAAAGAATAAAATCAAAGGAAAAAATGTAGGTTAAGTTACAGGGACTGGCTACCATCCAAAGATATATTTATAATCATAATCATTATACTTTTACGATAAATTATCTACAAACCGTCTAGCGGAAACGAAATAATCTTGTGTGTTTGCGGTAGAAACGCATAGGCGTTAAACATTGCGCTTTCTTCCCCTGTACAATGTACGGATCGTGGTTAGGTTTTCTACAACGTTCAAAGTGTTTTCGCGTCGTTCGTGTTGTCTGTGTACGTATTCGTGTGTCTCCTGGTGTGTATGCGTATGCACTTGTGTATACGTGTGTGAGTAATAGATCGGGTACAAGAGGAATGAGGGAGGCGTCTAACCCTTTGTCACACATTCTTTACGCAATTTTAATCGCGCCAACATCCGTTTTTTCGTTTCATAAGTCTTCAACGTATATATACATATAATCTTGACATGCAATTACATGTATACATACATCCCCAAAAATTTCTTCATATATATATTTCTATATATATGTGTATATATAAGTTTTTAAAATAATCTACTTTGTATATAGTTACGCACCGGCTCGCGGTAATCTTACGTTTTTTCATCTCTCCATTAATCTCCCCTCCATTACGTAGTCAATTTCTCGTTACTCTTATTATCATAATTTCCGTAATTTCTCTCATCATCATTATGACTCTTTTAAAAAATCTTCTAACGCTCTCGAAAGCCGCCGATGCTGGATCTCGTGTTTTTCTTTTTTATTTATCCCCCCCCCTAAATATCGTTTTTTTGCCCATCCCTTTTGTCGTCCCTGCTACTAGTACTCCTGTCACCGCGACTAGCCTAATCTCGTTTCTTTTTCCCTATCAATCAACCATATTTAATAAAAACATCTCTACGTTTTTTTTCCACGTTCCTCGTCGTATAAATGCAACGCGCGCCGCACACAAAAATTCCCGCCCGTTCAAAAACGAATCTCTCTTTTCTATCTCATCTCTCCCAGCTACTCCCGTTTCGTTTCTCCCGTCGCCGAGGTAACTACGGACCACGAAAAATATAATCATCAACGACAAGGAAAAATCCGTTCATCTTCGACCGCGAACGAAACTAACGTAAACCAATCTAGTACTCCCCGGGAGTTTCGCGTGCGCGGGCGCGCGCACGCGTCATCCTCGCGATCCGCAAAACGACAGCTGGATCGCGTGCGATTCGCACGACGCGACGTTCGATGTTCGCGTTTCACGCTCTACTCGTCCGCTGCTGGAATCCGCGCTGGATTTTGCGACATATCGTTAGGAATGCTCGTACCGTAGGATATACACATATCTATTTTCCGTTCAATTCGAGGTGATCCCGAACCGGACGCGCCTCCAACTCCTCCTCGACTTTACACGAGAATTCGATCGCTAACATAATTATGTACAACTTAAGAGAAAGGATCGAGATCCTGTCAGACGGCATATGGATTGCCCGATCTTGTATATATAATATATATAATATATATATATATTAATATATTATATCAATATATATATACGTATTCCGTTTTTTCTTTTTCATCGAACAGATGTTACCTCTTTCCGTTACGGGGGACAAAATGAATCGTACCTAAGAAGTTCGTCCGTCTAAGCTTGTGTCCGTCGATACGGCACGAACCGCCGACTGTTCGACGCTGTTTCATCGTGTTCAACGAATCGAGTCTCGCTTTCGGGCGAGCGATGTTGCAGTGGTGATCATGCTAGAAAAGAAATCCCTGCCCAGACGACGACCGACGGAGGCGGTTCAAACCGTTTGAGCGCCACGGCGCGATCGCGCTGTTGCCAGTGCCTCCGGTGCTCAACCTTCAGCAACATTGTCCCATCGGAGAAGACGCGATCGCGCCGTTCGGCACTGTTCGATCAGATTTTTCCTGGCGGCGCTCGAACGGCCTTATTTTTCTGGGGGCATGGGGGTGGTCGCTGTGAACGGACACGAGGCGCGCGAACAAGATTGCCCTGAAAACTGACGATCGTTGTCCCGATGCGCACGAAACGGCCCGGAATGGAGGACGACGCATCCGTTCCGGGTCATTCCCGAAGATCCACGAGAAGGGCTCCTCTTCCGCTTCTCTCAACAGGAAGCTGCGGAGGATCCGTCCAGCGGATCTCGCTCCACGATTAGACAATAACGGTTGGTTCTTCATTCCGAAGACGAAAACATGGACAAAATCAGTGTACGTATATACCCGTGCGCCTCGTGCATGCGACCATGAAGAGTCGCCCCCGCTCGATCGTCGTCGTGGACAGACGCGCTATCCGTTCTCTGCAATCCGTACTACACTCCCGCGAGGGAGGTCGTCTTAAAATTAGGCGGTTAATCGTGGACTGTACGCAACATATCGAAACAATACTCGACGCTCGAAGCAGTTGTAGTGTGTGTGTACAATGTGAATCCTTTGCCATTCATTGACCACGCTTTCGTCCTGTTTGTCCTTCGTGATTCTCCGAAGTCCGTCGTATTTTGATATTCGGTGTGTATGTGTGTGTTCGCGGCGTGGCCGCTGCGCGACGAGAACAGGGCCGGAACCTTAGCTCATGGTCTCGCCTAATTTTCTGCAGGTTCGAAGTGCCGAGAGCCCGTTCCCTCGGCCAGGAATCGATCCGATGAGAGACACGGAGCCGAAAGGTGGTACCCGAAGCCTGTCTCTCGCGCGCGCGGACGTCGTCTCGTGATTAGATCACAGCCTGATCCTTTGTCGGCACTCCTCATCGTCTCTCTGGTTGATGATCGATGCCTCCGTACGTCGCGTACTCATTTTCTATCCCTTCGATACACGCGTACCCTTTCATCCGTCTTTTTTATTATTTAAAAAACACATCTGAAAACGCTGCGTGTGTCTTTCGTGTTCGTTTATTTTTTTCTCCTCCTTACGCTAACGTAAGCTCTCCCCACGTTCGCTCTCATCATCATCACCTCTCTTATTCGTTCTCTCTCTCACGTTCGTTCTGCGATATGTTAGTTTAAGGATACCTGAACGCGCTTTACGCGAAGGACGTGTACCTCCTGGCGGATGCGATCCTTCCTCGCTGGCCGTTCCATTTTTTCTTCGTCTTCTCTCTTACTGTTTCTTGGATTTTACCGGGAGCCGACGGGCGCTGACGAGCCCGTGAGCCACGAAGAGCAAGAGCCACCCGACCTCCTGATTCATTCGAGTTGCTCCAGGAAGTTCGGGGTTTTGAAGTACTCCGGCACTGGGTCGTCCAGCCTCGAGATCACCTTGTAGATCGACTTCTTCCAGCTCTGCTCGGTGTCCTTGCCGCCTTGAATCGCCTTGAAGAACTCTTTTAACGTCTGCTCGACGACATACATGAAGTTGCTCGGCACCTGCAATCGTTACCCCAATCGTTAGATCTCCTCGGCCAACTTTCACAAACATCTCTCATATCCTCAAACCATAATACTGCATGGAATACTCATCCTTAGATTGTGGAATCTTATACAATTTAACCCTTTCAGGTGCGAAGTGTTTCTTCTGTTTTTTCAAATTTAATTTTATAATTTTTTTGCCAAATTTTTTTTAATATATCACGAAGATACGTTGCATTTAATAAAGCATAGTAGTGAACGTGCTAAGTAGCTCTGAGTGATACAAAATAGGAATGGAAATATATTCGAAATTTCATTTTAAACTTAAACTCGATCTATTTGAAAATATTTCACTTTTTAAACGTTATAAATAAATAAAGTTCCACAATCGATCATCTTCATTCCTGATCAATAAAGTAAGTCGACTTTCTCGTTTTTCGATATATTTATTCAACAAGAGCATAAATCATTGCAGAGTTCTTCAATTATAAATGTCCTCTCTAATCCTTTCTTTCTTAAAATTACAATACTCTCAACTTGACGCTATCTCGAGCAGTATTTTATTTCGTAATCTTCTATAAATTCAATACTTTACTCACAGACATTTATAAAACATCTACGTAAGCGTACCAAAGCAATGTTGTAAAAGCAATAATGAAGCTAAGCGATGAAGATATTCGATAATAATTAGACTGCGGTTTTTATGCATTCGTTATAAAACTGAATACATGAAATTCATTTTATTTTAAACTTCTGTTTCATACAATTGACTTGGAAAATTTTCTGTTCGCATAAAGATCCGCAGTCTACTCTTTCACTTTCATGCATTAATACAATGTGACTCAAATTGAACGAATTTTGACGTTGACCGAAGTCGATTCAATTGGAACGAGAAACCATTCGATAACTAAATTATTAATATTGATATTGAATAATATACTTGATTTTAAACGCTGTCTCCCAATTACTATCTTACTTATGTTTTTTCTGGCAAACCCACAGTGTTCAAATTAATTTCGACCTTTCTGTAACAGGTGTAAAATCGGCAGACAGTTTCGCGACGAGTGCGCGTAAACGCGCGTCGCACAAATGAGAAAGATTACTTCTCCGCGTTCATTACAGTTCAACGAAGGAGCCGTGAATCCGCGGAATTAAAAGCGATGTTACGTATCGCTTAACGAGAGAGACGCGAGCGCGCGTGCTAAGAGTTTCCACTTATAATTAGTACGTTTGGGTTATTAACGAACACGAGTAATTAATTACACGTCAAGCGGGTCGCAATTGTAGCCGCGTCGGAAAAGAATGGGGCCTTCAGGTTCCACCGGAGACTCGTTAAATAATATTAAATAGCTGCTTTACGTGTGTGCATACACAGCGCGACCAACGCCTGTCGCCGGGCGGCACACAATCAGCGTCATTACCCGTGGCGAAAGTAAATTGCGCCCACAATGGAAAATAGAGATGTACGAGTGATTTGCGAGGAAACGTAATCGGCTGCCGGGTGTGAAAACCGGATGCATTCGAAATCCGTCGCGGTTTCGACCGGCAGAAGAACGAGACGCGCCCAGGATCGGTTTAGTCAGCGAGTAATTACGGATTTTCCAATTTTGTACCCATTGTCTGCCGGAGGAAATTTTATTCGACCAGAACTTAGAAAACGATTGCGAGCAGGCAAACAGAAAATTTGCAGAAAGAAGACAATAGACATCTAGCAAATTGCTTACATAAAATTGGGAGGCTTCTCGGTAATTTTACTTCGTCAATCTTCAAAGTTTTTTGAATCAATCGCTTTAATTTCAGATTTTTTTAAAGATTTTTTTAGAGACACTATTTTTCTTCTTCAACAAGCAAAAAATAATACCGATGCATGTAATAATTGCATACATTAAATAGAAAGCTTCTCAGTAACTTTACATCAGTTCTTTAAACTTTTGAATCAATTTTGGCTCATCTCCAGATTTTTTGAAAATTTTTCAGAGATACTACTTTTCTTCTTCAACAAGCAAAAAATAATACCGATGCATGTAATAATTGCATACATTAAATAGAAAGCTTCTCAGTAATTTTACATCAGTTCTTTAAACTTTTGAATCAATTTTGGCCCATCTCCAGATTTTTTGAAAATTTTTCAGAGATACTACTTTCCTTCTTCAACAAGCAGAAAACACTACAGAGGCGTCTAGCATTTGCGTTACATAGCATAGAAAGCTTCTTGGTAATTTCACTGCATTCGTTAAACTTTTTCCAGTTTGTCAATCTTGTTTAATCGCAGATTGTACAGAGATTTTCTAGAGACACTATCGCAGTACTTCTCCAAGATGCTTTCACTACGAAATGATAATATGCATGCGACATGATAATAGTAAAACTGTATAGGTCCCTGCTAGAATAGTAATACATACATTTTGGACTCTTACCTCGAGGTGGTTGTTTCGGTTGTAATGGAGGTTGAGAACCCGATAGATTTCCGAATCGCCACAGACCCGAATGTCATCGACGTTCTTATACCCTTCCGAAACCGCTTGCCTCGCGTATTTCTCCATTTGGATGTAGTAAAACTCTCTGCAAAATGAAAATCGAACAAATGAGATGGTGTGCCTATTTCTGTCGAAATATGGAACTTATCGGTAATAAAAATCTTTGCTATTTTGCATGAAACTCCGCAATCGACTTGTCAGCATCTCAGACGAAGGCAGTCGACGTTCCCGAAATAAAAGGAGAAACAAACCGACTCCACGTGGCCACGGAATTTCGCGAGACGGAAACGAGTAGATGAAAAAAAGGACGGAAGAGAGGTTGCAGGGGGTTCGCGACCGCGAAAGGGCAAAAATAATTTTTTCCTTCGGAGTTGTCCGCGCGGGTGTGTGCCCTCGGCGTTAATTCTCGCGGATCGGAGAATGCTAATGCACTGCCGATAATTAATTAAGGGGTCGATATTGAAAGTGGTCTGACGCAGGCGGGAGAGAAGATAAAGAAGGAAGAAGGGGCGAGAGTCGAGCAAAGAGGTGTGTACATCTCCTCGTCGGATGGCAAGCGACGCGGTTCAAAGAGACTATTAAGAACGTGTTACAGTGTATCGTCCAAGAAGATCTCAACGCCCTCGTCGCGGGGGGTTAGGCGACTGTCGACGTTTTACAGGGTTGGCAGGGTGTGCGCAAGAGAGCAACGCACACGCACCCAAACATCGCACCGGGATCGCGTGCGTTACGCTCTCTTTTTTCTCTCTTCTCTCCACTCCTCTCCCGTTTCCTTGCCTTGCCTGGCAAAGGAAAAAATCGGGCTCCCGTCAAGTTTCCCGTTCGCGTTCATTAATTAACGCAGTTAAAACAAGCGCAAATCACTAATTGGCGGGTAATTTATATAGTAATAGTGACCCGCGACTTCATACAGGCCGCCGAAAGGGGGCAGCGCGAAGGGGTGGCTCCGCTTCGGTGGATCTCACCGAAAACTGAGGAAAGGAACGCGCCGCGCCGCGCCTCGCTGCGAGCTGCAACTGCAAGCACTTTGAGCCTCGCGAGTCTTTGTACGGCGTCTTTGTGGACGAGACCTCAATGCGACTGCCACTGATTAAGAAATTAATTATTTTCCTTTTAATTGAAACGTTAGAATCGCCCGCGCGACGATTCAACCGAGACGCCGCGCGAATCTGAGACACATCGCCTTTCGTTCTTCCGTTTCGCCCCGATAAAATGGCACACGGAAATGGCCCACGCAAAGATTAATTAGCGCAACAACGGGCATCGCTAACCTTTTATACGTTTAGCATACGTTTGCGTGGACATGCAAAGTAGCTGAATTCCATTAAAATGTTTGGAGACCGTATGCACGGTACAGTAGAATATTTTCACGGAATATTAGCAGCAAGATCTAGATGGAGGCAAATATGCACACTACTCTAGACTAGTTTCCTTCGAGCCCGGAATCTCTCTCGACCACAGAAGAGTGGAAGGGGTAAAAGACATGGAAAGACGACGACGAAGCAGAGGACGGTCCTTGTATTCTTCGGTACCGCGAGCGAGCAAGTCGAGCGAAGTAAACACGCGAACGACTTAACGCGAAACCGAGAGTGAAAGAGAGCAAGAGAAAGAGTCGGGAGAGAGTGAGAGAGGGAGCGAGGTTTCGCGAGGCACGGAGGGAAAGAGCAAGCCGGTAAACGGAGTCTGCTACATGCCCGGATATTTTTCCATTCTTCTCTTAATCTTTCGTTCCGGGGTCCCTATCCTGCTTACCCTTAAACGCACACAGATGCCCGGGCCGCGCGTTGCGCTGGTGGAAGTATCCTAGAGTAGCAAGCCAGAATGGCAGTGAGAATGGCAGTCAGGTTGATCTTGCACTTTGGATCCCGAGGGGATGGAAAGAAGTACGGTTCAGCGGGAAACCGGTAGTGCCACTGCGGCTTGTATAACTCGAGATCCCTGAATGCTCGACAATGTGAGGCAACCAGTTCAACCTTCGAGTCTTGGCCTTCGCTCGGTGCCGTTGGGAGCAATTTTTAAGATTGCTTCCGCCTGGCGGACTCGCTCGCGACTCGTCGCAGAATCGACGAACGGTTTCGTTTCCATATTCATCGTTGGCTACCGAGTGAACCGAGATGCGCCCGTCGTCGACGATGGAACATTCTATTAAGAAGCCTCGTCCCACGTCCCTGATCCTCTGCAGACGTTGAAGCTCGCCCTTCTGCGCGTGTCTATTCATGCACATGTTGCGGGCTGACGATCTTGTTGCAGCGAAGAATCAACCGAAATTCATTAACCTAACGGCAGTCGCGTTGTTGAACTGCGCATTCTTCGCCAATGAGAAGAAGTAACGAAATTTGATGGAGGGGAATCTCCGAGATCCCATTCTTAACGATTGCGGAGATTGTACGTAGGTTCTGGAGAAAATTTTTATAATCTTACGTCTTACATCTATTTCTTCCCTGCGTTCCCCTCTTTCGAACAAGTGCAGGCACAAACGGTTTGAAAATTATTGTGAACCGAAGCAGTCAAGCCGGAACGTTAACGAAGCTACCCAAGAGCAGGAACTGTCGAGGAGCAAGTAAGATCGACTAGCAAGCGCTAGGTAGCATCGCGGCGTACGTGTGTATTCGATAACGAGTAAGATCGCGAAGATGGGGATCGACAGGATCGCTGGCCGAATGGCACTCGTCGATCGAACCCACTCGAACCACCGGAAGAAAACAATGGGATCTTTCGTGCGTCGCGTCCCGATCTATACGGTGGCGACCAGAAGAAAGGGCGAGAGGAGGAGTCAGGTGGCAGAAACGCGAGAGGCTCTTCTCATTCGATCACTCCAGATTGGCTCTCTCGCCAATTAAGACAATTTCACGTGCTCTTATCAGCAGTCAGTCAGAGAAGGTTATGCACACGAGAGGAGAATTGAAAGAGGAGTGTGTCTCTGCAGAATCGTGTCCCGCGCCCTTTCTCTCTCCCTCTTACCCCGAGAGCCGCGCGTTCGCGTTCACTTTCTCTCTTCCTGGTTGCTCTCCCTTTCGCGCGTCTCTCCTCTCTCCCTCTCCCTCTCCCTCACTCTCTCCGTCATTCTTTCTCTGCATTTCTCGTCTCTTTCTTCCTCTCGGGTTCTCTCTTTCTCTTTTCGTCTCTCTATTTCAACGTCTCCTTGAACCGTCACCGGCACCCACCCATCAGGACCGAGCCACCCCCGACTTCAACCTCTCGGAGGTAACGTGTATGTGTCACCTGCGTCTATAATCCTTACTCAACCACCCATCAACCGCATTCAAGCTCGTCGGATCGCCGAGTATAGGCGGAATATGGTAGGCAGAGACTGGGCTAGGTCTGGGCTGGGCTGGGCTGCGCTTGGCTGGGTTATGTACCTACGTAATACTGCATGGTAGATACGTATATATATCTGCGAAGTGCCTAATTAAAACAGACACCAGGAGACAGAGAGAAAACGGAACGAGAGACGAGGCTGCAAGCATAATAGGGTGTAAGGGCGCGAGGGAGATGGCACTAGTTCCGTAGTCGGTTTGACAAAAAGCCCGAGTGCTAGAATTGCCACTCTTCGACCACCAAGTGCAGCGGAGAAGAGCAACGGTGAACGAGAAGAAAGGAGAAGGAGTGAGAGGGCGTAGAACGAGGAAGGAGGAGAGCGAGAGAGCCACCGGGAGGAAGATAGTGAGAGTAAGGGCTAGAGGGTGAGCCGCGAAGTCATTCATTATAGTATTGTATAATTAGGATAATAATAAGCTCTTCAGGGGCTTGGGATTTCTTGCGCCCCGTTGCAACGGGGCGACGTCGACAGAGACGGAAGCCAAGAGAAAACGAGCGAGAGAGAAAGAGAAAGAGCGTGAGAGAGACGTAGAAACAGAGGAAAAGAGTGTGATCCTCCTGGAGGGTGCTGATTATTAGCATCTAATTACGACCTGCTTCTGCCACCGAAAAAAAAGAGAGACGGTGACGGGAGTGGTGGTTAGAAAGGAAACGAAGATGCGGGGTGTCTTCGAGGAGGGAATAATTAGCTCTCGCCCGCGAACGGAAATCGTTACCTCGCGTTTTCTCGCGATCCTTAGAGCGAGATTCTTTTCCTGGGGAGAGAGAGCACTGAATGACCAAGGTGTAGAAGCATCCTTCTTTCCCGCGATTTGTTCGATCTTAAATGGAGTTGCTTTTGCTACCTCTACTTGGAAACTCGGCACTCCCTCCGGTTTAAACGTTTTCTTTAACAATCTTCCCAGCCGTTCGTATTTTATGCGACTCGCGGGAGAAGAATCATTCCAAGCGAGGGTTTCTTAAATTCTTCCTCCCTCCCTCCGTGTACAAAGAGCCCGCGAATGGAGCCACGGCGCCCGCGAATTCGTGAATTCCTCTTTTGTAACGGCGATGCGTACTGCGACGCAGGTGAGGCAACAATGCGAGCTTTAGAGGTGCCGTGTATTGAAGCGTTTAATGGCGGTGATGGTTGTCGACGTGACGCCTCCTTCATACGTGATCTTTATCGTCGCGAGTTGCTGTTTCGACGCGTCGCTTTTGTAACGGATTACACGCCGTATAGCCGAGAGTATCAATTAAAAGGGGGACGCTACAACGCTCGCTTGTGTGTGTGTGTGTGCGTGTGTTTTTTTAATTTTGCGACACTCCAACGCTCGCGGGATTCGATCCGCGTAAACGAGTTTTGGCGTCTTCCTCGATCTCCTTCGTGCCTTAGATTTGTAAATGATTAGGGGACGACGCGGTGACTTTTTCCCGCGTCTATGGGACTTCATTTGCATTTCGACTCGGCAAACAAGGCGTGGCGAAACGTCACTGACGAGGAAATCAGCGACATGCAATCGCGTTGATTTCTAAGCCGCGAAATGACACTGGGCGTGTAACGATGGCTCGCGTCTTCTCGCCTTACACTCGCCCCTTCCACCAAACCCCCATTCAAAGATCCTCAATCGTGCTTCTTAAGCCAACGAACCGGCTCCCTTTTAACGGTTATACCAAGTCGGTCGACCTTCGACAATACAGAACACCTCGGTTCCCCAAGACTGGGGCTGACCCTTAAAATCTCAATCCCTCGCCCGGCTTTCTTGGCGAAACTTTCCCACGGACGACTCCATCGAGAAGGGGAGCAGACGCTCAAGGAACAGCCGACAATCTGCTAAGATTTGCAAAGTGTCGGCTCCGGTGTCGATCACCTTGAAAGCTTTGTCCCCCACCGCACGAAACAGCTGTGACCGAGCCCGGGAACAACCTTTTGCTTTTCCTTTAAACGTTTCCCGCGAAAAGCCATTCACGCTCGTCAATTGCTGGATTGTTTTTAGGCGCGATCGATGGTAAAATTGTCCGACAAATATTTTTGGTGTAGACGACAGTAGTACGTGACTGTTTAATTAAGTCCTGCAAATGGACTATATTCGTTTCTGTCGGTGCACGAGTAAATGAATAAGTAAAGTGCTTGGTCTCGGAGAAAAATCTTCTTCTATTCCAATATGCTCAATTTGATGTACGTATGATATAAATAACTATGATCAACTTCAAAACAGTAAGAAAACATAACTGTGAAAAGATTGAATTTATTCAGATTTCACAGGATTTCTATGGTAACATTTACATTTAATAAAAAAATGTCTCAGGAAAACATTTCTATAACTTCTCGAATTGTAAAAGAAAAAATCTGGGACCCCAAACTTCTGACCTTTCGCCACGATTGTCACTGCCATAGAAAAGCAACGTAACTAACTTCTTGCAGAAGTGCAAGCACGAGCGAGTAAACAAGAAAACCGTTTTCAGAGGTTGGCTAAATGTACTTTGGTAGCACGTATCTGTCTATCTTTCCTTAGAAAAGGGAAAACGTTGAAACGCGCGTGCCAAGACCAGGCGCCCCCTCAAGGAGTCGTTTAATTAGTACTGAAAGGAACGACTGGGACAACGGTTCGTCGCGGATGTCTTTATTGCCACGGTTGGGTTCCGTTGTAATTATCGTTGGGCAGGAACAAGTCCGTTCGAAGAATGAGAGGTTGTTCATCGCGATTAACAGAAAGACATCGCGCGCGGGCGACGTTTACCGGCGCATTCATCCGCCATCAGCGGAGATAAATTCACGCGTAGCTGCTTTGTGCTTGCGACCGATGGCGTCATAGCCAGCTGGAAAAACCGTAGTGCGGTGGCGGTGTTAGCGGTGTGTGGTAGGCTGCGGTGGAGGCGTCCGCGGTTGTGGTGAGGGTGCGGAAGAAGAAGCTAGCAAAGAATTCGAGAGGAACGTCGTGTCGCGCTCTACTTTATCCTCACGGGTAACGGGCACGAGGCGTGAAAGTGCATGTAACGAGAGAACATTAAGCATCCGCGCGAGCATGTTTACGTGTTTGCCAGCAGCGCAACGTCTCGCTCGCGTTGGCTCGTCGATGTGTTGTGGATCATCCGTCCGTGTTGGATGGCGTTTATTTGCTGGTGTGCGACGCTCGGCGACGCTGGGCGTCTCTCCGCGCCGCGTCTCGTCTCGTCTAGTCGCGTCTCGTCCCTTCGCGTCTCGCGCGCGTGCAACCGAGTAGACCTTGCACAGACTTGCACATCTTCTCTGCGGGCAAATCGTGGCCGTGTATGCGCGTGTATGCATCGGTGTGCCGGCGTGGCACGTACGCGCGTATGGTTGCGTGTGGCTCATGAGCGCGCGGATGGATGGGTGAGTACACGCGTTTGCCCGTCAGGGCGTAAACGTCCATTCAGAGGGCGCGTTCAAAAAGGTGTCGCGCAGGATCTTGATGCTGCACCCTGTGCACCCTCCTTAATTGGTAATTAACACTTTAACGCCATCTGCACCCGGATTTCCAGGCGGCAAACGCGACGACGCTCGTCGCCTCACGGTTGCCACCCGTTCCAGCCACGGAGCGGCGCGGCGTCGGCCACAAGTCCTGCTACACATCGTTCTCCTCGTGTCGGCACGCTGCCGACGCAAACCGCCGCCCGGAAAATCAAGTAATTAAAATACAAGTTAACTAGTGATTACTTCATTCTTCTCCTGTCACGGCCACTCAGCCAAGTACGATGCATTCTGCGACACCGAACCCAGCCGCAACGGTTACGTCTAAGGGCCACGCGCGTTTTGTTGATTGCGACCGACGAAAGCGGCGCGTTGGACTCGGCGAAGGGCTCTGTTCAAGGGAACGGGGTGATATATCCGGTGTGACGCCTCTCGGTAGGGGATCCTCGCTCGTGGATCATGAACGGTGAACTTTTCCGCGGAACATCTGAGGGCATCCGGGGATACGCGAATTAGATCATTTTCTCGGGGTTGCGCGCCGCGCGCGCGTTTAAATTACAGGGGGAACGTAATTGGAGTCTCTTTCAGGACACTGGTAAACCCGGAGGACAGCTGCGGCGATGCAGACGCCCTCCGCGGTGCATGCCGAACCGACTCAACCCGCGATTCTCATCGATTTTTCATCATTTTAGGTCTTCGACCAACGCTGCGATCATTTATACTTTCTTATATCGTCTACATTATTCTAACAAAACTAATCGGCACAAAAGAAGCTTCCATCTCTAAGAACCGTTTGCGGTTTGTAGACAGGATATTGAACCGATGGATAGGGTTGTGGAGAGGATACTGAACCGAACAGTCGAAAAATCGGCCAGTACGTACGTGCGCCGACTAGCCGAGTGCGTTCGTTGAACCGACACCGGGACAAGACCCGAATCATTAACAAGCAGATAAGCATCGCGCAAAAGTTACTTCACCACTTCGAAAACAGCCGTCCCTCCTGGCCATCTTTACAAAAGGGATACACGCGTGTCCATGTCTCTCGACCGGGCGGTGGTTCCTCGACCCGCTGCTAAACTACCCTCTTTTCCACGAGCGAGTTTCCTAAGCTTGCGAGACAATCGTTCGGCAATCGCGCAGCAGATGTGCCCCCGACAATGAGCTCCTGGGCCCTCGCCCTTCATAATAGAGGGAACTCGAGAAACGGTGGCAACGAAAAGGTAGAAGGGCGAAGGGGGCCCAGGGCTTGAACACACGGGGGTTCTACGACAGGGCATAGACTTAGCCAACGAAGGTTCCGTGTGCCGCACGCGCCGATCTTACAATACCGCTCCTCGTGTGTCCCTTACTTTTCGACTCCCCTAACCCCCTCCCGTCTTTCTCTCTCTCTCTTTTCTTTTTTTTCTACCGCATCTGGCTGCCTTAGACACACGTGAACCCCCCTTCGTGTTTCCCTTCGTTGATCCTCTCTTTTTCTCTTCTCTCTAACTCGTTTTCATTCTTTCAGCCATCGACCGGGGAGCATCGATGCTTTCAGGAGTCAGATAGACAAATCATTTTCTCTGCCCGATGCAAATTTTACTGAATTTATTATGCAAAGAGTATTAGGCCCGAAACCGACCGAGAAAACTCGTCTGGGGGCGAGCCGGTGTTCATTGAAAATCAGAGATTTGCATACCTCGACGCGACGCCATAAACGATAGCACGCGGCCCCTAGAACCTTCGACTGTACCCTGACGATATTTTACACGCATTAACGAGGACCGGTTCGCCCAATTATTCTACACATTTCTATTCCAACTCCAGCAGAAAATGTTCAGTCAAAATGATAAATTCGAGTCGGTACGGTGCATAGACATTGTCCTTAAAGGGTTATCGAAAGATAGATGAAAGTATACATAATTGTATCTTATTCTAGCGATTTTGTTGGGGATTTTATCAAATTTCCCAGCCGTCAGTTGATCATTCCCTATGTCGATAGTCGAGTAACGTTTCTAACAGCCGAGTAGTTGGACGAAACACTTTGGATGGTAGACAGGGTCCGGTAGCACGTGACAAGGTATCAATCGTGGAAAGATAACCCGGTTTCTTGGCCGCATCCACACGGAAAGCTCTTACTGCGGGATTTTCGGCTCCCTTAAGGGAGCGAAAGAGTTGGAGGTGGAGAAAAGAAAGCTGGGGGTGGGGGGTAATGCAGGACTGCATGATACGTCCAAGTAGAGAGAGGGGTGGTTTTCAAAGCTACGAGGAGCAAGAGAGAGTCGAGGTTCTGGGGTCGGTGGGCGCACAAGCCGAAGCGGGCGAGGATCAGGGGCGAGGTGGAGGGTGAAAGGTTGGACGAGTGTCAGAGAGCGAGAGAGAAGGAGAGAGAGAGGGGAGGTGGGGGCAGCTGCTTTGAGCGGTTTCACTCTTCAATGGTCCCGGACTATCCCTCCTTCTGCTGGCGTACTAAGCCCCCGTCCGCCTTCCACCCCTCCTTTAACCCCGCTGGCGTCCTCGTCCTCCTCCACCACCACCTATTGGTCGCGATTCGCGTCCTCGTCACACGTCGGCATCGGTCAAGCATTTTTTTATTCGATCGATTTTTTCCCTGGCGGTCGAGCCAGTGCACCGGCCGTGTTGCACTATGCATGTGCAACCTCGCGTGCATAAGGTGCGAAAGCTGGACTAGACTATTTGGGTGTATGCTGCTCCAAAAAGACCGAGCTCTAACGTGGATGCACTTTCAGCGGCTGCTGCAACGCTGCGCCGGACTCTGGGCTCGCTGGGAGGGGGGGATGTCAGACGCGGGGGCCAAAGTGCCCGGTCACTTTGCTTTTAAAAGTATTCTTTGATTACGGCAGGTCCGCTGGATCGAACGGATTTTTAATGGTTCAATTACCGGGTTCCGCTACGGTGCATTCGCGACTGCGGCCATCTTACTTGACCGGCGAACCGGCCGGGCCGCTTTTTCTAGCGGAAATTCAAAGTTGCATACTGTTGTTCCTTTTATCACCAGTGATCTCTAGTCGATCGAGAGTTCACAACTGATCAACGATCGAGGAACGCAGTATACCAATTCTTAGATACCGAGGCGATTAGTATGCATATTTGTCAATCGTAACGCGCCGGTCATCGACTCTCCCCATTCATCAACGACGGAGACCGTCGCCGCGAGGAGGATGAAAGAGGCTGAGAGAATCCGGGGTCTCGCCGCCACCGACGATTTCTCCGGTGCTCTAACCTTAAATTTTGCACATCTGTCCCGAAGCTCCGATGCCTGCTGGGACGACAATGAGGCAGTTAAGTCCTTGGTGCATCGGCTGAGTACACACGGCGTGCGGGCAGCCGGAGACGAAAAAAGAGGGGAAAGAGGACAGGCGAAAGGGAGAAGGAGAGAGAACGTGTAGGACGAACCCCTGGCACACACGTTGACGCAGGGGCAAGTACACCCACGGACTACTCTCTATCTCTCTCTCTCGCTCACTCTCTCGTTGTCTCTCTTTTTCTCTCTCTCCGAGTAGCTCACATTAACACGTACACAGAACAGAGACGCGTAGGAGAAGGGTTACCTAGGTTAGGGACTCGGAAAACATCCTTTGTCGAATACCCTACCGGGACCGCTCAACCGCCCAGCAACTCGTTCAACTCGCTCAGAAAAAATCAATAATTCTTTGTCGTCAAGTTTACCTCCTGTCATGCCACGCTAAACCACATTACGAACGCAGCCTGCAGCTTAAAAGAGCTGCAAGGCGAAACAGACGCGGGTCTAGGTCGCATTTTTCAAGGGAACCGGAAGAGCTGGTCTACCGCGAGGACTCGTCTATCATTCGTCACGCTGTCCCTATCGCGTCCTAACGGCTCGCCAACCGTTTCGATACCGTCGTTACAGATATATCCACATGACCAGAGGAACACAGAAAATCCTGTTTGCCACTTGCGCCCAGGAATAAGTTAAACAAGCAAATTAGGCGACCGCCATCAGCATAGATCCTCTGAATCATACGCAGCATTTGTCGGGATCCGCATAGGATTACTGGAAGGGGGAACGGAAAATGAACGGGGGACGGATTCCCTAGCCAGAGAAACCTTGAAAATCACAAGCGCCCTTCGGTGGGTCCCACAGAAAACGGAAATCGTGAAATCATCGCGTGATCCGATCTACGAGGGACCGTTACGCGTTCGATGAAAGATGGTGACGTCTCGGGGGGAGCAAGGGGCCGAGGGAAAAAAAGCAAGAGCACGACTGCGGCACGTGAGAACGAGGGAGACGAAAAACATGCGAAAGCCCGTGAAAGAAAGAAAGATACGAGGGACTCTTTCAGGGGTGAGACTCATGGCAGTAGGGCAGTAGGTTAGCTAGGGGCGATAGGCATCCCCCAGCATCTCTAGTGCACATAGTCGGTTGGGTAACAGTAAATAGGATTTGCTAGACAACTGTCGACCACTGGGGATGAACCGGGAGGCTCCCGTAAATATTTGACCGACTTACGTTCATGGCTCGAAAACGATCCCGGCCCATCGGGGCCAGGTAGGGCCCTTGAATGAACGTCCGAGGACGTTGGGCACAATGCTTTCCACGCGAGAGTTAATTGGTCCTGTCATTGATACGTGCTAGCCTCTTCTTACGACATTAATCTTCACCATTTGCATCGTGAATTTTTATTGTATCTAAGCCATTTGCATCATTGCTCTAAGTAGGCGACAGTTTAGACTCTAAGAGATCCAACTTGCCGTTCATACACATCACCATAGTGTCTAAAAGTGAAACAATAGATTATTTAGATTATTTGAAGAGTTCCGAGAATTTCAAGTGCAAAGTCAAACATGTGAAGAGTTAATGTACTATGATGTGTTACAAAAGCTGTCTAGCTGCTAAAAGGAAAACGTATGAGTTCGTAGAAGCTGGTCCCCTATTTCTCGCCTGATCGCGCCTCCAAGTAGCGTGGAGCGGTGTTATCACGGTTCGGAAGCAGTCCCCAACACGTTTCTCCGCAGACACGTCCGAGGTTGCTACTCCTTTAACGACGCCGGCCTACTTGTCGCCCGTATGCCGTGTCGTAAGATAGTCGTGCTTTGCGTACTTCGTTTGCCCGCATGCTTGCGGTGTGCTCAAGAGTCGACTCGGCATATGGGCGATTTACATACGACGCCAATAAGAGTCCCGTTCGACGGCCATTGCCCAGGGAACACGGCCTCAGTGTTTCTAGCCGGTTGTTTTGGAGGGTCGCCAAATGAAAAGAAAATCAGCGCGGAGTCGTCGTCGGGTAGCTGGTACAAATTCACAACATCCATCTCGGCCAGGACTACGGAGCTAGGTTTGCGCGCCCGGGTTAAATGGAAGAGAACACTGTGTGTATGTGGATGAAGCAGAAGTTTCAGAGGCTGCTCCCGGTGCTATCAATTCAACGATTCGGGAATGCGAAAACATAGAGCGGATTGTTCGATAAATCTGAGTCCGGAGAGCCTATAAATTGATTGCCCCTCGTCCCCACCCCCTCCCTCAGCGCACTTTCTAGCGTCGAAAGACACTCGATCGACGCCCGGGCTCTGCTAGATAGGAGCGAGAAAAGTGCAGTCTGGGACCCAGGAATAGGGAAGAGTAATATCCCAGGACGAATTCCGTTTGATCTGGCTCCGAGCCACGGTGTAAAGGACAGATGCAATTTGCCTGATATCGTTTTACTGACAAAAATATCGAATGACGTGGCACCGGGACCAGTGACACCGACCCTCCTCTCTCCCTCATCTTTGAATGGACGACGGACATTATCGGTTGGGCCGCGCGCGCTAGTTGTTGGATCTCCTACAAATCTTTTTACTCTTTTTTAAACTAGCCCTTTCATTTAATCTCTCGCGCACCGCTTGACGATCATCGGGTTCATTTTGCTCCTGGCTGGCGTCATCGAGTCATTCACGTCCATTGATCTCGCTTTGGCTCCACGTAAGGTTCATTGATTACCAGAGACGGCCGGTCAATTTTGAACTGATCGCGTCATATTATTTCACGGTTTCGCTCGTATCATGCATCGCGGCCTGTAATCTGTTATAAGCCTGTAATCGCGTTATACTGGGTGGTCGTAAAGTAGGAGATCAAATCATGCTGGAACGCTGTCCTACGCATGGGAAGAGCTAAATTTTTTGTGGTCTAGAGATTCTGTTGATGATATCGATGGACCAAAGATACTCGAAAACTGAATTGTTATTGATACGAAATCTGACATTTCACTTCAATTAGACACTTCAGACTCACATCACAATTTTGATTACATCAGAAAGCAAAGCTTCTGACAATTACATATTTGTAAGTAATATCGCCAGGGCAGTCAACGTCCTACTAGACATTTGCATAATTTTTTCCAGCCTATCAAACCTCGATCCTCTGTTTCGTGTTCACCCTGCATACCCGTCTAATCTGATTAAATCGTTTCCATCACGAATATAAATGTTTGCAGAAGAGAATAGCTAGTTCCATACATAACTGGTGATCGTCTTTCAAGCCCAGGTGAGGACTCGAAGAAGAAGCGGACGCTATCAGCGAGGAACGACGTGGTTTCGAATGGAGGAGTGTTTAGGGGATGCGCCAGGTGCCGTTGGTAAAAACAAAGGCGTGGGCGGGCCTCGTATCACGCCTATGGCCGGGCCAGGGGCATTGTTCGTCGATCGCCGGCCAAATTGCAGAAATTTCGCCGGGGCCAGGCACCGTGGAAACCGCCGTAGCCAGTTATTGATTGCGGAATCACTTTCGCCGTTCGTGTATCGCGGCGAGCAGTGCCCTGACTAATGTGTCCATCGTTTTCCGCGTTTTCGAAGCGGCGCCCGCGCGATGCGACCGATAGAAAATGGCGCGGATTGAAATGCATTTTGCCCGGCCTGTACGTAGACGTCGCAGACCCCGGGACGAGATTTGAAAGCGGAGCTTTGGCGCGGGGGCAGGAAGGGGGCACGGGGGTGTGCGACGGTCGCGAGAGAGGGACAGCGGAGAGAGCCCAGGTGGAGCGAACGAGAAGAGAGGAGAGAGAGAGCCGGTGTAAGAGCGAGAGCAGAAAATCGAGGGTGGCGAACAACGATCCGGGCAGCGAAAGAGAGAGAAAGAGAGACAGAGTGAACGGGCGGAGAGAGAGAGAGAAGAAGGAGGGTGGAACGGCGGACGCAGAAGAGGCAGGAGGGACGGCGGGGGTGGGATTTCAAACGAAATCAATTCAGAGTCGCTGTCCAGTCGAACGTTACCCCCCCGAGTGCCAGGGTAAATGTTGGCCGAAACAGTAATTTTACGCTCGGTCCACGCCGATTTCGAATCCCGACGTTTTGCCGCGGAACGTCACAAGAGAAATCGAACCGATTCCCCGTGGGATTAGCGGGAAATTTAAAGTTACGCTCGACGAGCCCGTCCCATGAACGTTTTCCGCGTCAGGGGTCACGCGCGAGCATTCTTCTCACTTAAACGGTCCCTGTTTTTTTTCGGGTTTTTCCCCCCCCCCCCCCCAGCGGTTCTCTCACCGATTCGGCAGGAGAGCCCTCTCCGACGCAATGCAGGCAACGGCAAGGTGAAAAACGCTAGCCCGTCTTCCGGAAGACACGGTCGCCGGACAACACTGAACCCGAGGTGTCGAAATCAGCATAATTGGAAATGAATTATTAGTCCGAAGGGATATTAAAAGAAACAGCCGCGCGCCGCTGAAAAGTCGCGGCGTCCAAACCCATCGGAGGTGTAAGTGTTCGCGCGAGCTAAGAGGTTTTATTAAAAATACTTAAGTGTTTTTTTTAGGAGCGGTGAATAAATGATGCACCCGCGCGCAATAGTGGTAGAAGAATGGACATGTAGAATCGGGCGAAAGAGGGAAGTCGGAGGGCAGAGGGGGAGACTAATTCGAGGGTATAACGAAGTCGACGGTAATCCATGCACGGACAATTTCATTTCTGCCGTCGTGAACCCTCTTTCTATCCCTCACCCCCTCTTTCCCTCCGGCATCTCGTTCTCCTCTACATCTTCCTCGTCCAGCTCCCCACTCTCTCTCTTCCTCTCTCACTCTATCTATCTGTCTATCTGCCTCTTTGCCGTCGGAGCCTGCGCAGTAACTTTTTTGATAAACTGTTTTCCGCGTTTTTCGCCGGTGGATGTAAATTAAATCCTCCATGGAGGCCGGAGGAGACTTGCATCTCCCAGCTGCCCCCAGGATCCGACACCGCCGTCTCTCTCCACCCCCTGTCCCCCGCCCCTCCCTCTGCCCCCCTTCAGCTCCTCTTTTCCCCCTTTCGGCCCCTCTCTTCCCCCCTTCGTCGACGTCCTCGCTCGGCTTGCAGTCCCCCGGTCCAGCAGCCATCACGGCGGATACAAAGCCGATTAGGGCGGGATACCGAGTACATTATCATTTCACATTTTTCGTGCGGAGTCTCCGTTATCTCGCGGATAACCGGCCTCTGCCGGTGCGCGCCGGTGTGCGTTCGTGTTTCACGAGATTTTGCGCTGGAGCAAGGGATACACGTCAGTTAGCCGGGCGGGCACGCTTTTTCCGCAAAAATCCTTCGAACCGGGATGAAAAATGACGGCCGACAGCAGGGCCGGCACGGGAGACAGAGAACTCTGCAATAATAGATTGCGCGCCGGCGCTATTATCAAATTTATTTGGAGTCCCTTTAACTACGTTATTTTGTTGGACTCCCGCGCGGCGGATCCGCCTCCAGAAAATCCGCGAGCTATTTTCGGGAATGAAAATATTTTAATTCCGATCGCCCTAGATTTCCATACGCCGGTTTATAGAGTCATATTCTGGAAGCAATGATGGAACGGTTTTTTAAAACAATTCTCCGTATCGAACTTTAGAAGATCGGAAATAAATACACGGTCTAAATAATCGCGGTCTAATAATGAGCTCAACTATATAATATTTATGTAATGGATGAACTGTTAAATATTTTTCATCCTCCTGCACCTATTTGTATTATATTTTAGAAGGGAGAAGGCGAATGTACGATATAAAATAAGTTTTCTAAATTTAAAAGATTCGTGACACAGCCAATAACTTCAGGACGTATTCTAATTGAACGTCGACGACTCTTCGGTCGCTTCATCGTCCGACGATGTTAATTAACCCTGCTGTATTTATATTATATTTTGAAAAGAAGTATGTACACAATAAATAGACTCGTCTGCCACATCGTTGAAAGAAAGTCATTCTTCCGAAGGTAAAATGTCCGCGACATAAGCCAATAATTTCGAACAATTATATTCTAATTAAGCGCCGGCCGTTTCGTCTGGCGGTGTTAATTAATTCCCGGTGAAATATCCCTTACGAGCCCCGGCAGCTAGAAAACTCTAGTCCCGCGGTTCTAGAATCTCTTTTTTCTCTCTCGCAGCGTCTGAAAAGTACACGACTCCCGGTTCCACGGGGAAACAATTACTCAAAGCCGGCGAGTCCGCGTGTACTTAACAACGGGAAGAAAGGAAGCGAAGGGGTTCAAGGAGTGGAATCAGTGTCGCGAGAAAACCGAGCCCCGGCCCCGGTAATAGCTGCTGCTTCTCGTCTTAAGGCAGAAAAGAAGATATTCGTGTCAGTTGGCCTCTCCCGTTGCAAATGAAACAAAGAGGATCGCAAAGGAGAACGATCAATATTTAGTTACCCGGCTAGTCCTCCGTGGTCAATATCGCGTTTGAATTCCAGTAACGAACACAAGAGAGATAGATAGAGAGAGAGAGAGAGAGAGAGAGAGAGAGAAAGAGAGTCGAAGAGAGGGGAGACGAGGAGAGAGGCCAGGGCCCGCGACGCAAGGCGATCCTCTGCGGGGGTGCACGCAGAAGGGGGGCTCGAGGGGGGTTCCGAGGAAAAAAACCGACGCGCAGACGGCGCGCATTCATCGGACGATGAATTTTCTGGGTCTCTCTTCGTGCTTGCACTTGCCGGCTAAGTAATGCATCGCAAGTAGCACATCCAGAGCAAAGCCGCGGCGAGAGAGAGAGAGAACTAGGCAGCTTGCCAACTGTTTCCTTCGCGGATCGACCAACTATTTCCAATATTTCTTAGGGAGAACCGGATATTGTGTACCGCTAGGCCCGGGAGATGTTTCGGCCTGTAATTTCTGTCTGGCAGGAATGCATTCGGCGAACAATAGGAAGACGGATATAACGAGCCCTCGGACTCATACACGGCCAAGACAATGAAATTCTTTAGAACGTCAGGCACTTTCCTCCAGATATTAAATACTCGCGGTATGATGGAACGACACGTAATCGGGGCACACCGGGCACAATATCCCGGGGAGCCGATCGATCCACTCCTTTTTCGCAGATTATGGTCTTGGGCTATGGACTAATTGAATTTCGCGCTGCGACGAGAATCGTGTAGTTTTTCCACTTCAAAGAGTTTATACAATTAGCTTTGTTTTCAGTTGCGTCAGAGGACGTTCACGTTGAAGCTGGTCATCGAGTCAGGTCTGATCACTTTCATGATCACACTGTGGATCTTTATGAAATAAAAATGGTCTCTATCCATTGCAGGAAACAGAACCCGAGTAAATATTTATTTTTATCTTAATAACCTTCGATACTTTCAATCATTTTACTGTTTTAAGTTTCATCGTGCTCATTATTGAAATGATCAAAGAATGGAATGGGTTTATCTGATAGCTCCAATAGAAGCTCCAGGACATGTCGACGCGACGCTCAATTAGGACGTAACCTGCACGAAGAAATTTCCGGGGGAATTTGAATCGTCGTTTCTGAATATTGTCTGCGAGGCCAGGAAGACTTCAACGTGGCTTCCGCAGGCCGGCGTAGTCGAAATCACTCGAGATTCCGGCGAGCGCACCCTTTCGCCGGAAAGAAAGGGCCAAAGAAGCAACATCTTCGTTCGTCCTTCGGCTTGCATTCTCCCTTGGTAGGGTCAACGAACCGTTCCGTTCGACCAACAGGACGACCGGAAAGGAGACTCCCCGGAGGGCGAAGAGGGGGGAGGGGAGGGAGGCGAAGGAGGCGGGGGTGGCAGGAAAAAGGTCTTTGGCAGGGAGTGTACCGTACTCATGCTGCAAGTAGCAGCTCATAGTGGCGGATTAGCCTTGCAGTGGTGATGCTTACATCCCCTATAAAGTCCCCTGGTATCACCCTCCTCTGCCCCCTTTCCCTCCGGTTCCTCCTCCTTTTCTCTTTCTCTCTTTCTCTCTCTCGCTCTCTCCCCGCGCGCGCGGAGAGACTCGGCTCCCATCGAAACCCCGTCAGCCAGCCCCCGCCTCCTTCGTTGTTCCTCCCGCGATAACCCTGCGGCCACCGCATTGTCTGCCGCCCAGCCAATACCAGTCGTGGTTCTCGTACTTGTGTTCATTATCAAAAAATTCGAAAAGGAACGATGCTTCTCTGCTGCCTGACTGGTTGCCTGCTGCAACGCCAGCAGGAACCCCTTATGTTACGGCACTGACATTTCACGAGGGGTGGTGAGCTTCGGCCGCGCGTTCGCTACTCTCTCCGTTTTCGTCTCCGGTCTGATCAAGACTCTTGTTTCTTTGCCAGCGGAGTCGCGGAGAGTCGGAAGACCTTGGATCTTTGCGACTCCTTCTAATCAGATTGTTAATCGCGAACAAACGATGTCTCGATAATTAACGGAAATAGATGAACTCGAAGGAAAACGTTAGGGGTTGTTCGAAAGAGGGTTGGCACGGTCTGTGACGTCGCGCGGGAGATCATTGAAAGAGAGAGATGGTCGTTTTTCAAGCACGATGTACCGAGGGTCTCGAAGATGACTCCGCGATGGTGTACCCGGCAACAAAAGGGTAATCCTGACGGATGCCGGGTCGCGGGGCAAGGAGGGAGAAGAGGTTGACGGTGCGTGAAAACCAGGAAGAAAACTGAATTAAAAGAAAAATAACGTTAACCGGAAGTTTACGGCGCTTCGGGTAACTCGTTGCTAGTCTGACTTCCGGCGAGCAGGGAAAGAAAAGGGGAAGAGGGAGGTAGGGCGGATTGTTGGCGATGGTGAGGAGGTGGAGGAGGAGGAGAGGGTTGGAGGTTGGAGAAAGAGGATGAGGAGGCGGTGTGGCGGAGGTGGAGGAGGATGTAAGGGGTTGGCGGCATTGCGGCGGCGGAAGAGAGAAGAAGAATGCAAACCAAGACAGAGATTTCGCTGCCGGCTGGTTGTGAACGGAGTGTAGAAGTGAAAGAGGGTGTAAGAGGAGATGAAGGAGGCAGCTAACGGACGAGGAGGGCAAGAGGGTTGAAGGAGGTCGTGGTGTGGGCGGACCGAGAGAGAAAGAAGAGGTGGCAACGGTGCCTAGGCAGTCGAGGCGCGCACGGGCGAGAGAGAGCCAAGCGCCACTAATTAGTGCCAAGAACGTAATTAAGTAATTTTTAATTAAGTGACTGCCGTTTACGCGCACAACCACCACGTGGGGTAAGCTCGCTCGATGCAGGGTGCTTCATCCCGGTTGCACCGCCATAAGTCAGATTACCCTTCTTTCGAAAAATTCGGTTTCTCGCGGACGCGCGCAACCGCGCTCCTTCGATCCACTCCAAAATACTCCTACATCCTATACACGCGGAAAATATTTCTCGCGCACGGATACTTGTTACGAATCCAACGTGCGATATCGACAATTGATACGCTGGAATTATTGGCGCAAATCGTCTCTTCTTTTTAGCAAGTCGGCTGAAGATGGCTAGAAAATTCACGGATAATTCGAAGCATGGGTCTTCATGAAAAATTGCTTCCCATCTTCCCAGATGCTCTCAGAATGAGGCACCCTGACCTCGTCGGGAAAGAAGCAGAAGTCTGCTGACACGATAGGTCGATGAAGTACATGCCTGTCTGCGGAAGGCCACCGTCAGCAGCCTTGGTCGTTCCGCCAGCAATAGCAATAGCAGCGGTAGCTGTAGCAGTGGCCAAAGAGTTGCCACTCCATTGTGCCGTGCATTGAGTTTTTAATTAAGGAGCTGGCGCGAATTCCTCGAGATTTCGGAGCTATCTATACATATACACAGCATTCGCCGTTTATGTGCGTGTATGTCTTTGCACATGGGCTCCCGTGTGCGGGACATACCGTGTACAGACACGGCGGAGGAACACGATGGGAGGGGGGGCTTTGTAGATTTCAAGGGTCTCTGGCGGACGGCTGAAGAGATCACCGGCATCTTCTTCTTTTCCATTCTTTCGTTCCCTTGCGAGGAGGACCAGGTATAGCCGTCAGCAAGGCCGCGGCCCGAATGTCAAAGACCAAAGTTTCCTTCTTTTCATTAGAGGGTCCTGGGCTACCGTAAGCCACCGGTAAGCTACCGTAGGCTACCGCTGTGCTACGATACACATTTTCCTGTTTCCCTTCTCTCCTTTCTCTTCGCACTCTGCCTCAATGTCGTCCATCGTCTTCTCCTTTCCCGTGTACCCTTTTTTTACTCTTCTTTCCCTCTCTCCTGCCGGCTTCTTGCCGGTATTCCGAGCTATCCCCCCAACTCTTTTTCATGTTCGATGTATTACCTCTGGCTCTGCCGGCGACCATCGTCTCCTCTCTCCTCTCTCCTCGTCTCGTCTCTCTCACCTTCTCCGCCGGCTTTTGTCTCAAAGAACTCGTGCTTGCTCATTTCGCGCAGGATCCTTTCTTCCTTCCGAGGGCCAGACTATTCCGCGCGGGAGGAGAAGAAAATCGAAAGAGGACTTTTCTCAGACCCGAACGCCGGATATTCGAAGCAGAAACCGTGGAGGCACAGAGGGGGAGAGAACTTCGGAACGGAAGCTTGCGTCTGGCAATAACGACCGGATCTCTCGCGATGGTGATTGTCATTTCGAGACTTGAACATTTCTGTCTAGATCCCCGGCGCGGCAAAGCGTCCGATTTTCCAAAGATAATGGCACTCGTCGGGCCCATTAGAAATAACGAAATTATCTATATGACGATAATTGTTCGCGGCGGAGCATACGCTAGATAGCTCGAAGAGCGCAGCACCCTTTCCAGACTCGCATTGCGTTAGAAAACGACCCCAATTAGGGCTGCACAACATCCGTATAGTTTCAGCAGGCGGTTTCCAAAAAAAGGAGAGGAAAAATAGGGAAAAGAGAGCGGCACCGACGTGGCGCAAAGAGACGAACCCGGGTGGAGAGAGAGAGGTATAGAGAGGAGGGATGGGAGAGAAAGAGTCCGGAGACTCGTGAAACAAGGGAACAGCGAGCAGAAACTAGTAAAAAACTGGAAGAAGAACAGGCCGGAAGAAGCGATGGTAGGGGATAGAGAAGTAGAAAAGATTACGAGAGCATAGTAATTACAAGGTTCCCGTTCTTCCGGCTCTACCCCGGAAGCTCACATACTCTACGGGAGAACGGTCCGCTACCTATGAACGTAAGCACGCGTTCACATCTCCTCCACCTCCGGCCCCACCTGCGGACGTCTGCATACGTAGTGCCCGGGCTCTCTCCTCCTGTCAACGTCTCTCTCTCTCTCCTCCTTCTCCTCTCGCTCTGTCCCTCTATCTCTCGCTCGCACCTCCTCCGCTGTGCACTACCTCAAGGCTCGAATTTTCTCCGACCGCCCTCTCTCCCCCTTTCTTTTCCCTCGGTTGCAGTCAGCTTATTCCTCACAATAAGAGAAAACCGGGGCTCGGTCGTCATCGTTCCCGTATGGGTGCACGCTTACGCATCGCACACGCGTGCATGTACATGTGCAACGACGCTCGCGTCTAGCCTTCTCGCTAAATGGCCCTCGCCTGCTCGCTGTATAACACGCAGCCGCCTATGCACGCCTTCCACTGCCAACCTACCCCTGGCCAACGCTGCCGTACTACTCTATCTTCCTCTTACTCTCTCTCTTTACTCCTACGAGGCGTACACAATCTTGTGGGATTAAAACACAAGCCGTCACCGCCGTAGAAAAGCGAACACACGCGGTCCCATACGTGGAGATCGCCTCTCCGGCCCGTTCCCAATCAAGATTTCAAGGAACCTCGGGCGACTTTGCTGCTTTTCGGCATGCAAGCTTTCTCAGTTGTACCGACTCTTTTTGAGCCGGTTGCAGCAAGTCGGTTGCAGCAAAATCTACTTTTTATTGTACTTTGTGGAGGTAATCGATTTTGCAAATGAACAGTTTGTCTTCTACATATCCATGCGTCTTCACAAGTGGACGAACGTATATGTACATTTGTATATAAAGGATTGTTTCACGAAAATTACCAGTTTTAAGAAGCGGGAATGTTTTATTCCGTAGGGTGGTGTAGCAACACAAAGGACTTCACGCGAAACAAGCCACCAGGGATGGCAAGGAAGCGAAGGACAGTAGACGCTAACGATCGGTCACGTGCGCGACCGGTAGCTAGGGGTTGAGAAAGGAAATTCCAGTTTAGAAAATTACCACGTTATTACCCTAACCACCGAGGGCGGCGAGGAACGAAGGTGGGGAGCTCGTAATGTCCACTGCGATGTAGATCTTTCTTTGCCGATAAGCACGAGGCACAAGAAGGAATTAGATATAGCGACGCGAGGAGGTCACCTTCGTGTTAGAGAATTATTCAGAATTCCGAGACCCCCTTTTTACCAACCCCTATTGAATTCTTCAGTGACTTCGTTTTTTGCTCAACAGCTTCCCTCATTTACATCGTACGCCAATTTTTCGTATTTGTTATTCGCGTTTCGAACACTTCGGAGAATTATAGCAATGTTCATGTTCGTGTTTTGGTCCTCTCCATAGAAATCCGTCCGAAAAAGACGCTACATTAATCTCTGCCTTATTACGACCCTCTCGATTACGCGGTGTGAATATTTTACGCGAGTAATGAGGGAAGAACAGTGCCCGGTGGCCTACTGAAACGTATTTTCTGCCGTTAACCGACGATCTACGCAATATACATTATTAATGTTGCCGAATGAATGAGCATTTACATTCGTCGAGGGGTCCGGGCTTATCGCTTCCATTCCTATTCAATAGTCTTTAAGAATTGGCATTCGGATATCCTAAATAATGCCAAAGCCCTACCCTTCAACCTCATTCTTTTGACTCTATGCTACTTGAATCTTCTGAGCGAACAAAAATCCTCAAAAATTTATGATTGACTAACTACACCAATGAAAACAGTCTCTAATGGTTATAGTATAAGTAAAAATTGGGGGATCGTGCGAATATCTGCGCATAAATCTTCATAAAAGTGGAACGACCCTGCGGTACTTGATTGCAAAATCGAAGGCGAGCACAAAGCGAAACGTTGAAGAATCGGTGCTGGATTTTCGCTCGTCACGAAGAAAACCGCGGCTTCCGCGTAATGCAAATCCATCGTACGTGTCGAGCACGGCCATGTCTGTCCATTATACGACATAAAATTCCTTCCATCCGGCAGATAAGATCGCGGTCAGCCGTGTCGCATGTCCTACCGTGAGATCTGATAACGAACTAACCCGAGTCCGCGCGATTCTCACCCTTTCTTTTTCTCTCTGTCGCCCTTTTTTCCCTTATTTCGCGCACAAACGGACGGACGGAGGCGGAGATGCAGGCAGATAGAGAGACACGCACACACATAGAGGAGAACAAGGCTCTGAACACGTACGTACACACTCACACAGAGGCGTCGCAACCCTGTCATCGACGACCCCAATCATTCCCCCCGGCAAGCTTCATCGAATGAAGGCTGTCAATATCGTCGTCGATATAAGCAGATCGGATGATGTACGCTCGACGTCAACTAGTCTCCGTAAGATATCGGACGTGCTTTCGATTCGTCGTGCGCGTGAGAAAATAGGGTGCGAAGAATCGCTTTGTGATACCTCGTCCCGCTCTCTTTCTCTTTCTTTCTCTCACTCTCTCTCTCTCTTTCTCCCACGCCACGTCTCCTTTCGCTCTGTGCCCCCAAACCCCCCTATCGAGCAGCGCCGACGCTCATCTCCCTTTTCTGTTTCGCGTTTTCACTTCGAGACCGATTTTCTTGCTGCAGAGAAACCGGGGGCGATTCACCGCGATCTCCTGATTGAAATTATTACCGTAGATCCCAGTTCAATACGACGGAAAAATTGTTTAACCACATGTTTTGTAAAGGTCAGACTGTTTTTCAATTATAAGATGCTAGGTAGAATTTTTGATTTAAGTTTTTTTTAAGCTTCGATCTAATTTTTTTGATATAAAAAAACATTTGTCAGATTTCAACCTAGAAGAGTCTCAAAATGTTCGAAATTTCAACAGGATACAAACAAGATTATTTTTAATTGTCTCGATAATTATTAAAGCTAAAAATCATGGCAGTGTAATAAATGTAACGTCCCGACCAAGCGAACTCGAATTTTCTCGCAGACTTTTAAGCTTTATCGAGCCTTATCAACCACATCGAGCCCTCGTACGATTCCCCGCTATTTGCCCGATCAATCCGAAAATTCACTCCCCTGACAGCTTCTTATCTTAATCTGGACTATAACTTATATCGCTGGTAGCGATCTGCCGATTAAAAAAGATCGATATTCTCGCGGCATTTAATACTTTAAATCTATGTATCGTTTTCACTGTTCCGGCTCTTTAACGCTGGAACTACCAAGGTCGATATTTTAAAATTCTTTTAATGTTTCATTGTTGTCGTAGATGCATAAAAGCCGCAGTCGAATTATTATAAAGGAATATACATCGGGCTGGTTTTGAGGCTCGATAGTTTGTGCTAAGAACAAGAATGGGCAATACTAATAATTTCGTGGTGTTCAACTATACGGCGTGGAAATAATGACAGTATTCGGTATTGTCGTAAAGTTTCCGAGCTTTTGTGGTTTTTCCTATGACAGCGGAATTTCTAGTCGCCGTAACGGAGCCCTTTGAACGTTAAAGTAGATCTGGAGATCGATTCGGTCGAATCTTCTTTGGCCGGGGAACCGTTCGGCACAGCGGAAGATTGGCAAAAGCATTGGGCCGATGATGGTGACGGTGCTCTCGTGACAAAAGTACAACGACGACACCGGTCAAGAGTGGTGGGGGAAAAGGGTGTGGAGGGTGTCCGGGTAGGTACACGAGCCAGCGTAGAATAATGTAGCGAGGCATTTCCGCATAGGAAGCCGTGCATTAGGCTATCAGATCGAGCACGCTCGACACAACGACTGTGCCCGGAGAGAGAGCACAGGAGGAAAAAGAGAGTGTCCGGGGGTAAACCCTTACGTGATTAGTCGTCAAAGGAGAGGGTCCCCGTAGGGTGAAAGTGTGCCTAATGAGGCACGATATTGGCACCTTCGTGTCGTCCTTTAATCGCCATTTCACGGGAAAACTTGTACGAAACTGGTATGCAAGGATTGTCAAGAGGAAAGTTTCCGTTTCTCCCTTTCGCCGACCGTAAGGATGCCCCCTAACGGGGGAGACGTGAAAAATTATTTATGGACACACCACGCCGCCGCGCCGGCTAGAAACATTGAGATTATAAGCGGACATCGCTCGGAAGGGAGATCTTTTTTCCCTATGGTTCATTCTTTACCAACCGGCAACGGTTAACTAGTACAAACAGTCCCCTTCGACCATGTTAATTTTACGACGGGCGCAGGTACATCCTTTTTTTCACACTTTGCTTAACAGCGAGGGACCGAGTGCCGTGCGCAACTTACTTAAATCGGTACCAGACCCACAATCCATCTCCTCCATTTCATAGTTTATTATCGTTGGATCTATTTATCGTACGCTAGCAACCGTGATTCCTAAATGTCCCCGGTTACAACAAATGGCACGTGACAAGAATGAAAATAATTACAAGTTAGAAAAATTATACATGTGCCAGCCTCCTCGAAGAGAAGTTGCCGAAAGAAATTAGGGGTGGCCCCTCGCGTTTCGACGTTTCTGATCCGCGATGCTGATCGCTACAGAAGTCAACGTCGAATGGGAAATGGAGGAAAGAATGCAGGGAGAGGGTGGAGGCTGTGTCGTTGGAGAGAGACCCAAGAGCCCCGCGGCCGACACGACGAAATGTAGCGAAATATATCCAGCTGGTAATTAGCTTTGTGCTTAACGACGGGAACCTGGCCTCCGATGCAATTTTTGCTGGACGTTTCAAACTTTCGCTAACACGCACCGTGGCCGTTCTCTCTTATCACCCACTCTAACCGATTCTCTTTCTCGTCGGCTACGTTGGAAAATGTTTCGAGAGAGCGAAAACAGGGCCAGGGGAGGAGGGGACCGAAAGAGCAACGGCACGAGGGACAAGTTGCTCGCAACTGATCCGCGTAGCCTTTTCTTTCCCGCCAACATACACGGCCCTCCGTTGTATACATCTATATATTCTATATACATATATACGTGTATGCCTCTTTTTTATTTCCATGCCGCGCCTATTTCCACCGCGAACTCGGCTTCCTTCTAATTCCTCGAGCCCCGCGGTCCTCCCGATTCGAAAAACGATTCTGTATAATTCTGATAGCAGCGAGAGCCTCTACTTCATTCCACGCAACAAAAATTTTCGCGACCCGGGAGGTCCGCTCATGTTCCCCGGTGGAAAATTTTAAGTGTGCTCCTCCTCCTACTCCCTCATTTTTTTCATGGCGACAATTTTTAATGGACCTTTCCCTGCGTTAATTAAATTTTTGTGGCTGGCTTTCCTGCGGGTCGCTCGAGTGCTTCGAATATTTCGTACGAGATCGGCCGCGGCGCGGTCCGGCATGATGAACGTATTGAAAATCGATGCTGAAATTGCAGTATCGCCAGTCGGAGGTGTCAAGTTCGCGGCGCGTTCCGACTCGCTTCTAATGTATGCGAAATTCTAAGTTGTCAACGGTGCTCCTAGTCGACTAGACAATATCCACCATCTATTTTCTCAACAGAAATCCACAGCTGGAACATTGATTCACCGTGCGATTATACGAACTCTAATTACTTTAACGCGGTGCCCGCCGGGAGACTATTAATAGGCTTCTCGATGACGGTGCTGTTTCAAGATGCGGATTAAAACGCGTTCATAGACTGTTAGATTAGATTATTACACCTATTCTACACTTCTTCGTAATTAAAATTTTCGGCGTTGTTCAGACGTTGATCAGAAAGTTTCTAGCCATTAGTCATTTTCAGTAAGTCCCTCAAAATTTGAGTAATTAATTTAGCGACAGAAAATTAAGTTTTATATTCAGCTGCGAATAATAATCACGTCGAGGACCACGGTGTCGAATTATCATTGGCGAGTGGAACGTTGATCATAAATAGATTTTCGTGCAAAATAAAAATTGTCTTAATTATTTCGAAATTCATGGAATGTTCTGCATTTGAGCTAAATATTTTCGTGGTGCATAAAATCTGCAGTCTAATTATGTATATATATATATATTCTTGATAAATGATTCGCCGGACTGGCGGCGAACTGCGGTGAAAACTTATGGTTTTCGGGAGGATGGACGTCTCTCACGATAAGAAAACGGCAATAATGTAACGGCGTGACCAAGTGCGGCCTCTTTGACCGCCTTATATCTCGGATCTGTACTGTACTCAGGCTAATTATAATCAGGCTAATGCCTGCCGGTCGGTATGTGTCGGTACCCACCACCTCCTACGCTTTATACCTGCGGCAATGTAGCCACGTTACTTATCCTCGGCCGAAGGGAGGGTAATTAAGATTCGGACACACCCATCGTGACTGTCGTCTCTTGGGTTCTGACCGTTTCTCTGCGTAGGGAGTGGTCGATCCCTTGGAAAGCTCGATTTCGTTTGCATACACGGAATGGGATCGCGTAACCGGAACGTCTTCCACGGACCTGTTCTATTTTTCGCTGAACGGACACGGGAAATCAGGGACCGGCAATTCAAAAATTCACCAATCAGATCAACAGATCACCTCCGCGACCTGTGATCCATGTTCTTGGACGTTACACCGGGCGTTCTTGTCGGCGAACATTGGAGAACGTCGAATGCAAATTTCCGCGTACCCGTACGCTGTTATACTCTTTCCGAAAACGATACGCTAATCGACGAGCATGCGAGCAATCGTATGGGAACTGACTGCCTTCGTACTGTAATTTATTCGCACTTTTATCCGGAGGTGCACAGAGTGTTTCAAATAAAATGAGCCGATCGATTATTACCTTCAATAAAATCAATTTTGTGTTCAACTTCAAGTTTAAGGTTTTAGTCCTTTTCCAATTTTCTTTTATTTACAGATAATAGACGAGTCATGCTACCACGATAATGTTGGCTGAGACACATTACTGACAAAGAATTGCGCAAGAAGGTGGAAGATTATAGCCAATATAATAGAAGAAACATTATCGTAATTAGTAAGGAGGCTTACGTTTCGATTGAGACACCCCGTGCACCAGATAAACGATTACAAGCTATAAACAGCCCCAATTCCGGCATGAATAGATAATTCGATGGTACTCACCGGAAATTGCTGAACCATTTAACCAGCTGCGCTGTGTTGTTCTTATTGAACTTGATATCGGGGAAGTACATCTTGAGGATGGACGAAGACGGGTACCTGACCCAGAAGAACATTAGCTTCGCCTTCCTCAGATGCATCGGCGTCAGCGTTGACGAGTTCACCGTGGTTAAGGAAATACTCTGTTGCTGTGTGATCGTAAACCGATATTTAAGCAGTGCTTGTACACTGCTCATTAGACTTATACGTATACGTTCTTATCATTGGAAGAGTATGGACCCGAGAGAATGATCGAAAGGCCGGCCGTGCGATGCGACAATCGGTTTCTGTGTACGCAAATATCTCAAACTTAATCGTGTTTTCTTCGTATCAAATTGGATTAGAAATCGTACAAGCTGTGGATGTCGCGAGGGCAATAGGGGTCTAACGTTCTCGCCGAGGTTGGCCCACGATTGGCCGCATCCTCAGCGGAAGCCTTACCGACTCCTTATCGGTAATGGGATCTCTTCATGTGGTTTCATCGCATTCTTATTTGGCTAATCCGTGTGTTCAATCTCTCGCGGATCGTCTGTGCCTTCGGCTCGCTTTCGACTCCTCGAAGAACCCGATTCCGAAGACCCTTCTTTCAACTCGTAAATCTCGTCACGTTTACTCGGAACACGAAGTATCACACTGTGACCTTTCCATAAAAATTTTCAAATGACACTTTCAGGTATATTATTCAAGACTGAATAATTCAAATGTTCTACAGATATTAAAGAAATTTAATATTTGCGATACAATAGCGAAAATTGTTGTACAGAAATTTCCTTGGGTTCTTCGAGAAAAATTTAAAATGAATAGGAGGAATTGTTCTCTTCGACTCGTTTCGAGCAAGGTTCTCCTAGACACTCGATCCGCGTAAAGCCATCTAATTCCGCGAGAGACGGGTAAAGCATGGGACGTTTACAATTTTTTACGAACGCCTATCGTTATTGGTGTTACTGTCGGCGTGCGAACTCTCTCAGCGCACAAGGGAAGTTGTCGTTTACAAGCGAACGAGTCGACAAGTGTAGCCGTTCCCATCAAACGTGCGCGCACCCCCGCGTCGCATTTTGCGCTCGCGGTAGCGTCGATGGATGATAACGAGATACCCGGCTGTAATAAGGATTATTCCGCCCCGCGGCTGTCGAGCTGGTCCTTCCTCCTACGCGAGTAATGCGCGTTACATCCAGCCTTCTGTGTTTTACGAGCCCGAGCTGTACATCGAATGTCAAGAACGAGGCAATCGCTCGCAAACGTCATAATTAGATGCCACCGAGAACTCCTTTCCAATCAGAAATACTAACGCGAACACGTATCATCCAGTAATTAATACAATTCATTCAAGCCAGCTCTATTTTCTAATCAGTATATGTGAAACTGCACATCTTCTAGCTTCTAGAAATATTCGATAAACAAATCTGAGATATTAACCCTGCATTACTCGGCATGGGGTATCTGATCCCCAGTAAGTGAATTATGATGTGATATGAAATATTCGTACTGCTCGACAATTAATTACTTAGTGTGTACTTGGAGCTTAATTACTTATAACTTCGATATTAGTATATAAAGATGCTTATTTACAATCTTTTAGAAGCTTTGAAACAATTCTATTAATTCAATGCAATTCTGTATAAGTTGTGCATACGATAAAAAATAGAAGAAGCCCACCAATCAACACTTTGTCTCAACTCAATCAACTCGGGAATCTCGAGACCAGCTCGACGCTCGACTACAGCGACAGAATGCAGTTTTCGTGCAACGATGATGCACCGACAGCGACGTCGCGCCTCGCCACGCATTTGCCGTGTGTACCGTCGCGTTTCCCGTCACGATGGAACCGGGAAGGAAATTCGGACAGCGTGCAAAGCATGTTCGGATCCGTCGAAGGCCCCCATAGCGCTCGCATCGGGAGAGAGAGATAGACGCAAGGGTGAATCCAGAGGAGAATGGTGAACAGCAGGTTGTGCCGCGGCCATGCGCTCGACCTACCCCAAGAGGAGGGAGTGAAAAAATGCGCCATTGATTTTACATCAAAGGCCGGCTAAAAAGGTGGTAAAGAACGCCGCGCGGCCGATCGAGCGACCCGAACCAACACACACCGTTGCAGTACCGACGTTGCACCGTTTCCGACGCGTTTACACGTCCACTAAACGCCCCCGCCCTACCCCGCGACATACGTCTTTTTTTCCAGGTTGTAAGCCCGATATTTGCTAGCGCTTTCGGTAAGTGAGAGAAGGCCGCGCTGCGAGAACTGCCCCCACGGCCGGGTCATGCGTGATAATCGGAGCTGCTCAACTTCTCGCACCTGCCTCGCCACGCTTTCAAACCGCCGCAGGGACCTCTCCCGACTTCCTCGGTTTCCGGTTGTTGCCGTAAACTCCAACCGGGGATCGCGTTCTCTATTTTCTCATAGCGACAACTTTCGGCGCCAGATCCCGCCTCTTTTCGGACCCAGAGATCAGCGAGAGTTTAATTAATATCTTTCTGAAGAGCCTTCTGACGCTTTGAGAAGGCTGCAGGACTTCCCCCGGTTGCAGATTATTTTAATTCGGAGGGACCTTAACATCTATCTGGAGAATTTTCGTTCGTTGTATTAAAATGAATGGATAATTTTCAGAACAATTTTCTTCCTCAGAAAGGAAAGAAGAGACGATGAAGAGACTAACACCTTTCCCGAGAATTTATTTTTAAGTAAGATTTTGTTCAGAATAATTTTGGTTCCAGCTTTTAAGAGAGTTTAGGAATTTACGTTCAAGTGGGAGCGCTCAGAACAATTTTGGTCTTTTACGAAAGGCTCCATAGATTTTAATTAACAGTTTCCGAAGAGTTTCGGCTTTGTCGGAACGAACTAACGGGCAAGCATGGAACTGGAAGGTATCGCGAGCGAGAAGCACAATGGCGGAGCCAAAGCACCGCCATACGAACAGTCAAGTATAAGGAATCTAGTTGGCGGGAAGTTGACCGCTTAGAAAAGGAGTCTGCCGGATTCCCATGCAGCCCCGGAGAAGTAGTAGAAGTGACTTATCTACGATAAGTTGAGTATACGGCTCGTGATAGGAAGTTCACAGACCGCCTCCTCTCTCCTTTTCGCGGTTAAATTCCGAAATTGCGGGACAGATTATTGGCTTGCGAAGTTGGGTGAGACTCGAGGTCGAGGGTGGGCCGAGTAGGCAAAGAACTTTCGACCTCGCGCGTTGTTGCCGGACAAACTCTACTCGTAGGTGCAGCCAACATTAGCCTAACTCCGTGGCAAACTAATCTAACATTCGTCCGAGGTTCCTCCCGCCTCCTGGTATTCTCCCGACTTCCTTCTGGTTGTTGGCCGGCCGGCTTTTTCTCCCTGAGAACTCGACGTTATTTTCCAAAGTTACCGGGAGAGCCTCGCGTTTCCCTTCTACGGGGGAGAGAATACATTTCCTAAGTATCGTCATCAACCCTTTCGCTTTGCTAACGCTTTTTAACGCTCGATTTTACATCGTCGCTTTATCCACCGGTTCTCTCGCCTCGACCTGTCTACATACTCTTCCCGGCTTCAATATTAAAAGTTCGACTTTCGGTACTTTCTTTGGAGAACGATCCAGACGCTGACTTCAGCGATATTACCCTCGGTCTCATCGAACTCGACCGCCGATTAACAGCGGTCTGAATCGTAAACTTTGACAATTCGGTAACTATTGCGCGAGGACATTGCGTTCTGGACGTTCTCCAACTTTTCACTAGCGGGGACTTTTGCTCCGCGTTCGACTGTATCATTAGAAAAGGATATTGTAGGCTGCACTCCGTCGTAGCCGATGTCGCCATTGTTGCATTCACTACCCCGGTCGTTGGTGTCCATCCTCAGATGTCCATAGTCTGGACTGCCATGCTGGGCAGCCGCCAATAAGGCAGGATGCAGGATAGCCGGCGGATGAGGCAACGGCGGGGAATCCCTGAGTTCTACACTTCCACCTGGAGGACTTGCAGGTAGATGATGAGATCCAGGGGGTGGTACCTGACCCGGATGACCCGTGTGAGGGTTGAAGAACGGCGAGTACGGCGAGAACACTTGACTCTCATGGAGACTTGGGTTTGGTATCGCTACGCTGGTTGGCAGAGACACTGGCAGCATAGGTGGTGGCGCGTGGTAAGGTCTCGGCGGAGGTGGAGGCGGCGGACTCTCGCTGCCCCCTTGCGAACAGCTACCCTCCTGCGCCAGGATCCTGGACACGGTCCTCGGGGTGATCCTCGTGTCCGTCACCTGTGAAGGAAAATACTAATTGATACCTTGATTTACAATGTGAAATTCAAATACTTATCCTAAACATTTACGATTAACATCAAACCCACCAAACAACAAAACTAGTTGCCTCATAAAAGTGGTATCATTCAATTTATTTCGGTTTCTTGTGATTTTTATTATCATCTCAAAATCTGAAACCGATTATTCGACTGGCGGTGGTAGGTTTAGTGTTAATACAAGAAATTGATAAAATATAGCGAACGATAAGAAAGCACTTTAATGACATGCATCGGACTAGAATGAGTGTAATGAAATGAATAAGCGTTTAGACTTGAAAGATATTCTCTATGTTCAAGAAAGAAACTCTTATAAATATGTATGCTCGTTTACAATATAAAATAGCACACAAGATGGACTACACGAATATGCAGTACATGAATATAATTTTTTGTATGACATTACGAGAGAATATAAGATGATTTTGGACTAGGAGATGTTTCGAGTAAACTCATTCGTTTTTGTTATTGATACTATGTCACAAACTATTGTATGATGTTTAAGAATAGTTTTGAGGATAATTACCTTATGACGTTTCTTCTTCGGGGTCATGACAAGCGACAGGGCCTCGTTCTGTTCCGAATCCCTGTTTTCCCTCTCGTCACTCCTCATCTTGCAGTATTGGTCACGTTGCTGCTGTTCTCTCTGCTGGTGTTCGCGTTGCTGTTGGTGTTGTTGCTGCTGTTGTTGTTGCTGCGCCTGCATGGAGGTCATGGCGTATAACGTCGGCGGTTTCGGCGTCTGGAATACGCTTCCGTTCGACCTGACATGAGGCGGCAATTGGTTCATTTGATTAAGATTGTTTTCCGTGGGGCCAGAATGAGGACCATGGGGCCCACCACCCATGAGTCCGATTTGAGGGAAACCCGTAGACTGTGTAGGAGGGGGCCCGCCATTGTGGGGCCCCCGTGGCCCGTTTGGGCCACCGGGTGGTTGTGGTGCTCCTCTATCGACTACTTTCGTCCTAGGTGATTTCCTTTCGAGTATTTGGCTCGCCAACAGGAGGTCCTTGTTCAATTGTTCGGCGGCAACCTGTGCCGCCTCGCTCTGTTTACCAAGATACCTCCTCTGCTGCACGAATCTCGCCACTACACTGTCGACTAGATTTGTTAAAGACGATGTGATCTCCGTTTTAAGGATGTCCGCCAACCCTTCGAGGTCCGCACCAGTGATATGTGGACCCGACGAGCCAATCGCTGCGGCGGATCCTCTAAAAACACTTAACCTCTCTTGGATGTCCTTGTGCTGAAGAGGCGCGCTCGCCGATTGCATTTGTGGCGTTTGTGGCGTGGACGGGCCAGTATTGCTTTGACTCTGTTGTTGTACTTGACTCGGAGGGGGTGGTGGTGGAGAGGTTTGTCGTTGGAGCTGTTGTTGTTGTTGCTGTTGTTGCTGCTGCTGCTGTTGTTGTTGTTGCTGCTGCTGTTGCTGTTGTTGCCTCGCAGCAGCCTCCTGCTGCTTCATGCTTTCTAGAGCCTCCTGATGCTGCTTTATTCTCTCTATTGCAGCGTGTTGCTGTTCGAGGTAGGCTTTATGTCCCATGTGATATATAGCTGCCGAAGCGTGCGTATGTTCAGCTGGTATGGCTGGGAGGCCATTGTACGCGGGTGGATGAGGTCGCGGTGGTCTCGGTGGTGGTGGTTGAGGTTGATGCTGAGGACTGGCAGGCGCATCACCGCTCTCGCTCGTGTCTGGCTCCATTCTGCTCGAAAGCTCGTCGTACTTTTGCTGCATTACCGCCAGCTGCTCGTGCAGCAACTTTAACTGACTCTTCAGGTTGTCCTTCTCCTCACGTTTCTGCCTGATAGTCGAAGGATCCTCCTCCTCCTCGATCTCCTCCTCGTAACTCATCATGGTGTCGTTGGCACTATGTTGGAGAACGTGGTGCACGGTCTGCTGCTGTGGATGGTACAGTTTCCGTTTCTTGCAGCCGTTCACCGTAGTCGGCTGTAGGGCAGGACTGCTCCGCATCGTGCTGACAATGTTCTCCACTCGAGCACGTTTGATCTCGGTGGTCGGCGAGCTGATTTCGGTTTTCGGTACTATCGGACAAGGCGAGTTACTCGGACTTCGTTTGATATTCATCGAGTCCTGTAGCTCCTCCTTGACGGAAACCGAACCTGACCTTGGCTGCGTTGGACTCGGCGGTAAACTTTGCTCACAGTCCGACCCATCCAAATTGGCCCCAGGTTCCATACCAGCTTCGGCTAACGCCTCCTCCATAGCACGTGCAGCCGCGGCTGCGTCCTCGGCGCTGTCCTCAGCATCGCCCGGCATCACGGTATCACGATCACTGTGATTCGCGTTGTTCACGATATTATTTCCATCGACACTCTCCTCGCCCCCACTCTGCACTGTTCCACTACGCGCACTATCACAATTTTGTTGCTGAGGACTTTGTTGATGCTGCTGCTGTGACTTAAGTAGATCCGTCGTGGTGTTGTTGTTGTTGCTGTGTATACTGTTATTGTTGTTCGGCTGTTCCGGTACCGAGAGCGCGGTGAGCTTGCGCCCTTGCAGTATGTCTCGAAGCATATGCTGCGTGAGCTCAGCGGTGGCGGGATCGTCACAATTAACCACAGCACCAGATTGCAAATTCGCGGCAGAATCCATGCCGGCGCCAGTCATCCCGTGGCCGCCCTCTGGCGGTGAACCACCGGCGTCACTGGCCTGCTTGACTTGTCGTCCGAGCAGCTCGTTCAACATCTTGGTGGGGCCGTAACCCGGTGCCCCGAAGAAACCGAATGCCGCGTGGGCGGAATGCTGCTGAGCAGTGGGACCCGTCGTAGCTGTACCTATGTGACCTTGACTGCCAGCTGCTCCAGCCTGTTGTTGCTGGAGCTGTTGTTGTTGTTGTGGTTGTAATTGTTGTTGCTGTTGCGACTGTGACTGGTGGTGTTGCGACGGCGGTTGTTGTTGTTGCGTTGGCACGTTGCCACCGAAGATCGAACCGTATATACCGCCGCCGTGGAAGGATGGCCGGGAGGTAAAATGCGGTATACTCGAATAGTTGTTGCGCGGCTCGCCGGCGTCCACGCGCTGTCTGGTGCGCTTCTGCTTCTTCTGGAGTTGCTGTTGCTTGCTTTCGGTGGTTGCTCCGTAGGGGGCGAAATACTCGGTCTCCTCCCCCGATGACATCATCGGCCGTCTGGTTGGTCGGCCCCCCGAAGGCCTCCGCGTCCCCTCCCCGCCAGGGTTCCTTGTCACCCCTCCCCTTCACGCTTGAATAGCCCCTCGTGGCTCAGCGCGCTGCCTCTGCTTCTCTGCTCCGTACTCTCCGGCAGTTTCCCCTACCACGGCCGCCTTTCCTCCTCGTTCCTTCTACCTTACGCTCCCCACTCTGACCGCCGATACTCTTCCCTCTCCACTTTCTTCGTCTTTACCGTTTCCTTCTCCTTCTCCACCGTCGCCACCGCCTCCACCGCCACTTCTTTTTCCTCCTCCTCCTCCTCCCGCTGCTATGCCGCCGCCGCCGCCTCTTCTTTCTCCTCTTCTTCTTCCTCCACCTCCTCCTCCTCGTCCTCCTCCTCCTCCTCCTCCTCCTCCTCCTCCTCCTCCTCCTCCCCCTCCTCCTCCTCCTCCGCTGTCGCCGGTGACGACGACGTCGGCAGCCTTCTCCTTCCTGACGAACTTTTGCTTCCTCCTCGTCTCCTTTTCTCGCACCACCTCTTCCGCTTCTTCCGTCGTTTCTCGGTTTTTCTGCGCCTCCTTTTCACTATTCCTCGCCTCCTTCCTTCCGTCGTGGGGTGGACGCCAACAGCTGGGGCTTCGCGATGACTCGGTGCCGGCGATTCGTCTTCGTCTCGGAATGACGACTTCTTCGCGCGACGCGGGACACGTTCTCGGGACCGTTTCCGCAACTTCTAGTCGCTATTGCGATCTTGCTGCGATGGCAATTCAAGCCGGCCACGCCGCTTCCATTTGAGTCTCTACCGTTGTTGCGTTCCTCGGCGATAGTCGATGAAATGTTACTACTCCCGTTAATAATTACGGGAAGCGAAGCCGGTGATCTCGCGGGTGGAATCCTCGTGCTCCCGCCTGGGAGCTGCATCCTTCGAGCTCACCAAAGGGCTGGCTGCCCCTCTCTCCCTCGCCTCGATTTTCGTTACCGCGGTTCTTCTTATTCGTCTGCAACAGAAATAACGTTGGGAACCCCCTTTAGTTTCGAATACGAGAGTGGCTCTCGCCTATGCTACTACGGTCAATGAAGGGGAATCGATGTTAGACGGAAAAGTTATACGTCTCCTTTTCCGTTTTTCCTTTTATTTTAGGCCCGGTCTGTATATGTATAGACGCTTCTTCACTTCCGCAGATAGGAACCGTCTACGGCCTACCGTCCGCCGCTATTGTTGACTCTCCCCGTGACACAACTTTCCTACACGTAACTTTTATTACCTTAGAGAACGACTCGGTGCAATATTGATGCGTAACGTGCTTACTATGAAATTCTTCGAAGTCTAGAAACTCGCTATACACATATGTATACATCCCCAGAAGCTATAGACATACCTTTTATCGCAGACGCTTTTCATTTCCATTCGACTTCCATTCCTTCAACTTTACCGATAAAAAATTTCTCATTTTCATTCGACCATCTTGCAAGTAATGTGCATTTACTTCATAAAAACTCAGGGAATTTATGCAAAATAGTATCATCGGTTCATTGCACGAGCTTATCAAGTTATATTGAGAAACGTGGACGAAGATGCCGAACACTCTCGATTAAAAATACAACGGACAGAATGATCGTTCTCCCGTAATACAGGCACTCTTTTTAAACTTTGGCCGTCTTGCCGAGAGTTTCCGCAGACATTGACCACATAGGGAACGTCCACGTAGGATCGGCCGAAGAAGAAAGTAGCCGGAGGCCGAGGACAGACCATAAGAAAATTACTTGCATTAAATTTCTTATTCGAACCGCTGTCGTTGGTCGATAGGCGGCAGGGGGACGCGAAAAAGTAATTGATAGTGCGAATCCTCGGTGGAATACTCTGCGCATAGATATTCTACACTTTGAACAAACCCCGCAACTTTCCCGTTACAGTCTTTGAATTCGAAAGCGTCTCGATAATAATAACTCGCTTCTATTATGCACTGTACGAGTTGACAGATATGAAAAGTAAAAATAACGTTATTTAATGAGTGGGTAAAAACTTTTATCATTTCATCAATCGTAGTTATTTATTTTACCACTTCACTCTAAATTCTAAGACTACGATTTTTATTGTAATTGTTAGAAAATAATAAGCAGATCTGAGAAAGATTTTTTAATGCAAATAGTTGATCTTGGATATTGATATAAAAATTGGATTTTGGGGGGGCGTCTTGGCGGGGGAGGTTTCTCACGACGATGAAGGATAATCGTCCGACCGTTCCACAAATTCATTCAGCGACGACAAGGCTCGATCGTTCCACGATTCAATTGCCGATACGCATAAGTGCGTGAGTACACGCGAGTCGACCTTCTGCGTTTGCACGCACGCAGTTTGATACGAGCGCGCGCCGGCTGCTTAGTGTGCACCAATATCGCCGCGGCGATATATGTTTGCGTGAATGTGCATGAGATCCCGAAGCAACAGCTGAGCAGCTTAAAGCACCTGCGCTCAATAGGCCGACATATTCCATAGTTTGCCTACGCACGAGCCGCCTGCGTTCGAGGACACGAGTACTCGTCCCTATATATCGACAGAGCGACTAGACGTATGTATACGCGCGGCTCATGAAGCAACAAGGAGACTCAAAGAGAAATGCGTATATAGCAACACGTGGCAAAAGCGGCGAATTGGTGGAAGCACGGAATCGTTGTACTTTTTTTCCTCGAGCCGACGCGCATGAGCTTTCAGGTCTCTCTCTCTCTCTCTCTCACACACACACACACACACACACACACACACACACACACACACACACACAAACACACACACACAGTTCTCGACCGTTTACGCGATCGCGCGTACAAAAGGGATGAAACGGGCTTAAAATTTATTTATTATCTGCTCGTTTCTCCGACGCGCGTGCTATTGAATATATTGATCACTTCCGTCGTCCGACGGAGATTGCCCGATATTAAATATTAAAAGAAAAAAGATACTAACGAATTGTGTGCGTATTTAAAAAAATATAACAAAACCAGCCCTGATGGTTAATGGAAACATTTATGAAAATAGAAAATGATTTACTATTCAACAGTGTATGAGAATTACGAACATTTAATCGATCGCACAATAAAATCTGAACAATTATTATCACTGACTGCAAATCTTTGTCTGGCTTTGGCGTGCGCGAATTCACGAGGTACTAAAAACGTGTGTATTGATTCAAGTTAATAGAGTTGTTTCATTATTTTTATAAAACAACCTAGACGTTCGTATTAACCCTTCACTATCAGAGACATATAATGAGATGTACGATGTTGGAAATGATTATTGAATACTCTGGTTAAATGGAACTTCATTCATTTTTATAAAGAGACTGTAAGTTGCTGGTTAGATTTACAATGTCCCTTTATTTGAAGAATGACGAGCGCAATTTTTAGCAGATTCTGACCGTCATTCGATGATCGTTCTATTTCAGTATATTTCCATGTTTTCGAGCCTTTCCCCAACAGAAAGATTTCGTTCGGAGATACTGCTCCCTGGCAATTATCTTAGGCAATGTGCGGGGGGTGTACTGAAAACGGTGACATATGGTCTCGGGGTTCGATAACGTCTACAATCGTACCTGCCTCGAAGAACGTAACACTTCGAGGGGGGTCAGGAACTTCTGGCCTTCCTACCTCTGATCGGTACTTCCCTTTTGGGCTGTCATGCGTGAGGCGGTTAAAATAAAAAGGTGCTCCGCCGGAAATGGTTTTAGGGACTCTCCCACAAGGTCCCCCGACTCGGAAGTCGACACGTCGGGCTAATTGCACGCGAAGAACACAGCCGGGAATCGCCTCGTGACGCGTGACCTGTCTGGCGAAATGCAAACGAAATTTTCCCTCCTGAAATCGATATCTTGTCCGAGATGCTTCTACATTTCTATTTCATTGAATAAATTATTTTGATTGTATGGATTGATCGAGGTTGTAGTGAAAAAGTTAATGTGTGATTTCCAATGGGTGGATCTATTTATAAATGTTCGATTGGGGGTGAATCTTGGCGGACAAGTTGGTTTTTGCCGAAGCCGATCGTTGTGCCGGCTAATGACGTCGCATCGATCACTTTAACGAAGCGAAAACAGTCTGATGAACCACCAACAGCCATTTCCTGTGCGTCATGCGATATTTACCGTTTAAGCAGGTGACTTGATTTGAAGGGGTGATTACAGGTTATGCCGGTGGGGTTGCCGCCGCGAGATTAGAGAACGATTCGTCGAGTGGTACGTATTCAATGCGGAAATTCCTGCGAAACGGAACGAAAGGCGTGGTATCGACGAGCGGATTCAGATCGGAGAAACATTAAAGAAAGAAAGACGCGGTGAAACAAAGTACCTCTAGCCGGGAAAAAGGTTAAGACCGAGAAGAGGGCGGTCGGGGGCCAGCCTTAAAAATTAACTGTTGATTACGAGTGCAGGTTAATGGAAGGCTGGCTCATAATTCTGTCGACTTTTTCCCGGAGAATTTTCAGCATTAAGGGGTTACGATCCAAGGTGGCCATTGTTTCGAGCTATCGACGCTGATAACTCCCACCTATAGGTCCGGGTAATTAAGGAAGACCGGAGCGCTGAGAAGCTCGAGGCGAGGAGAGGAGCGTTCGTTATTCTCTTACCATCGATCACGCGGGGCTCGCTATCGGTAGATCAACCTTGTATGCGATTTCAAAGGGAATACTTCGAATCGAAATTTTTTAATGAATCCGCAAGTGAAAAGAAAGAAACGTATATCTCGTAGCCATCCTGGATCCCCTTCTTTTGACGGACGCGAGCCACCTCTCCTCCTCCTCCGCTATCGTCGTCGAGGACAGAAAGTATGAAAATCAATAGAACAGATATGAAATTTCTATCGACACCGTCTATAGCCGCCTCCAACATTTCTTTCTTTCCACCGCTCGGCAAGTCTTGCGAGAATCTAGACCGATTTTTCTATTTCAACCCTCCGGTCACGTGTCTGATTATTATTCTTAGTACATCAGACGTAGTATAAATTCTGTACGCTTGTAGCATACAGTAGCATACAGGGCGATCACTGGGTCTTCCGGTTAATCGAACATTTGAATATTTCGTATTTATTACAAGGGTTAAGGCTGATCGAATTTGACTCGACTATTTTCGCCGGCAGAGGAGCACCGACCGGCCGAATCCGCATCGAAAGCGAAACAATACTTTTACTTCGCAGCCCTAACAACTTCCTTCCGGGCGTTGGGGAGGCTTACAAGTAGGTATCAGCAGGTTTCTACACGGCGGGTATCACATGGTGCGCGTATTCCACATGGCGTACGCGCGGCAACGCCACGACGGCATGTGCACTGGAATTCCACCCCCCCGTAAGTGTCATGTGGCGCGAGTGTTCGCAGGGGGTTGCATGGGAACCCGGCTATGGTCATCAGCCCATGTCCTTCGTGTGTACGTACGCCACCGATCCCGCACGCATAGTTATGCTGCCGCCGCGCCGTTCTCCCCCTCGATAGAAAATTATTTGTAACATTCGTTTCATTATTATCCGCAGAGTGACCGAGCACCCTTTGCCGGCACGCATCCGTAGACACGTAAACACACCCGCGTGTTTCGTGACGCCTAATCACGAGTACATACGCACATAGTCATCGTTGGAGAGGCAGAGAGAGAGAGAGAGGGAGAGATACAGTCGGAGACAGGGTTGCGCCGCATATATACATAATGACACACGCACACAAAGGACAGGGGTACGGTGGCTCGTGTACATACACACACGGGGCTGATACGCGTTCTGCATATTATCGGGCTGCTCCGATGCAACAAGTTGACCGGGTGTCAATTGATGTGTTATTAATTGGAGGTTAATTGCGTTAATGCGCTGCAAACCCCGCCTCCCGCCGCTCGCCGATGCCACCCCACACCACCCCCCCGCCCCGCCGTGCTAGCCCACAATCTACCCGACTGTTTTATTATTATTTTGCATTCGAATCGTTTCGATTCACTGGCACGCGCCCAAACCAAACTTCGCGAGACGGGGTGGGGAAATAGGGGGCGGGAGTGGGAGGACTACGAGCACCACCGGGAGAGCGAGAGAAAGAGAGAGAGAGAGGGATCATTTAAAAGCGGCCGCCTGTCACCGATTTTCATAATTCACAGCTCGTTAAATTTGTTTCGCTTTTTACCTCGCTCTCCGCGATTACGCCGACCCGGGGCCATTAATCTACCTTCGGCCGTTTTCAATGAGTTTAATCGCGTTTCAAAAACAATGTGGGTCAACGCCACGGTCGTGTTATTCCTGGCACACGAGCGTGACCTTTCCTACGTTTTCATTTCGATTTCGGTCGCCATTCATGCCGCATTACAGATAATACCGGCGATAATGAGCATCGCGTCACTTTTATGAGGTGAGCGCGCGCGCGCCGATCGCATTTTTCGGTTTACCGATGTGAATGGAAACCAACGTGCCGCCGTGAAACTGGCCGTGACATTGCTCGCGTTTCGTATTTTGGAATTGCCTTTAACGCTGACATCCCTTCAAATGTTTACATGTTAACATTTCTCTGCGATACTGTTGCATCTGCAGTTCCTTTTGCAGGATATCTGTTGAACTAAATTTTATATTTTCTGCAATTTTATTGATACTCCGGACTTTGTACTGTTTGAACAGTTTTCAACAGGAACCATAGTTCGGAGGTGACATAATTTAGGTTTTCAGGGCTAAACGGTGTTTTGGTCGGAATGTTATCTTCGATCAGGTAAAATTTCAACGGAAGTTCCGACCGTAATATTTTAAAATATCAAAGGAGAGGGAAGCCTGTGAATCTGGGGGGACGATCAATTTATCGGGGAAGAAAGATTTCACCGTGCGTTTCCTTTATAGAGGACGGTTGCCCGGAAAACTCCCCAAGCTGCGATCGCAAATCTCCTCGGAGAATTTTCACGAGACGTTCGCCGGCCTTCCTCCGAATGTGTTCCCATGACTTCTCTCTGTGGGAAACGCTAACGTCTAATATTGAAAGCTACAAAAAATCCTGCGCCCTTCGTCCTCCTTCTCGAAAGGAAGTAGGAACAACGGTCCTTGCCCTCAGCGGCGTAGACGTTACCTCCCGAGGGGGACCTTCGAGGTATTTAAACTTGCCACGGCTCGAGAAGAAACTTGTGTCGATAGAAATGAGTCTTATTCTATAAAATAATTCACTCGCAACTGATGATCAGTTTGTTACTAATATTTTTCCGTTGTGTCCTACCTCATCCCTTCATAGTCTGACATTTAAAGTGTGCATAAATTTTAAGATATTTTATGTATAATACTGTGAGCATTCCTTTCTTGTTTCTTTAAATATTCTAAATTGTCTGAAATTTATATGTTTCAATTTTCATAAAAATTGTCATTTAAATAGCAAATGATAATAAATGGTAATTTATTCAGGATGATTGCATTCGTAATAGAATCATATAAATGTTTACAGAATGATTTATGAAAATTTTGTGTACAAAAATTATATGAAGATTTACAGTCTACTAATAATGCTTTGGAGATGTGCCGCGAAAGCGAAATTTGGGTTTGGCAAGGTGTCCCTCGTGTTCGACACCACTGCAAGATCAAGAAGGCCCCCTTGCTAGTATTCAGGTGGTTCAGCCGGGTGGTGTCCCCCGATTTAAATGTCCAGGTATCCCCCGGCAGCATTCAGGTAAGGTAACTTCTCGAGACAGGCTTCCCTCTTGGCCGTTCCCCAACGCGCAAGATGGAGGAGAAGGGGCAAAGAAGGTAAAAGAAAGGTCTCCTTAAGAGCTGAGGAGCGCGTGCCAGCTGCCGTTACAAGGCGTAACCGACATTTCGGCTTCTTGTTGCCATTGTTGGCAGCCCCACCGAGGTCGGCCCAACGTCTTGGAGCACACACGGACCCCAACGACCCCTACCTTTCCAACGTCTTCGAAGTCGCGTGAGCCAGCCGGTTGACTCGTGCCACGGCGGAGTAACTGTCTAGCCACTTCCTTTCTTCAACGTCGCATTTTTCGCCTCACTATGATTCCACCGAGATAAGAATGTGTCCCAGACGAGGATACATCTTGCGGTTAATGACCATTACCATCGCCCTTACCCTTAAGTCAGGACATCCTCAAATTCTAAGCATCTTTTATTCACCTAACCCCTCTAACGAAAATCGAAATCGAACGCATTAATTCCGGTTTCGATAAATTGTTCAAACTAAAAGTGAGAGAGTTCCTTGGTTTCGAAAATACCACACCGCATTTGCAGCGGTGAAAAATGTTCGATTACTTATTCACGGTGATCAAGATCGATTTACATTTGAAATTAGAAAACGATGTAAAAACGAATTTCCAAACTGTTATTGACCGGCGATACCAATAAACCGATAATCGTGCTAAATATGGTACAGTCAAATAAAAGGAATTCAATAAAATTTTCATCGCTGTTTCTATTATTCTGTCGCATTATCGCTGCAGTTTATTAACCAGGTTAGATCTTATCTTAATTTTTTGTCTGGTGTGTTCAATCTTTCCAGGACGAGTGCAGCTTTCATTGCGAACTGTTAATCTAGACACAAAAATTAATTTTTGCGCTGATAGATCATGCTCCTATGAAATGTGAGATGATTAAAAGGATAATTAATATGGAAATCTTGACGTTTTCATAGAATTTGTGTGATCGAAATGGCAAGATCTTATCTCAATTTTTCGGCTGGTCGGTTCAATCACTATGCTTGCATGGTAGCTGCGAGCGTGCAGCTTTTAGGGTACGAGCTCCTCCTCCTTTCCCGGTGCCAAGCAAGAGTCCCAGATTTGGGAGTCGAGTAATCAGTGAGAAGCAGATCGCGGAGAGGCTTAACGACAGATTCGCCGGTCTCTTTCTCTGTTTGCTTTTTATTGGCCACGGGCTACTTTCCCGAGGTAGTTATGTAGATACGTCCGCAGCATATTGGCAAGCAGGAGCGGGCCAGGATTATCGGCATTATTGTCGTTGGAGGTGAGGTCTCCTTATGGCAGCCGGCCAGCGTGCTCTCCAGCTTTTTGCTGCGCCGGCTTTTTCCCGTCGTCGTCGGTATTACCGGCCGTTCCGAGATTGCTTAATTATATTCAATTGCCAAAGTTCCCGTGCTCTCGGGCGTTTGGCTCGCGAGATCCTCCGGTATCCTGCACGACCGGAAGCCGCGATCGCGAAAAGTATGCCAGGTACCGAACAATTGCGAGATCCCACAGTTCTTCCGTGCCGTTATTCGCGGATTTATGTCTCCAAGTGCCGCGGAACAGAAATAAAGAGAAGACGCATTGCGCCCCGGGTATGACGGAAGTCTCGACGAAACACAATATTCTAAAGCCCATTGTCCAGGGAAACTGGACAAAAAGGCTATGGGCCACGGTTCAACGTTTATTAAGGCGATCATATTGCTCTGGCTAGACGCGATCGTCGATTTGAGATATCGAGCACGAACGTTTCCCGATTATCTCTGCCACGCAGCAGACCGCGATAAAAAACAAATGCACGATGGTGGAAAGAAAGATAGATATCCGGTCAGAGATGGAAAGTCATCTTTTGAATCTAGCGAAACAGATGGGGGAACAGATAAACGCAGAATGGGATCCGCTCGGAGCGTGCCACGGCTTTTGTTGCAGCTGGACCTTGGTCTACATTCCGGGTCCTGGACACGGAATGCATAGGACACACCTTTGATCGCTCACGAAACACCTGGTTACTGCGAACCGATTTATCGAGCGGATATGGACGGATTTCGATCATATATGTATACTTGAGTAGCTGCTAATGGCTCGGTGTACTCGAGTTACGAAGTCTGACTTGATTCTTCTAGATACTGGTCTGATCGCTGCTGGCTTGTGGTGTTACCCTCTAAGCAATGAGAAAGTTGATGTCCATTGTAATAAAAATAAATCGTGTTTCTGAAAAGCAGTTCAATATTTTTTAGAGATTACACATTGTGGAGGATTCACGGAGACCAAGCATACAGTGACAGCCATGTGGAACGTACATTATCTACTGTTCTATAATAATATTTAATATATCGTAAGCTTGATGTACATATTCACAGATTGTGAATATAGAAGAGCTTCGATTCGTAGATACATCAAGGCTGATACTTTTCACTAATAATTTGTAGCCATTCTTACAGGTGTACTAAAGAGACACGTGATGTTTCAACTATGAAGTGCACGCGAGTATACGGCTGATACCGAGTGTAGCTGCTGCCAGACAGCTCCAGAGGAAATTCAAGAAACGAGGGGAAGTGGGTACGAGCGCAAAGCAGGATCTCTTCTTCTTGACGTTACGAAGTTGAACGCGGCACGTCCGCGCGAATCTCCGTGGAACGACGCGCGGCGAGCGGTAGTCTGATCGTTTGAGCCAATCACGGCGTGATTGAGTATAATGGACTTGCGTCTTGTCCCCCAGGCCAGTGGTTCTCGCTTCTCAGCGAGTCTGCCGTATCGGGCCGTTGCTCGGCCCTTTCGATCGTCGGGCGATTGTGCCAGCCCGCACTTGGGTTGAACACCCGTGATCCGTAAGTGACTAGGGCACAGGATGAAGGCTGTGCTCGAGTGAGCGAGTGAGCCTGTTGGTATGATAATGAGGAAGGTGACTTCCGACGATCCATATATCGCGGAGAGCGGCCAAGAGAGAAAGACAGCCGGGCCGGGTCGGGTCGGGTCCGGCCGGGTGTAACGATAATAAGCGGATCGGTCGGAGAGGGGTATCTAGAGGAACAGAGATGCAGCGAGGAGGCTGCCGACAGTGTGGAGAAGGAGAAAACGAGTCGTGTGTATGGGTTACGCGTAGGGTCCACGGGTTAGTCAAGGAACGGACACTCCAATCCATGCAACACTCCCCCGATCCTACGATTTAGCGTAAGCCTCGACCGGGCCTCTCCTCTTCTCTGCGCGTTTCCTCCTCGCTTCACCTCCTCCTCTTCCTCCGCAGCAGCACACACGATTCCCTCTTCCTCCTCGTCGCCGTCTCTTCCTTCCGCGGCCCTCGCCCGTAAATTGACATGAGAGACAGGACAGAGGAGAACGACGTGCGTCACCGAGTCACGTGTGTGCACGCGAAACTGGCTTGAGGAGCGGAAGACTGCTCGTGGTCCGCGTACACGGCACCCAGACTCCGCGCGAATCGAATTACGCCAACCACCCGCTTAATAGACAAGTTTTTTTCCGAGGCTAACTGCGGCCGAGCTCTGTCAACCAGCCTTTCTTGGAACTGCTCGAGCCTTTCTCTCGGATCCATTCATCCTCGTTGCTTCTCAATCTCAAGAACGCGTCCGCTAACGCTTCATTTTCATGATACGCTACGATGTAGGTATCAGTACTTATAAAACAATGTTTGGATAAAATGCTGCGCTTCTTTTATTGATTAATCTCGTGGCTTGTCAATGGGGTAACAGGGATTCGCCAGCTAATGAAGGTCAAGAAAATTTTCCAGGCACTGATCAAGGTTACCTCTTGGTCTAGCCAAAGTGTAGCCTCTTGTTCCAAATTGCTACCAAGTATGAAATCTTTTCTAAAACACTGCACGTGAGGTGCACACGCTAATCAACCACTGAGAGCGCGAATGATGTAAACACCTGGCGACGCAGAAGACGAAGAGAGTCTCCTTGCAAGAGCGAGCCAGATATAAAACGAGCGACGAGTGGGCGAACCAATTTTCCCAAACGCCGTCAATTTAGCTAACCAGCTAAATTCGCGGACAGGGCAAGGAGGGCTGGGGACAGGAGAACCGGGTGAGAAAAAAGCGTCTAGAAAAGACTCGAGAGGGAGGAGGACGGGGAGGTGGGGTCGAAGTGGTGGAATAACGCGATGCGTATTTGCATGAGAAGCGAAGGACTGGCTCTCTCGCGGATACGGTGACGCCGGAACAGGCCGGTTCCCAAGTGTCGGATGAGCCACGGCGCGGTTAATCCAATTGAGTCAATTTGGGTTAACTTGAAGTCGTCTAAACAGCTTGTTTAGACGACCCATGATACATGCGTTACCGCCGTGTATCCGGCTCTCTTCCTTCCTACTTTAACGAGATCTTTCCAGATACGAGACATCGACACCCTAATTGTCAGACGGATCCCGAAGTGTACGGGCCAAGTGTAAGAGGGTCCCTAATTTGCCATGGATGATCTATCCTCATGTTCTTTCACTTTTTTTTCTTCATTTTCAAGAACAGTCTGGCGTGTCAAATATTGTTAAACATTTCAGGCGGAGTTGAAGGGAAATATTCATCTTTCCGGAAGTGGAAATGGACTTTCAACACTCGTAAAAATGACTGAGCTAGAAATTGTTATCTCTAGATTTTATGCATTTATGATAAAAATAACTACTGTAATTATATTGTAGTCGTGCCTGATTTGAAAATAAAATACAAGAACGCCTTTGAAAGTCAAGCACAAACTTTTACAATAATTGAATACATTTTTGATTATGAAGGCGAGTACTTTCCCCATATCGTGGCTACAAATAAAAATCATGATATATCAGTACGTGACTTCAAAGCTACGTTAATATATGTATTCATATAATTTTCATAAGAAGTTACAAACGTACCACTCCGACTCTTCAGTAGCTTTGGTGTTAATTAATTAAATGCAGCAGGTGAGGAAAGTTTCCACGCACCCTTGCCACGAGCTATAGACGGTTAAAAATAGTAAAAATTGCAATTTTTACACGATCTTCATTCTATTTATAATAAATTTAAAAATTCTTTACATCTTCCAGTGCTTGTCGATTATTCCTGCATTGATTGATTTTGATACAATTTTTTCAAAAAATTGTACATACATCACCTAGTAAACTAATATTTAAAATATCTAAAAAAGAATTCCAAGAATACAGTTCAATTTTTAAAAAATGATTCCTCCCCTCACTGTATCTCTTGATGTACAAAATTGGTTAACACGTGTATCCTGCGGTTCAAAGCATAGAATTTGTGAAACGCGATCAACAGAGAATATTTTAAGATTTTCCGGCGCAACGTTGATGACGCGATGACGACGACGAGCTAGAGAGTTTGCAGAATCCCCGGATCTTTTCGCGAGCGCGGTTCACGGATTCCAGGAGCCGGTGCACGGGGCGTATTTACTATAATGCCGTCCAGTATTTGCAAGCCCGCCGTTTATTTCACGGAAAGAATCGATTTCGATGACTGTCTGCCCCGGGATGGGGCAAAGGCGCGTCTAGCTAACCACCACCTTCGTGGATGATGTAGTCATTGAGCTCTATGCTGCTCTAGTGCGGAGAACGCGAGTATTTGCTCAGGGTACACACTAGACTTGCCTCCCCAGCTGACGTTGATTGAAGGAATAAGGGAAACGGTGAGCTCTCTCAAGTGCCCGACCACTACCACCGTCGCCCATCACCACCACACCATCAGAGGCAACGGTACGACCACCGCCGGCACCGGGTATTACGGTCCTCCCTGTTGCAACCCCTGCAGACCGACCTCTAACCATTTACTCCTCCACCGTCTCGACCAACTCCATCACCGACGTAGGATCATCGCAATGCGCGCCGCGCCGCGCCGTGCAGCGCGCGCGTACCTTATGCACCCGCTGCCGCCAGTGCAATGCGCCGCTTACATCGAAAATTCCTCCTCTTTCAGTCCACGCGTTAATTAAACAGAGTTTACGTGGTTATAAAACGAAACCTTGCGGCAGGACATGAAAGAAAGGGAGAGAGCCGGAGGAGGCGGACGTGGCGTCCGGGACCAACGAGGAAAAGGGTGGACGCGCAGAAAGAACAGGAAAAAGTTTCCTGTGGATACGCGGCTGGATATCCAGAGCAGAGAACAAGAGAAAGAGAGGGAGATATAATACTGTGGCCCGTGATATCGTCGTCGCTCGTCCCGAAACCGGCCAGAAAAAAATAACGATTTTCGCCGAGGAAAATCCGTTCTCGTCTAGACGCAGGATCGCGCGGCGTCGGGGGTTTCCGGGGAGGAAAGAGCGCGCGCGCGTGGATGCTAGAATGAGGCGTGTGGTGTCGGTTGGTAATCAAAGTGTATCGAGTGGCCGGGTAATGTTAATGAAGTCACAATGCGAACACCTGGGGCGTGAGAATAACAGGGAAAATAAAAATATTATCAAACGCGGAATGTTTTGAGTGCGCGCGGGACAAAGGGGATATACATAAGAGAACGCGAGAAAGAGCCGTAGGGGAGAGAGGGCAGAACGGCAGAAAGGACTGTGTGGAGTGTAATAAACCTCATTAAGAAATTGAATGCACACGCTTGCCGTGCCGCTGGAAAATGAATTGATCGCGCGCGCGGACTCGCACGACGGGGATCCGACAAAAGACTGCGCGCCTCGCTCTGCCGCCGTGTGTTTCCCCGAGATACGGTGTAGGCGGGCGTGTATCTCAGATCCGGAACTTGTTGACAATGCTACGGAAGGCGATACACCTGGATGACCGCGAGCGATCGGACATTTATTGACCCGTCGCACCTGCCCGGACCTCGGAACGTTGCCAGACTACACTTTCTCGTTGGCTGGGCCACGTGGTCAGTGAAGCTCGTCTCCTCGGTTCCTGGAGAGGCCCGGTTAGGCTTATTCCGTGACGTGCTCGCGCTCTCTCTCTCCGGACGCGATCACGCCCGATTATTTACATTGCTTCCGAATTAGCAAATAACGTGGAGGAGATGCAGGGGACGCGGAAACACGCCGTGACCGCCTCTTTCCGCAAGCAGTTCGCTTTGCTACAGCCTTTGTGCTGGCCTCCTCTTTTTTTTTCGAGGCCCCGTGATATTCCCCACGATTCGCCCGACTCGCCGGAGAGAAGCCTTTTTCAATGAGAATGCTAATTAGCGATCTGCACGGCCGTGCGTGCGGATACGCGCTATGGTATCGCGTGCAATATCTTGCGGACCAGTCCTATGGTTAACCCTTTTGGCCCTGTCTCAAGCTGATTTGACGTTGACGGTTCCACCAACTCATTTTACTGACTTTCATTAAATTCGTCGATTACGCCACAATGAAGCACATAGTATACGTATAGTACAAGTCGGATATGTGAAATCAAAACAGTCTAAGTGCGTCAACTGAACAAATTTTGAAATTTTTAATCGTCATTTGACCAGTTCCTAGCGAAAATATTAAATGGACAATAGACGGATCGAATTGAAAAATGTCTGAAAGAGGTATGTGTTAGAGGTATGAGGTATGAACATTGTGGCGATAATGTTTCATTTTTGAAATGGAGCTATACAAATTCCGTGCATCTATATACCGTTCGTTAATCGTCGACGTTATACGTTGTTGACTATCCAATATTTATATAATATATTTTAGTACTATTGAGTTGCAGCAATTGAACAAATGTTTATAAACGCTACTCGAATAATTGGCCGAACCAGAATTTCGGTACTAAATCGACTGCCTACTCTTTCTCTCTCTCTCTCTCTCTCTTTCTCTCTCTCTCTCTCTCTCTCTCTCATTTTTCTTCGAATTTGTCGGGTGGATTGAGTGGCATAGGGGGTTGGAAAAGGGTGATCGGTCGGTTAACATCGTGTTGAATTCTCGGTACACTCTCCTCCGCTTTTTGCCTTCATTAGGGATCCATCTTGCTGCGAGCGAATCCTCTTTTCTTCGCTTTCCCCTTCCTTCATCTTGGCGTATCTCTCGCCGACGACTTATTAAAATATAGCTCTCTCGCAATTAGTCGACTTTACAGACTTTCTTAGAATAGTGGATCGGGGAGAGCCGAGTTTGCACTTGTAAGTCGGTTCGTTATTTTTTGTGTTCTCCAAACGAATATTTATTATGATGTTGCTATCCCTCGCAATTAATCTCGAAAGTTTCCGAATATTTGCATTTCCATCGAAACACGGATCTAAGCAGAAAATGTAGACCATTAAAGCTCGAAGCCCATTTACGGTGCTGGCGCGAGGGTTAGGTCCCGTCACCGATTCGGGATCATTGTTGGCAAGTATTTCGAAGTTCCCTTTTCACGGCTTTCAAGAGGGTTAACCATGCTCGACAGGCGTAGTCGCGTAGAATGTCAACTTAAAACGAGCGTGTTGAATCTTGGGCGTTGAACGTTTGCAGCCATAATAATCGTCCGGTTCGTTTGACAAGCAAAGTAGCTACGAAGACAAATGGCTCCTTCAGTACTGTGCACTATTGCCCATCGATCGACCTACGACCTTAAGGTAGATCCGCTTTCCCTCGTCGCTCCTTTTAAACTGATACCTTCGACGTCATTAAGCGCGCCGGCATACGAACTTACCGTATGGCTCTCATTAAGGTTTAAGTCGAACATAAGTAAGACGCGGCAAATGGTCGGCCCGATGTTAATGACACGTCGTTTTCAGAAATTCAAATTACGAAGTAGACGCTTAAAAAGAAGGGAGGATGAGGGGAGGAGGTGCTACTTCGAACTGATTTAACTGCGTCCGGAAATTCAATCTGACAACCGGGACGTCTTCGTCGTAGCCAGGTCACTCGCAGATCTCCGCTGCTGCCTGGATGCTGCGTATCGTATTTTTTCCGGTACCGCTGGTTTTTCGTGGAATAATAACGGGAGGAAAAAGGAGGAAAAGACGGCGCGGTACTTATCGCCCGTGTCCGTCGTAAACTCGATCGCGCAGGCCTGGGTTCTTACGGAAGCCGGTCACATGTCCAGTTAATTATCTGACAACGCCAAGGCTGCTGGGACGCGTAGGAGGCATTATGTCATCATTCCGTGATTTGCTGTATCGTGTAATTTGTGTTCTGCTTATAGGTATCTTGACCGAGCGAGCACGAGAAGTGTAATTTACGCGAATTAAACCGCGCTGTACAAAAGCATTCGCCATTTAAGAACAAACACGCGCTTTCCTGAGTATTATTCCCGTGAACACCAAGCTGGTTCATCAAATGACTCATTTCACATTTTTTATTCCTCAATTGTTGGAGTCGCGAAGATAATTCCATTGAGAATAATTGAATAAATTTCTTCATCCAGTTGATAAATAGAATATGTTACAGTATATGTATGTATAGTATATGAAGCACTAATTATATACTTTGCACAGTGATTGTTCACAAATTGAATACTCATTTTCACTGGCAACCTTCTCCCATCCTCATTTATAGAACAGCTCCCTCGATGCAGACCCGATTTTTCATTTCCTCCATTTGGCATTGCGAATCGAGATCAAAGAAAAATTAATATACCACCCCTGGCGGAAAGTGATCAAAATCCTGAACACGATCGTTAAAGGAATTATTTGTGCGCATATTAAAAACGGGTAATAATATCGTGCGTATATTGAAATAAGAACGCCGACGGTGTTCCAAGAAAATATTAATAAAGAGTGCGTGCTTTTGTTCTTTTATTCAAAGCGAATTAATCTACTTTGAAGTAATAAAGAAGATAGACATTGCAAAAAAAAGTACCTATGCTTTGTACAAATACAGACATATTGTTTTTATATTCAACCATTAATTGGTCATGAGAGGTATTGGTTGTGATTGTATTCTCATGGATTCGTTAAAGTGATTCAACGAGAAAACACATTTTCATTTAATTGCTGTTACCGTCGAAGGGTGCATTAAATGTTTTAACTAGAGATCATAGATTTTTAGAAATCATAAAATGTTCACCGATAGATGTTTTAATATGTTAGCTTGTGTGTCGCGAAGGGTATCAAGGTTTAAATAATTAATAGGACGGTCTGATTCGTGTGATCGAGTACTTTTCGCGAGGGGTGGCGCGAGCGAATCGCTTGATCGCTATAACCGGTCGAATTCCATTTGGGAACGCCGTTCATCTTCCCATCCCTAATGGCCTGGTCTTCGGTGTTCACCTCGTAACCTCAACAGCCGAAACTCTTCGGCATCATGCAAACCGCTTATGCCGAATTGACCGCATACTACTGGCTTACCTATCGTTGGCGCGCGTGCGTTCCCCATTACGAATCTCCGATTTACGAAATAAGCCATTATTACGGATCAGCCAGGGCCCGAATAGAGGCGGACAATGTTGTGACACGTTCGTGACTGGCCTGGTGTCTGTGTCCCCACGTATATGCGCAACACATATCCGGAGGTCAGGTCAGTTCTCAGGGCTATCATTGCCTGTCGGCCGGAAGACTCACTTAGACCCGTCTTGAGTTACCCCTCTTCGTCCCTGGCCATCGTCCCTCAGCAAACTCACGACCATAATCCCTCCTTCCCTTTCCATCAATCGTCGGTCTCTTTCCCTCGTCGCGTTCGCGTCTCTCTTTCACTCGCTCCTCTTTGCCCGTTCTCCTTCTCTTCAGGTTCGGTTCTGTCGTTCCCGATCTCCGCTCTCACCCCTATCGCTTCCCTCCTTGAGGAGAACTCACTTGTCGGATTCTCCTCGGCTCCTCTCCCTTGGCTCTCCTTTTCTTCTCTGGTCAAGACACTTGCCTTGCGGGTTAGGATATAAAAAAAGGAAGAAAAGAGAGAGATAGAGGGAGACGCAGGAAGAAGAAGAAGAAGAAAAAGAGCCAGCTCTTCGCGCAGCGTATCTTCTCGCAGGGGCTACCGGTCGGTCGCTTTGTAGGCACAACCTTTGAACTTTTATGCTAATGAAACCACTTCGGCGGTAGCCCGTGGAGGCCCCCGTCTTTGAAGTTTCGATGATAATTACGAAATGTAAGTGTGCACGATTAATCCGACGCACCCCGTGCACCCGAATGTCCCCGTTAAACTGCGTCCGGCTCTCTTGCATCCGGCTCGTTTGTCGTGGCCCTGACCAACCTGCTGTTCCGGTTAGCCATCGATCTTAATTGATTCCGTTCCGATACGAGTCAACCCCGCAGGCTCGCCACTCAAATCTATCCGTGCGCCCCACTGGCTCCGGTAATTATTATTATTTCCGTCTTCTCGAACAATTAGTTCGTCGCGTTTCGTCTCGTTTCGTTTCGTTTCGGGGCACGTCGTCGACCGGGGATTCTTAATTTGTATATCATTAGCGGATTCTGCCTTACCCACCGGATTCTTCATTATCGTTCGAGCGGACGATCAAACGGCCACACGGAGCCGACACGGAGACTTTTGATCCGGCCTGTATCATCGTTGCCGGTTATCTCCGTCTCGTCTCTATTGATTCGCGCGAAAACGCGCTGAATAATCGCACCCACCACTGTCCCCCGACACCGACGTATCGATAATTGAATGGTTTAAGTGTTGTCGTACCGTAGCACGTTTTATCTGGCGCGCCTTTTGCCCTGTTCCTTTGATGACGTTCTCGCACTCTCGTGCCTCGCGGCTTATTTATGTTAAGCGCGAGTGAGCTTAATTAGCGCGGCCGTTGTCAGAATGCGTAATTGGTTTTGGTACCGAGCTGAACGCGTGCGACGCGATCAACGCCTCGGATGATAGTTTTCCTGGACAGCCCGCTATTCTGCACAACCGCGCTGGCTAAGCACAATACAAATTTGTTGTCACAAGTCATGAAACGAACATATCCATCACATTTTTCAAAATGTCCCTAACTTTCAATATACATTTTATAATAGAAGAAACATGACAATGAAAAACAAGAAGATGCAGAGTATTGTCACGGATTGCACAAAATCTGTGCAAAACGTTCTGGTTTTAATTCGGGCTAGAGTATGGGACTGCAATGGGGCTAAAATGGGACAGTCGGAATAGGAGGATGATCCTCGAAAATATCTGGTTTCCTTGAAAAGCTTGCGGAATGTGAAGGAACCGCGACTTTTTTGCGAGGCTGGTAGCCGAGCGACGATGACTGTCCCAGAGTATTTTCTCGAGCGTTTTGTCGTTCTAAATACGTAATCACGTTACATTAGACCCGCCCAGTGAGCGATATGCGAGCGCCCGTTGCGCAGCAAACTTGTTGCGGACTCGTACCACGACGATGAAGAGAAGATCGTCGCATGTGGGAGGCTCGCATTCTCGCTCGTGCACGCGTGCACGCGCGTGATTCAGCTGTGCGTGGCTACTCCTTTAACCCTTTGTTGAGCTTTCGCGCGCCTATCTGTCGCGACGAGTGCGATCCCGAGCGGGAATTTTCTATTTCCCCAGTCACTTTACTTTGAGGGGGGAGTCTGTTGCATTCAGTCGAAAAAATCGAATTTATATGAATGTAGTTCTTCGAGAATATTCTCCTAAACACGTTTAATAAATGAAGTATCCTTTGTCATTTCTTGCACCATTTCTTTAATTTTTCATTTCTCAACTTAAAAGTAGATCCATGCTGAAGAAATACTCGCGAAGTAAGGAAATATATTTGGTTTTCGAGAATCTGAAAAATATTTGCAATATCATCCGGTACAACCTTCAAAATGTTCAAGTAATAAGTGTCTCCTAGCCATTCAGCTATCCCTCAACGATCTGTGCACGAGGGGGTGAGTCGTTCCGAACGAGCAGAGAAGGAAAAAAAATGTCTTGCGGGTGTGAGCGACAAGTCGAAGCGAAACGACTGAAATTCGTTCGCGAACCGCGCTGTCCCGCGAACAATAAAATGTTTTTACAATACTTTGTTATGTAGTCAGTCGGATCGTTATATTTCTCGCCCGTATTACGACTGCTCTTTACTGCTTTCAAGTTTCTCGTGGACAGTTTACGGCCGTTGTCGCGCGACTTCCAGAGGAGCGCGTTAACTCGATTCTCGCGTTCCGCATCGCGGATGATCAACATTCTCGCCGGCCCGTGAAAATCTACGATCGTGTAAATAATTTTTATCTTGCATAGAAGTCTGCAGAAATCTTCATCTCACAAATCGTATAAAATAAAGGAAAACGTATACCATAAATATATATAATAACACTATATATCAGATTAATTTACAAATTTTGTACGAGCCAGAGTAACTCGGAGGAAGCAAGATATCGATTTTATTTCAATTTGTCCGAAGCGGCAGATCAAAATTGAATAATTTTTCCACGTTCCCCATAAAAATAATTAAACCAACCCCATTTCACGGGGATAACTCGAAACCCGTTAACAGCGTAACCAGGCAAATAGGAGGGCAAGATACGCGCGAGCACGGAAGATCGCAGCAGTGTTTTTAATTTCCCTACAATCTTCGCGGCGCTTCCGTCACCAAATCGCGCGGACGGGCAGCCCGTCATTTTCCATTTCTGTCCCTTCTGGCTCTCCGTCAATGTTCAAACCAGTAATCCGATAACGTGGCCCGATAAAGACTGTCCGTCGAAAGGTCCGTGGCGAAAATTTCGAGCGAATATCTGGCCGGGGTGCAATTCGAGGTGCAAAACGAGTTCCGCACCGCTCCGCACCGCTCCGCACTGGTCCGCACCGTTCCGCTCCACGCTGCGCGAATCAGAGCCAACGAGCTGGCGCGCGGAGGGAGTCAATTAAGACATCATTTCCGGTCCGCGTACAATGATGCGTTCACGAAGGCCGGAATATAGTGTTCCGCACCTTTCGAGTGATCGCGAGGCTGCGTCCACTCGAGGCGTACGGAGCGGTGCGGAGCGGATCGGAGCAGAGCTAAGCAAAGCGGAGCCACAGCTCACATCCTGCGTCGGTTCCTCGTGTTGGTATGCCGCGTTTATAACGTGCCGATACGTACCCGCGTAAACCGTACGGATACGTGATTGTAACAAAACAACGGACGTCCGGACGACAGACAGTCGCACAGGTATCGTTCCACGTCCCCTTAGCACGACACTCCTCTCACGGTCTCTCTCTCCCTCTCTCTTCCTCTCTCGTTCGCTCGCTCTCCTCTCTCGCTCTCTCCCTTTCCCTTCCTCTTTCCGGCTTTCTCTGCGGCGCGTCGCGTCGCATCTAGCAGCGCCGTCGGTTCTGTCTCATTCGTCCGCCTCTGTCCCACCCATTGTTTCTCGATTCCTCCCTCCGATGTCTGTAGCCTTTCTACAGTCACTGATCAGATCTCTCTCCTGTCCTCTTTGTCCCGCGCTGCCCGCGCAAGCCGCCGCTCTTTTTTTTACTCTCTATGCCACAAGCCTCTCTCTCTCCTCCAGCCCTGCACGATCCCGTACCGTACCGCGCCATCCCCGCACCTTTTCCGTCCTTCTTCACCGCACCTACGAACGCAGCGACGATAGAGAACGGAACCAACAACGGCCCCGTTTCCTCTGGGAAAGTGGAGGCTTCCAGGCGAGGTTACCTGGTCCAGCGCACACGAGTTTCCGGTCACGTTCCGGTAATACGGAACGAGGATCTTGTCGATCGCCACGACGGGATCCGGATTTTCGGGAACGGTTTATCCCTGGTAATTGGCGGCCGGTAATAATTAGTTGCAGTCAGAGCCGGGCTTCCGACTGATCGATTATGGAACAAGAGCACCGCCGATGCGATCCCATCAAATCCCGGCGCAGCCGCGAATTTTATTTGCCCCTTGCCGCGAGCGAATTTTTTACTTTTTACCGTCGCCGTTCGCCATCGCTTCCCTTCGACTTTTCGGTTCGCCGACGAGATCCTTCCCGATATCTCGAATCCACGGATTAGCCGGCCCGGTTCCTTTCCGGATTACAACCGAGCTCCATCGACGCGCCTCGCAAATTTCCGGGACCAGTGTTGTCTGTGTTAATAGTGTCGATGGGACGGTCAACAGACTGCAGCAATTTTCAGAAAATCAGTAAATTGTAGAATTCATTAAAAAATCAAACATTTCATCCGACCTAGAATATTTCCATTCTATCCTAGAATATTTTCATGATTTTTTTCAATTTATACATATGGAAGTGATATTATACCTCAGACAATATTTAAATGTTTAGTAATTTATTAAATAATATTAAACTGTCACCATAGCATTTCCTACATAGCACACTATTAGAACCACAATGTTCATACAAATTGCAAGAGCAAATTTGACAAGACTCTCGCAGACCGCACGCGAACAAATGAATTTACATGACAATTATTCACGAATTAGTGAAATACAATATCCGAAACGTATGGTTCCAGTTCGATAGTCACGGCCCTAATAAATCGAGCACACAGCAAGTGATACATTTTATTTGTCCGTGATTAATAAAACGATTTACGAATCGCGTTCCACTATCAGCAACCCCGAACAGGAGCAGCGCGACTCTGTTAAAAATTCACGAGTTTTTCGTTTACCGTCTAGATGATTTTTTCCCGTATTTACCGAGGTAAATTTTTAATGCATTTTAAAGTACAAGATCGCCTTTCCACTTCGCCCCTCGATTCGTAGATCTTGATGCACGTCTCGCATTACCCCGTTATCGAATTACCACTGTTCGGGTCCGTTCGATCGCGTTTGATTTCCCCCGTTGCGCGCAACCCCTTCGATCCGGTGTTCCGACGTCGCGCGAGTAATGTTTTTCAAACATTTGTACATTCACTTTTGCAGCCATACACTGTCCGATTTCCAATACCATTTTTTGTCGTTTCCCGGTCGGACAGGGAGTGCGACATAAATATTTTTTCCGCGTCGGCCCTCTCGGCCACCGGGTGCAGCCCGAGTGCGACAGAGTTGCTCTTTCCAGAGTCCATTATCCGGTGTTTTCTAGCGGCGAAGAAATTTGATATAATGTAGCGTAATAAAAAGTTATACGTCGCGGCGGCGACGGTGAAATTGAACGGTTTACCATGGAAATCATTTTTTCGCACGGTTCCCGCACGGGTTTTCGCGCACGAGTCGATCCCGAGAGGAATCGACAGGCGTTCAAACCCCCTGAGCATTTCCGTCCGCCTGGAAAATAAGTAGAAAACATAATCGACGAGGGGGGAAAAAGAGGAAGAAAATTCGGTTTTGTTTCGCGGCTGTTCGTCAATGGTTGCCGGTATCGGTATTTGATCAAAAGTCCGAGCGGAAGGAGCGGGAACTCATTTCCTCCATGAAAGTGGAAGCTTCCACTTAGGATACTTGGTCCAGTGAGTACGCACTTCCTGCGACTATTTGTCGCGCTTCGGATACCCGACACGACGTATCGCAGAAAATTATATTGCTTTTTCGTCGTTCGTATTTATAAATGTCGTCGGTGACACACCTCGTCATACGGGCCGGCGGACGCACGGCACTAATTAACCTTCGGATTACTTCCTTTCATATTTTAAACGCCGCCCATTCAGGAAGACGCTCGTGCCTAGCTAATTACCCGGGAAGATTGAGCCACGAGGGACTATACCATTCGAATTGTATTTATCATTATTTTTCGCTAACGATTATTAGAGCACCAAAATCGTCATTCAATTAATCAGTTTCTGGAGTAATAGGAAGAAGTGTCCACAAATATAAATCCACATAAATATCACCAATTATATAATTATAAGAATGCTGCGTCGTTAAATAGATCTGAAGCATCTGAACAACTCAGTGATTCTGCTGCACGCATAAAAAATGTCCTCGCGAAACGCACACGCCAGAGATCGTAGTCCTCAGCAGAGGGCACCCTCTGCTAATTGGCTGGAGGACGCGACGGTTTCCTTAGGTGTGAAAAGACGTTTAAATGAAAACACCTGCCGGTCGCCTGAGCGTCGAATAAGAAGTTGTTCAGGAGGAGGCGTGGAGAGTGGAGTGGCTAATAAGCTTGTCGGCCGGCGCCCGGCGATGAAGAAGGTGGCAGTGCGGAGAAGAAAGAGACAATCCTCACTTCGCGGCACTCGAGCATATTAAGCTTTTCTTTAGGTTGCGTTGTCCCGCTCGCCCGTTTTCTCTCTTACATCGGCCTCTCTCTCTCTTTCTCTCGTCTATTCCTTCTCCCCAGCAGGAGCGGCGGTGGGCTTCTTGTACTTGGTTTCGCGTGGTTGTCACCCGGACCCTCGCCTCGGGCCGGAGGCAAAAAAGTATAGGAAAAACGAAGAAAGAGGAAGAAGTGGTGAAAAGTGTGCCTTCTCGACGCATTCAACGGCGACGGCTGCTGGCGGCTGCAGCTTTCTTGAATTCCTGAACACGGCTGTGTACACCCCGCGAACCCCGTGGCCCTCTTATCAAACGAGGACCGGTAGAAAGTTCCGCGAATACCGTGGCGCCGGCACATCTCGGAGCGTGTACGGGTTACTTTGTCCTTCATACGGCTTCCTTCTCCAGCATACGCGTCTTTTCTTCCCGCTCAGAAAAGGAGAAGGAGCCGCGAGGAGAGCGAGGAAATGAAGAAAAGCGAGTGGAGGACATTCAGGGGACTCCTCTTTTCCCTGGATCCTCTCATCTTCCTTCTCCTCATCCTCCTCCAGCTGATGCTCATCCTCCTCGTACTTCCTCCTCCGCCTCCTCGTGTCATCGCGGAAGCCAACAGACGGAGTGGTAAAAGACCACTGAGGGGTTGTCAGAACGAGGAAAGTCTGATGACAGACGGAGAGAGGGAACAGCCCGAAAGAGAGAGAGAGAGAGAGAGAGAAAGAGAGGCTGGCCGAGGGGTGGGAGCGAGCGAGAAGGCAGCGGAGTGTTTTTTTCACCATTGTCCAACGCGCATCAAGAACAAGAAAAGCTCTTCTGACGACGAGTAAGCGTCTACTCGACATTACCGTCGGAGTTCGAGGCTTCCAACGGGCTGCCTCCTTCCACCGGATACCTCTTTTCTCTTAGTCTTCTTCTATTTACGACGTAAGTAGCACGAGGATCCGTATACAGAGCCATGCTCTGATTTCTGTAAGTAGCACTCTGTCGATAGAGAACGACAAAGGAGACGAGAAAACGGAGACCACGACGACGACGATGACTAGCTCTCTTTCTAAGCCCCCAGAACGGACTTCCCTTAGAAAACGGAAGAAGAAAGACGCGGAACGACGCAGGAAAAGTGTTTCGATACGAACTGTACTCGTCGTTGGGCTCTAGCTCTTTGTACCCGTACCTGGAGTTTGCGCCGCGCCGGGATTACTTGCATGTGCGTTGTATTAGCGGCGCTGAAGTGACGCTTCTGTTCGCGGAAAAGGCACGGATGAATGGAGGATTTTAGCTAACGACCTTTCGGCGAGCACGTGTATTTATTTGACGATACGATTAACTTGATGAACGGACGGATAATGACACGCTTGGAGCCCCCGGCCTTTTTCGTCTCGACGCCGGAATAGCTGAAACTACGAAAGGGTCGGGGATAGTTTTTGTACGTCGTATTCATGTCTTCGCTAAACTGTTCTAGCGCGTTTCAGAGCTAGAACTGCCCGAGCTGCCAATGAATAGTTTGAACGTCTTGGACGGGTTTCTATGTGTTGCGCCAGACTTGGCCAGATTTTGTTTCGAGCGGAGATTTTGTTAGAAAGTGTTTATATAATGATGTCTATTATAAATGGATTAGTATTAAATAGTACATTGTATAGTGCACATAGTATTTATATTGCACTATTGCGTATTTATTATACAAGAAATTTGCAAGCTACTTAGAACGAACAAACTTTCAAAAGGATATTGAAGTTCATTTTTTAATTCAATGTTTCTCAACGCTTTATCAGATCAAGTGACCTGACCATCTTCTGGAGACATGATAGATTGTCTTTAAGAGTTAAACAAGCTTAACGTGTCCTAATTATTAAAGCATCAAATACTTATTCAGAAGAGTGGAAGGGGAGAATGGAATCCGAACAGGTTCGTTATTAATAGAGCATAAGAAGCAAACAATTAGTATATCGCCCTACATGGCAAGCTCGATATCTGAATGGCTGTCGAAATCCGGAAGGAGAGCAGGCCGGCGACTTGGGGGCACCGTGGAACTCTCGAAACTGAAGGAACGTCTCGGCAGCGGGCGGAGCGGGTTGAATAGAGGCGAGATGACCCAGTAATCTTTGAAAATAATTCTCGACGTCGGTCATTGCGATTCACCGGATACGGCCGGAGCGAACTGGGTCGAAGACGCGGGTAACTTTACGGCCGGCGAAGTTCTTCCCGAGGAGATATCCGGGGCTGAATGTCTGCTCTCGCCGCGTCTAAATGGGGGCTCGATCAAAGACCAAGAGAGAAGAGAGTGAGCACCGGTGGTGGTATAGACTAGAGGAGACGGCAAAGACGACGCCGTGGAACGAAGATGGGGAATAATAAGGGAACGAAGAGATGAGGGACGGTCCACTCGAAAATTCGTTACCGTTACGCCACGGCGAAGGGATTATACATACGGTGTAGCTCGCCGGAGAGTGCCCCCTTCCGTGACTAACATCTTGAGGTAAAGTGGCGTAAGAATAAGGTTTACGTCGCTCTCGTTGTAGACGACGCTCGATGCTCGAGGATTCGCCGTCGAGTCTTGAAGAAGGACGGAGATGGCGACTGGAGGAAGATGAAGAGGAGGAGAAGGAGGAGGAGGAGGAGGAAGAGAAGGAGGAGGATGACGTTGGGCTGGTAAGCACTCTCGCAAACGATGACTCCACTTGAGCTTCAGCCCACCCCCGAGAACGCGCAAGGAATGCTGGAGTGTCGCCGGTGTATCCACCTTACAAGGGGTGCTCAAATAATCCCGCAAGGAAACCGGATTCGAAGAAGGCTGAAAAATCGGGGATTCGATCGCGAGTTCGAATTTTCAACAGCACGGTTTGTTAGGCTCGCGATCAGGCTGTAGTTAATATTAGAGATCGTGTTTACACTGCGCGTTAATTACGCTCGTAACGTCGTAATTTCAGATGTTCAATCGGCGAGTAGCCGTGGGAGGGGTTGGAATCGCGAAACGGTCTATTAGAAACACAGTGGCCCGATGGCCAAGCCGGAAGGCCGGCAATTTAAATGAGCCGATAACAGGGAAACGAAACCACTTGCGCGGCGAAAGCAAACAGGATCGGCCGGACCGGGTGCACGTCAAAGTTCCATCCCTGTTACGTGGCTCCTTTCGAGGCCCATTAAACGCAATTACGTGTCCTGTCGTCGTCTCTGACGGCACTCGACGGGAACCCGGCGCTGGTCCGCGTCCGGCGATATTCGGGTGGAGAGCATTGTAAGGGCGATCAAGGTGGACGGATAGACGACGCCGACGTCGACGACGAGCGGTCGAGGGACAGAGGATGGAATATCGAAAGAGTCAAGGGAGTAAAGACGTCGGAGGCTGTTGGTGCGCCGCGGAGGGGCAAGAGGATGAAAGGAGGAAAGAAGATACGAGGGTGAGTCGTAGCAAGGACGTATTGAGCGGCCGAGTTTTCGGAATCTTCCCTCTGTACCCTTCAGCCCTTCATGGGCATTGCTTGAGGAGCCTCGAGTACGCCGAGGGTACGTGCATTGTACGTCGCCCATCTTATATGCACCACCCACCCTGGCCACCCCCTACCCCCGTGTACCCCGGCCAACCTTATACTTGCACTCTTTGTTCTTCGCGGTCCCCCTCGTCCTGGCCCTCGTTCTCCTCCAATTCCTACATCGTGTTCACGCTCATACGACTTCGCACCCCTTCGTGTATACGTCTACGATGGGAGAGACAAGCTTCAGAGGCTGTCAGGGAGACGCTCGAAGGACAGGGTGGAAAAAAGGAGTGTGCGGATTCTCGAGGACGAAGGGGGTCTACCGTCTCTGTGAAGGGGGTAGAAGGATATTTTAAGGAAGGTGCATTCGGGAAGGGAATCGTTATTTTTGTCACGCAGAAAAACCACGCTTTATTTACCTCTACTCTCTCTCTCTCTCTCTCTCTCTCTCTCTATTTTTCGTCTTTTGTTCGCGCGTCAACGATTTCTCTGAACATCGTCGCGGGTATCGACGACGAGAATTTCCACTTCAATCTCCTCCGTCGGTGCGGTACGCCTCTAAGAAAACATCTCGCTCGCGCGAGGAATCGGGAATTCAATCTCGGGGGGATGATCTAAAAAAGCTCCGGGTAGCATCTTGAAAGAGTCTCTCATCCGGTGTCCTGATTCCGCGGTGTCAGAATTCAACGAGGAGAAAGAGAGAACGGCGCAGTCAGCGTACCGAGGCGTGATTAAGAGGAATAATGAAAGAAATCTGCAACGCAAGAAGCGTTACTCCTCCGCTCCGTTCCTCCTGAACCCGCCGCGTCGCGCTCCGCCTGCCCCGCCGCACCGCTCCGCCACGCCGAGCCACCTTGGTCCCAAGCGCCTGGCGAAAAATGGAATCTTTGTTCTCCGAATCCGTCAACCCAGGCCTGCCTGGTTGGAAAACCGGGGTAAAACTCGGGGCTGATGTTCCTACCGAGGCGAGGATGAACTGTTGGGATGAGGGGCGGAACGGTTCGGGGGGCGGTAATCGGAATAGATAAAGACTTTCCTAGAGACAGGCCAAGGAGAATGGGCCATTCATGCACGGGAAACCGAGTGACTTCGTGGTTGGAGGACCGCGGGATTGTAATACGTCTCCGGCTCCGTCGTGGAGATTACGTCTCTGTGTGTCCCGCGGGGCTGCAATATCTTGCATTTCCCTCCCTCGGGCTGCACCCTTCTCCGTCTCCCCGTTCCGCTACACCTTTTCCACCAACCTGTCCATCTCCACGTCCGTTTATGTCGTCCTTCTTCCTCCGAGTTTCCCAGCGTCGTCGTATTCGTCGTCGTCGTCGTCGTCGTCGTCATCGACGAGAAACGAGCCGGCTCGTTCGTGGTCGTGGTCGTTGAAGAAAAAAAGAGAAAGAAGAAAATCCGGGAGAACCGAGCTCGGGGGATGAAGGTTGGAGGACAGTGGGGCGAGAAGCAGGAAAAACTGCATCCGTTCGAGTTACATCCGCGAACCCCATCGGGTCTTAAGAAATCAATTAAACGAAGAGAGCTCGGCCCCGTGGTGGGGGACCACCGCGAGGAGAGGGGAAATCAGCTAAGGATTGACGGAGAAGAAGATATAAAAGGGCGAACGAACGAGAAAGAGAGATCGAGGAGAGACAGAGAGAGAGAGAGATAGTACCAGGTGGAAGAGAGGTGGTGGGGCGAGCAGGAGGCAGGCCGACTCTGACAAGTGGATGAAGCGGGGAAAGACGAAAAGACAGACGGCAAAAGACGGAATTCACAGTAATCAGGGGATCTCCAGATATATATATATATATATATATATACATATATATACACTCTCTTCTCCCTCCTCCCGCCGACCGCCACCGTTTCTCCTCATCTATTTCGTCGCCTGCAATCCTATCCCTTTCCCTATTCTTCCGGTTTCTTTTAGCTACCTCTGCTCTGCTCTCCTGTCGTTTCCTCCGGTATGAACCGTTCATCAAGAGGTTTACTAAGGAGAATACCGAAGTTCGGGGTCTCGCGGCAGCCAGAGAATAATAATATACGAGAGAAACTGCAACATTGCACTGCTCCGACGATGAACTTGCCTAGTCTCTGGGTTTAAACACGGATACAAAGTTAGTAGAACGCGATCGAATCGGATATATAGATGTCAAATGTATTCCGCGTTTTAGCGGGTTTTCTTGGTTCGAACACGACGCAAAAATAACTCGTCGCCGAGACATTAATTACCGGGAGTTTCGCCGACTCATTAGCGCCCGCCACAATAAGGATTCTCCGGCACGCGATCGAATCAGCGTATCAAGGGACGTCGCGAAATTGGCGATAACGCTTCATTAAATTCGTCTGAGATCCCCTGTGACCCTGACTGACTGGCGGATCAACGCGAATATAATTCTGTTCCTTATGTAACCGACAGTAAGAAAAACCAGCCTGGGGGAGACCGAGGAAAAATCGAGGGAAATCGGGTGGGAGGTCTGGGAAAGGAGAAAGGGGTGAAAGGGAGGCTAGCAAAAATAACCGAGTAAAATATCGCAAGAGGATCGGAAGAGAGATAGAAAGAGAAAAAGAGAGCTGGAGGGGTTGTGAGAAGGACGGGAACTGTGGTCGAGGCGCGTGCAGGGAAGTCAGGCGGAGGAAAAGGGATAAAAAGTAAGGGGTTGCCCACCCTAACCAACCGCGTCTAGTAAGAAGCATTGGAATCGATATCATTGCAATGTGGGTTCCTCCATCCAGTCTACTCCACCTCCCGACTACCCGCCACCTTTTCCTTCCCTTCCATCCCCCTCGCTCTCTCCTTCTACTCCTCCGTTACGCTCGTCATCAAGCCGACTCTTAACTCTTTCCTTCTCCGTCTCTCTTTAAAAGGTTCTCATCGTCGGTGGAGGTCGTCGAGTCGGTAGCTGACTCCTCAGACCGTCTCTCTTTCCTCAGTCCCCCCTCTCTCTCCCTCTCTCTCTATCTCTTCCCTACCCCTTTTTTATTCGTTTCTCAATTTCTCTCTCCTTCTTCCTCCTCTCTTCCGAATCTACTTCTTCCATCGCTTCTTCCCACGTCGCCGACTGCTTCGCCGTTTCTTATGACTTGTTCTACGCGTGCACTCAAGCCTCCCCCGCTTCCTTGCATCCCCTTTTACCCCCCACCGCCAAGCCTCCTCTCTACCCTTCAGCCACCCTTCGAATCAGTGCTCGTTTTCGCTATTAAGAAAATTCCGCGTCGCGGACCGATTTAATGCTCGCCAGAGAATATCGGAGGAGCTTCCCGCCACTCCCGATGCGTTCGAGACGGTTCGGAATTGCTGCAAACGACGACGACGACGACGACGACCACGACGACGAACCAGGCCCGGCTTTTCTTGCTCCGATCGAGAGAAGAGAGAGAGCAGATCGCTCTCTCGTTCTCGTGCACGCGCGCGCGCGCAAGCCGCACGATTTTTGCTCGAACGAGAACCGAGAAGTTTGAACGACCCTTATTAAAGTTCTCGCTGCATGCCCGGGAGGGTTGAATTTCTCGGATCCAAATAACAATCCTCCAAGGGACGGGTTACATCTTGAATCGACGTCGGTATTGGTGACGTATGCCGGTTTTTCGACCGAGTATCGCGCGGAATTGCGATTCCCTATTCAGAAGAGTCTCGAGTATCCGGAGCGATCCTCGATTCTTTCTCCTCGGCGACGGTGCTCTGCGCCCCGCGTTGGAAAATCCAACTTTCAGAAACGAATATCGATTGCCCGAACGTGGAAACCCGAAAATGCCGGCGCATCGGCTCAATCTAATTTCATTTTAGTCCCTTCATTTTCCTGCAACCAATATCTGGACGATTGCTCTGATTAATACTTATACAATCCTCAGAAATTGGAATAATATACTGCACCGATTTGTACTTTTTCATTTTTCACTTTAACACTGCACTCACATTTTAAAGAAGTCGAATATTTTAGGGGTGAAGTTTCATTTTGAAGGACGCTCGTGGGTGAAATATCAACGCGTTGGTTTCTTGATTAAATCAATATTATAATCTGCAAATTATTCCAACAGACAAATCACTCCGAATAACGAATAATGTACAACAATGTACTGAAGTATTGGGAATTGTAAAAATTAACAAGATAAATGAAGCGCGCCAGTATTGGTTAATTCTGAACTTTTTGGAAGCAATATTGATATACAGCGATGATTAACGTAATCAAACGTCCATTAACGTTCTATACCACGATGTTACTTTAAAGTTACACAACCTTTATTCACACATATCAAATCCTATTTCCATCCCCATTTTTTTCTTTTAATTGAAATTCTTTTCACATGATCTCCATTTTCTGTCACTCGAGAAGACGGTGTTATAAGTACGATGAAGAAGTAGTAAGGTTTCTTCTCACCGATCAAAAATTCATTTTATGGCCTAGCAATTTCAGATGAAATGGTTAACGTGATTGGATACTGTTGTGAGATTTTGGTGGCGATGACCAATGGAGACGATGGCGAGCATCGAAATCAGCGAGCAACGAGCTCGGATTGCATGCATTTTAAAAGATCGACGTTGCCCCGATAAATTTGTCAGTCTAACGAGTTTCGAAGGAGGCGTCCCTTTCCCCACGGTTAGCCACGACTCGAGACGAAGTTAGAGACTCGCAAGCAGTCGGCGAACGAATCGTCGAAATCACCCCATCGAAACCCCATTCGGCTGAAGGACGGCGAGCTTTAAGTCATGTTCGCAAGGAGGGCAAAAGAGGGAGCCGGAAGGATTCAGTCGAGAGGGAAGAAAGACTGTGGAACCCTTCTTCTACTCCGGCTCTCGCGAGAGCCGAAACAGCGTCGGAGGTAAGTAGGATAAAACTGAGTTTGAGCGAACGAAAAAGATTAAAGTGTGCCCAAATGTAGCCAGGTTAAGGTAGGTACAATTTGGTTTCCGCTATCGAGGGACTCGAGGAAACGGTCTCGCGGGAAGGATTAGTCGTTCGTTAGTCGAACTTTGATTTACGGTTGGGAACGTTTTTCTGGCTCACTGTTGAGAGCCCCAGTCACAATGACAATCTCTGTCAACGAATCGGAAACCGATCTGATATCTCAGACGCTTTTAAACTAATATATATATCCTAATAGACTAATAGATTAATTAGGTTTGTTCCTTATGTAAGCATCTTGAAACCAGAATGATCTTGCAATGATCTTGGCTAAATAAATTGTTGAATTAATTTATAAATGAGTGAAAATAAGTACAGTATCTTTCCTATAAGCGTAACAATTTCCGAGACTGAATTGTAAATTAAATCGATAATAATTTTGCTGCTGATTTTAACGTGCAGAATAGTCAAACTTGAGCGTATAACTAAAAAAAAATGTGAAAATTTCGCTGGACGAATGAGATAGTGCGTTCGAATCGAGGGGGGCAGTGAAGGGGTTGAACAACAGGGAAAATGGATTTAGTGTATACACCAAGGATCGGTCAATTGCGGGAGTTTCTTCGAATACATTGAAATTGCAGCGTAGCATGGGGCTGCATCAGCGATCGATAAACCCAAATTTGCAGGGCAATGAAGGGTCAGAAGGGTCCACAAAACTCGGAGGGCCGGGTCCATGTATATATGCGCATTTAACCTAACATTCGGCAGATTGAGCGGTCCGCGATAGCAGAACACGTTTTCTATGTGCGCGCGGGGAAAAGCGGCTAGAGGTATACCCGGGGACGACTCAAAGCGGCCAGATAGAGCGGGACGTTTAAAGAGAACTTTTTCTACACGGCAATTTGGCAAACCTACGTGCACACGGACGCCGGTTTTCGAGGACCTTCGAAACTTATGTTTTACTCCCGCACCGGTGCCTTTTTTCTCTCGCTAGTGACGCGTGTAAACGCTCCGTGGAACGTAATATTGCCATGTTAAAAAACTTATTCCAAGTTAATGTACTCGCGGCTGCATATTCGACGTTGCCCACCGCCCGAAACCAAGAATAAACAGGCTCCGACCCATGGCTGCACAATGCACATTGATTATGTTCATCAACCGCTTGGGTCAAAACTTACGGTTTCCGAGACGCTGATCTGAAGACGAAAAGTCTTAAAAAATTATTTGCTACTTTAGAACACAACAAAGCAAATAATATCAAGCTTTGTTATTAGAAAAAACTATTGAAGCTTTTATGGAAATCTCTTTTACACAACTGCACAAGTGTCAGCATCTGTGTAAACAAATTCCGTGGGAAACATCTTCAATTTTTTAATTTTTCTACTTGCTCCTAAAGGAGAAGGCCGAAAATCACAAGTGCGGTCGGGGATTGATGGTGCAAGGATTGAAGAATTTGTCTCGAGACGATTGAGGAGTTTCGAGTTTTGAGCCGTTTTCTGAGGTAGCGCTTCTTAGTTTTTATCATGTTTCCGGGTGCCTGTTTCCCGCTGGAAATAAGGGTTGCATCGCGGACAAGTAAGGCGCACCAGGAGAGGGCAGAATATCACCCCAACAGAGTCTGATGGCGCACTCCCTCCAGGAGAGGATACTTCAAGGAGGGTCCCTACTGCTTATTTATTTCTCCATTTGAATTTTATTATCTTGTTCCGTCGTTACGGAGCCCCGGTTTGTTTCTTCGTTCTTACATACACGGAGGCGACGCACTCTCTGTCGCCGGCGATGAAGAAGGACGCTCATCCTGCGTCCTGCTGAAATAGAGATCCTTTTTCCGAGGGCAATTCTGCGGGCGCAGCGGCGCGTTAATTCGGATACGATAATGGACTGCCTCGTAAGACTCGCTGCATAAGATTCCAATGTCGCGTTCACTGCATTTTATTAATACCCGATCCCTTCGAAGACCCTTTAGTCGACCCTTATCACTTCACTAGAATATTATCGTTTTATTTAATTATGTACTGTTTCCTGTTTCGTACGATTTTATTCTTTTTTTCTCCAAGTCTTTAATTTATTACAGCACTTTTAGAAGTATTTTTGAATAAAACAATAGTTTACTTAAATGTGTTAAACTATTTGGTAAACCATTCGTAAAATTGGGAAAATATACCTACTCAATGCCTATCTAAATCATTTTTCTAGAATAGCAGTTTGAAACTGAGCAGGTGTGTTCAACGATAAGGAATTAGCAGATTACGGATTTCCATGCATATGTGGTGTGTGAGAATTTATGAAATACAAAAACGCGTATATTGCACCCCAAAACTGGTACTTTTATTTTATTCCCATCATGAGAAATGTCTCAATTGACTAGCCCAATTTTGTTCATGTTGTACTTTTACAGAAATAATTCATTTGCATACCGATTCACAATCTACTAATTACTAGGATCTGAAGCGTCCCACAAAAAATATTCAATAAACTGGATACCGAGCAAAAATTTTGAAAAAATGTGTCCATTTGGTCTGATGCAAACGTTCCCGTACTACTGAAACGTCAGAGCAGCAGTCGCAAAGGAGAGTCTCTCAAAGGCCACGTTCCTTAAAACCGAACGACACTCGAATCCTTTCCGATCGGGCTGCGTTTTCGAGGTTCGCCAGGAATCATCAATGCCCCTCCCATAGAAAATCGGAGTTGGATCGAGTAGCCGACGATCGCGAGAGCCAGACGGCCTCGTATTATGTCCTTTTTCACGGGTCTTTCTCATAACGCAGCCCGGTGGCGTTAAAAAGGAATCCGGTGAATCGCGCGCGTTTCGTAATATTATGCGAACCGCGAGGCGAGAGGCTCGAATGGCTCAGTACCACGTATATGTGTTCCCAAAGCTTATCAAAGCTTGCATGTGTTCGGTTCGGGGATGCGCACACACGGCACACCCCCTACTTCGAGCCACGTGAGCCGTCGCTTGTATATCTTCCAAAGCCCCTAACCTCCACCCCCCACGGCTCTCTGCGTCTTTCTCTTTCTGCCGGCATCTCGCGTCCACCCACCACCACCAGGTTCAATTTAAACTTTGCCCTGCCCGGCCCCCCGAAACCCGTACTAAGATTTTTTTAAGGTTACCGGAGAATCTATAGCGACTCGACACGACTAGCGCAACAACTGCACCCTTTTTCTGTCGCGTGCGCGAATTAATTTCGCTGTCCAAAGAGAATACTCCGTCGAGAACGCGTCGTTGATAGGCCGAACTTTCGCGGCAGAAAAATTCTATAAAATCGAAACATTCTCAGCGAAACAGAAAATGAGAAGCTATAACTTCCCACAGAAATTGTTTTGATGTTTACTAAATAAAGACGAGATACTAGATAAATATACTGTGAAAATTTAGTTTTAAGACCGATCGAAAAATGTTTACTCTATGTATGACTGATATCCTCTTCCAAGGATAGCTAAAAATTTGTATGGAAACAATGCATAAATCATTGAGAGTGATACCATTAATAATCTGGGTTGCTATTATTCTCACGTGCAGAAATGCTTGAGTATTGTTCAGAAAGGGAGACACTGAAAAATGGCAAATTGGTATAAAAATTGGTGGGGCGTTCGGGGTTATCATTTTCGCGGTGGTAAGTATAGCAGGATGCGCTTTAAACAATACGCACGAATTCGTAATTCCCGTGGAGACGAAACTCGATTAACCAGAACTTTCACCCTCGACCTGTGTTTTCTGTAGGAGAACCGGCCGCCCTGCCTCCCCCGCCGCGCACCCTCTCGCCATCACGCCTTAACCCAACCTACCCCAAACCCGTACGAGGGAAGTTTCAACTCCAATTTGCCATTTCGTGACTGCAGCGAATCTTGCATTTTTCTTTCCCGAACAAACGTCTATCATTCTATCACGAACCGCGAAACTTTTGTTCCCGTGTCCCGTCCCACCTTCCGCGTTTCTAGCCTGCGCGGAATCGGCCCGTATCATCCGATATTTCCTTCGGGTGAGATATATTCTTACCCCGCCTCAGAACCAGCCTAGCTGGTTAGAACAGCCGTGCACACACGTATCAAAATCGACTCAAAACTCGGACCGATAGTTATTCGAAATCTTTTGTCGACAGATCCTTTTCTACTTAACTTCATACTTATCGGTAGACTGTGGATTTTTACAGAACAAATTTTTGCAGAACACAGAAATTGATTTGTTCCTATAAAAGTTCAATATGTTGTAAATAATGTACCAGTGATTAAATTCATCTGGTGTTTCTCGTAAATTGTGATTCATCTATTTATTGGCGATTATTTCATAGATTTGTAAAATTTCTTAAAAAATTATTCAATAGTAATTTTGGTCATGAACAATTAAGCTACCCTTGGGAGCGATAACCAGTAATTTTTGTACTACTTGGTTTCTTAAGGAAATCTAAGAAGTGGATGGGAAGATCGAGACGTAGAAGGCGATAGATCGCAGGAGGAATGAGTGGGATGGAGCTGTTGGAAAGTTGGCGACAGGAAAACGCGAGAGCATGGTCGGGCGATCGAGCGACAGGGTGCACCGTTGGAGGGCGCAAATTCGATGGAGAGCCGAGCGATCGGCACGGAGCACTCTCGGAAGGGAAACAGAGCAGGAACTGGTGGCCGGGAGAAAGGAGTAGGCGGGCAGGAGGAGGACGGACAGATTCAGAGACAAGAGGCGCACGGAGGGAGGAAGGGAGAAGGCAAAAGGTTCCTATTTGGTCGTTAGCCAGTTGGCTAATTTCCAGTAGAAATCATGAAAGCGGGGTCCACACGAGGGCGACTGGTAGAAGCGGGCAGGGGTAGCCTCTGGTCATTTGATGATCCACTCTGCCTGCATCGGGCCGCAGTCATCGCTTTTCAATGATTTTTACTCCCTTTTCTGTCCATTCAATGACCGCGCACCGGTAGCTCGTTCATCCTACATCACCCAGCAAAGCGCTGGGCTTTTCGATGATTCTTCTGCCGTTGCCTACACCGCTACGTTGCCGTGCAAGCTTTCCAACGTAAGCCCTCGATTGGGGTAGGTTAGGCCAGGCTGGAATTCTTTCTCTTTGCCTCTCCCTTCCCTCCCCTTTTCTCCTTCTCTCTCTCTCACTCTCTCTCACGCTCATGTTCGAGCCGGTTCTACCCTTCTCCCTCTCTATCGGCCGCACTCGAGCTGCTTTATATCTGTATACTCTTTCCCTTGTCCTCTCTTACTCCTACGCTGCTTTCTGAATTGACTCGCTTTGGTTAGTTACATGCAGGTTCAAATCGGTATCTGAACATGATAGGGCACCCCCGTTGACTCGCCGAGTCTAGGCCGGTGCAACGCGTGATCGTCCTCACGGAAATTCGAGCTGCGAAGGCGAACAGGTTGCGCGGATCGTTAAAATGTCGGCGGTGAATTCGTTTGACTTATCACGGCAAGAAGGCGCCTGAAAGTTTCGGGGTTATTGAATCGGGGAAGAGGCCGCGGATTTTCGGTCCACCAACGTGACAATATGTTAAATGTTTTCCGATACTATTTAATTCATACTGAAGCCGATTTAAAACCGTAAGAATGTACATTATGTAAAATCTTTGTTTCCTCAAAATATTAAATTAATTCGCGGGAAGGTCTTTGAAGTCCATGGGCGAAGGAGCAGGCTTCCTTAAGGAACGATCCCTTTGCTTTACAAACAATTTGCCCTCCTCGAAGCGCGAAGAGTACAACGTTCTTATAATAAATGAAAGGGAAGCTTTTCTCGCGCGGATCTTCCCTTTTCAATGGAGCGAGGAGGCGGCGACCGGTCGCCTGACACCCCTAAAAACGAATATGCACGGATAACAGCATTTCTTTGGGGGTAAAAAGTGGGGTTGGTAGGACGACACGAGCGCGGCTCTAAAGGCCGCCAAGAACAAAGAGAAAATATGAAACCGTAACATCCTCTCGCGGCACGAAGAACCGAGGAACATCTCCGTTCTACCCTCTCGCATGGAAAATTCGGAGTATAATACCGGCAGCAGCGGCAGCCGCCGCCGCCGCCCCCTGCCTGCCCCCACCTTCCCGTAGAATCGTCACCTGAGCATAGACGCGGGACGCGCGTAACCATTGAGCGAGCCGTTTTCGCGGGGTGAAAAAAAGCGCGAGCTCGAAGAAGAAGCGTTGACAGGGTAGCGGAAAAGGAGGCAGGAGGGTGCACGAGGAAGCCGAGGGCGGAAGGGTACCGGTGGAAGAAAGAGGAGACAAGAAACCTGGAGCGGATCTGGAGCGCGAAGTGCGAGGAATTTTCACCAGTCGCGTTTACCGTCACTTCAATAGACACGCGACGAATATATACTACAGAAGGGGGTGGCAGCGGCGACAGGTAGGAAGGGGGTTGGATTACGGGATGGACCCGGTACTTTCGTCCTGAGGACGGCGAAAGTTTCGTCAGGCGGCGACGACGCCCGCGACGGCTGAACAAACGGCGACGCTCGGACGACAGTTATCCCGCCGCGCTTAGAAACCCGTACACATTGTAAGGCTTTCTTAATGACGGAAGAAATTCTATCATACACACATCCGTTTAGGACGCCTCGGTTGCAGAGGGAGCGTTTTGTCTCCCCGGGTGTGAACCTAAGGATCGAGTCGAGTGTAGGCGCCTCTGCCTCCACCCCCGCGGAGGTAGGGGCGCATCATTAACGACCGTGACGACGTGTCATTGGCGTCGAACTTCGCCGGTCTCGCCGCTCTCTGCTGAACGCTTCGGCAAGGGTTATCACCGATCGACTTTAGAGAGGCTGGCACGAACAGCCGAGCCGGGGATCGAAATTTCTAGAGGCTACGCTGAAGGGGCGGTTTTGACACCGCGACACTTTGTTCGACGCGACAAGCGCCATCAAACGATCTTCAAGATAAAATGCGACAACAGCGATTGTTTACTCGGGGAAAAAAATCTTACGGAATGTGAGCTTTGTGGGGGCGACCCTTGGACGACTATGCCTGGGTCCTTTTGGACCCGAACTTTAACAATTATCACTCGATTATTCGCCTTCGTAAAGTTTCGTTCTGTTGGTAGCAATTAAGAGGATCTTAAAGAGATGTCGTTAGAAACATGTTTGAAAAAATGTGTTAATGAGAGTGCTGGAGCAAAAGATTACTGGAGCCGAATATTGAGGCTGGAGCAAAAGTTGATCGTGCACAGAATGTACTTCTATCGTCGTCGTTTTTCGCAGGATCAACATGAATGAAAGATCGTGTTTTAGGGGTTGGTGTCTATGACGAGAGGAGCAAGTTTCGCAGATTTGCTAAGCAGCGCGAGTAGCTGTTGATGAAACGAAGGTCCCGGATAATGGGAGGCCATCGAGGGGCTGAGCGTCAACAAAAAAATCGCATGCAAAACTCGGAATAGAAAGAGAGATAGAGAGGGAGGAAGAGTGAAAAAATGAGAAAAGTCCTTGAACCTGTTTCCGTCGGTCTTTACCTATGATGGTTCTCTCGGTCCATCGTCGAGGGAGTTTCGTATTCATCCTCTCTCCAGGAGCACGTGACAGGAATTATGAAAAACAGAGCATGGAAGCGACGACGGCGTCGGCGTCGAATACGTAGAAACGTTGGCTACCAATCGGGAGGCTACCGAACCCGCGAAAAGAGGGCAGAGCTGACCGGCGAACTAGTATACGTAAAATCATCTACCGTCATCGATTCCCTCCCGGCGCCCACCCTTTTGTAGGTGGACGAAACGGGGGGGGGGGGGGGGGGGGGGATGGGGGGGGGGGCAGGACGGTGTACGGGGGGGTTATAGTGAGAGGAGGGTGTCGGTTTTCCGGCCGTTGGCCCTCGGGTGCACCAGTCGTCCCCGCCGTCGGTTGCACCCAGGCTCATAGTTGCACTCTTCACCTCCCGGGCCTCTCTTGCCACCCCGAGGTCATCAAACACCCGACGTCAGCCTGGGCAGAGGCGGATGGGCTTCGAACCGGCCATTTTTTGTCTGGCCAGTCAGTGAGTCCCAGGGATCAGTGAATGTGCGCGCGGGGGCTAACGGGGTGGACGGGTGGGTGGCCGAGTGGGTGGAGGGTATAGGTGGCGTAGGGTAGACGTCGAGGGGGGTGCACGGGCACAGAGAGAGGCAGAGGGTAGTAGATGTAGGGGTGAGTGCAGCAACCATCGATCAGCCTCGAGGCTGGACCGCGCAATGATTTTTACCCCTTTGTCCCCCCCTCCCCCTCCTCCCCCGGTTGCCCCACGGGCCACGTTGGCTATAGTTAAACGTACACAGAGAACCATTCTCGCTACGTGCGTGCCGGTGCATACGTGGCTTGTACGTACGTGTCGCGTATGCAACGCACCATCACAGTCGCGTCTTGTCAGGCCACGTACGTGCACCACATGTACGCTATGCGTCTATAACTTTTTCTCGTTGGCCCTCTCCGTTCCGCGCCCTCTCTCTCTCTTTCTCTCTCTCACTCTTCTCCGGTATTCTCCCTATCTCTCTGTTCGTGTCTCGCTCTCTCTCTCTCTCTCTCTCTCTCTCTCTACCTCCTCTCTCCTTCCTCTTTCCGCCGTATGTTGTCTCTACATAGCCTGTCCTCCTCCAGCCCTCTGTTCTCCATCCCTTTTTCCCTCGATCTCTGCTTCTGTCTTCAGTCTCTTTCCCACCCGCGGACCGTCTCCCTCTATCTGGCTTGCTCTCATGAGTTCTGGTACCACGGAAACGCGGGCTCCTCTTTCTCTTTCTCGTTCGAAACCTGCCAGAGGCCGCCTGGCCACGCCCTCCACCCCTGATGCACCCCTACCATCCTCCCCAGCCGCCTCTCCTGCCCTCCGTCCGTCACAAACCATCCTCTCTCGCCCATCCACCCCTTTTTCCTCCACCAGCCTTTCTACTACGCAGCATCCGTACGAGTCTGCCCGGACCGGCCAGCGCGCTTTTTTGCATTATCTCGTTTTTGCAAAAATATGCGGACGCTAATCCGCTGGGCTAATTCGTCCTCCGCCGTCATTCCGCCCAGCCTCTCTCGCACGCCCCCGACTCACCACCCCTCCCTGTCCCATCGCAGTCCTTCTCTCTCCCATCCATCCCGGTCCATATCCCGTTGTTTTTCCGCTCGCTGTCCTTCGCCTCTCATTAGAATACCGGTCTAGGATAAATCCACGCCACTCTTCAGAGCTTTGAGGATGGTCGAGCGTGATCAAGAATATGTTTTCACCGTGGCCGTGTTCCGCGACGTTCTCCGCGATTTTTGTTCCTTACGCGACCGCACATCCCCCGTTGCCCTCCTCCGCCTCCTGGTTCCCTCTGACCATCCCCTTGTCCCACCCGCCTATCCCCCTGTCCCCTCCACTTCGGGTTCCGGTGCTCTCCAGCGCGACATCAGCGTTCCCGTTTGACATGAAAAATTATACTCGCCAGGGAAAAATATCGGACTCGCGCACACGGAACGGAAACGCGCGCAGAATGCGGGAGCGTCCGCTTAAAAATCATTTTCTTTGTCGACTCTCTCGGTTTGGTTCTCGAGCGACTTGCGCCTCGCTCTCGCGACTCGTTTCACCGGTGGCACTGTTAATGTCTTCCCTTTTAAACGCGGCAATCTGTCCAGTCCTACCGGAAGGAGACCTGAATAACCGTGGATTTTTTTGAAACGAGCCCTGACATATAACCCGGCTTTTTATGCATATTACGCGCGCGTATGTTACATCTCCGCGTATACGCTTCAAGCATCCGCCGTCCGTTATTTTTTTATTAATTTCAGAAAAATATGCACTCGCCAGCGTATGGGGTTAATTTGTCTGCCGTCGTCATATAGCCCATCCATCATTCTCTCTCTCTCTCTCTCCCTCTCTCACTCTCTGTGTGTGTTTATCTCTGCCTGCGTCTCTCTCTTTCGCGTTCGCTCGCTACCGTCTTTCAGAATATTTGATTTTTGCCGGGTAGATGGTCGGTCCCGGCGTATTTTTATTAATTCCCCTTTTTAATATGTCGCTACGATACGTTTCACCGCTCTAACCAAATTCCTCCTTTGCGAATGAATATTCCGCGGAAATTCTCGTAATAACGGAGCAACTATTTCCGGCGAATTTAAATTACCAATCTTCCGACACCGTCCGCGACGCTTAAACGGCCCGCCGTCTGATCGATATTTCGTGTTGGGCGTGTCTTTGATTTCCTCTGGGGAAGAGAGAGCAGGGCAGGAAAAAAAATCGTTGTGTCCCACCGTGTAACAAAATATCAAGCGTTTCTGGAATTGTATCATCGGCCTGTCTCCCATTAATCCCGGCCGGGTCGCATGGCGTCGTTGTCCCGGCGTGCAAACAACATATCATCCACGTTTCAGCGCGCGAAAGAACCAGCCACCCGCGCGCTGTACGTACAAATGTAGCAAGTATTAATTAGAAACTAGTGCCGACCAGGAAACAAGATATTAATGCCGACACAGGCACCCCGGTACTGCGACGGACACGCAGGTTTTTGTCATTTTCTAGACCAGTTTCGGTCACCTAGCCCGCTAGCAACGCCGGGTCGTGTTTGATCCTCGCCATACTTCACCAGTCTCGTTCGAACTCGAAACCATAGCCTGACTCTTCCTTGTGCAACGACATTGCTATTCGTTTGCATACATGTTCGTCCAAAGCGATAATAAAAGTTTCTTTCGCAATGTGCACGTCCCGTAATAGTCCAATCGAAGATTTAATTTATCCTAATTTTTAAAAATCTTTCCTACCTACTTCTTCGAGATCGATCCCCCAGCTAGATCCAACGCAAACAAGCAAGCTAAAAGACGACACCTTCTATGACGAGTCCGCACCTCATCAAAATAGCCCCAAGACCCGAGGGTTAAAGGCAAGTCAAGCGGCCATCACGCTACCCTCACCGATTCAAAGTTGGCTACATTAATTTTGGAAAAGACGAGGCTCGTAACAGTGATATTCTCGTTAGCATTATCGACGCTCATTATGAATAGATTAGGTGTTCTAGCGGTAGGACACGTGCTCCCCCAATCCCCGTTCTATCAGCTCAACCGGTTGGAGTCTCTCGTCGCCGGGTTAACAGCGATAATAGAACTCGTCTCGAAGGTTCGGCCGTGTCCGGGGCTCGAAATGATTTTTCATCACTACTTTCGAATTCCCTCTTTATTCTCCCATAATTTCAGCCTCTGTCACGTACAGACGGACGGACACATGCACGCATGTTCGCCCTGGCGCCGCGCCGCCCTCTGCCCACTCTCTCTCTCTCTTCCTCTCTCATTCTCTGCTCTCTCTCCCTCATCATCTCTATCCCTGCACTTCCTCTTCTCCACGTTCTCCTCTCCTATTTCCTCTCCGTTCGTACCACCCGATGACAACCGTAAAAAAGAGGGAAGACAGATAGAAAATGCGACGGGCGGGAGGGAGGAGGAACGAGAGAGAGAGAGGGAGTCAGAGGTGGTGGGTTACGGAGGAGGTGGCAGAGAGGCAGGGTTCGTAAAAAGGAGAGGGACCACGGGCGGCAGTCTGGAGGGCGAGAGAGGGTTGGTGAAAAATACGCGGCAATGTGACATCTGCCACTCTTTCACTTGGCCGGCTTGGGCTGCGAATCGCGATCGCGGAAAGAGATTATTTTATGCAGGAAGCTCGGCCGAGCGTGGCCTGTGCATTATGCAGAATTCACGACGGCATTCTGGATTCAACGATGGTAGGACGACGAGAAATTCCAGGCTGGTTCCGCGGCCGCGTAAATGTAAATGTGCACGCAGAACGACTGTGTGCGCGCTCGCGGGTGCAAGCGCGCGCGCTCTCTTCGCGACTCCGAGCATGTACGTATACTATGCACCTGTCGCTGTATCTCTCTCGCTCTCTCTGTGTGTGTATATAGATATTGATATAAATATAGATGCACAGATGGAGACGCAGATACAGGTGCAGAAGAGAAGAGTATACGCGTGTATGTGTGTGTGTAGAGCCGGGAATATTCGGGCGAGGCGCGCGCGGTTCGGTGCGTGCAGATGCGCGTTTCGGGCCGGCGAAGCCTCGTCGAAAAAGTCTGCCGTGGACGCATCAGCGGACGCGAAATCATGGGAAGAATGAGGAATGAGCTGCACCGGCGAAACCCGCGGTGCAAATTCGTCGGGGCAGCCGGCCGGGGATACTTTAAACGGTGTTTCTTAATTATGGAGAACGGGCGCCGCGCGCGGATCAACTCCTTACGAGTACGAATGCAACAAACGGGGGTGCAAGCCGCTCGAGCGGCACCGATTTTAATCGCTTGACGGCTAACGGGGTAATCTACCCTGTTGTTCCATCGCTCTGCCGTGTGCAGCGCCATGGTGCATCTATTTTTCGGGGCTTCGGCACGTAGCTTTGCCGATTAATTAGTGACGAAGCCGATTTTATCGAACTGACGATCGCCGGTGTGGATGGTTCGTGTTGTCTAGGGTCAGGCGCGGAAATTCTTTTCGATCAACGCTTCAATACTTTTTGGGTCGCAGTCATTGGTGAATAATTTCATAATACTTCTGATTAAATAATTATACTCTTTCAATTTTCTATTCATCCTGTATCTTATTTTTAACCATCGTGAAAGCACATCTTATCATTTAGCGTTGTCGCATCTGCAAACAGGCATATCTCCCAATACGTCCCAACTTTTTCGCGGAATGAGAATCGTTCGGTCTAGAATTTATCAATTTTCGGGGATAAAAAGTGCGATACATTTTTAACCCCGCTAATTTTCGTGTGTACGCGAAAAGTCGCCGTCGATAGCAAATGTTGTCGTAGAACAATAGAGCATAAAAAGAGCTTCTTTGATAAGAGAACGAAAATCGCAGATTGCCGCGTGAAATATGAACAAGCACTTGACGGCGGATTCGATTTGCAAACGCGACAAAAGCTTTTTTTTTGCCCGGGATAACGAAGAGAGAGGAGACTTCCTGCGATGTGGCATGGGTGAATGCGTGCGGCCCCTCCGCATGTAAAATTCACGACTCGATTCCGGATCCGGCCGTGAGAACGCGCGTCGACGTCGATCGTTGTTCGATCGAAACAAATGGAAAGAATCTGTCGGCCGCGTCTGTTGCGCGTTGCAAAGCCGCGGATAAAAAATGCGACAGAAATTAGACGGCGGATGAAGAGGGAAATGCATTATCGGCTTTTTGAATCATTTACCGCTGCCTTGCGGCCGGCTCGTTGATATTAAATGACTCTCAATTCCCCGCGGTTCATGAATCCCCGTGCCAAATGAGTACGTGCTAAATTACATAAGTTTTTCTCTCTTTTTTTTTCAATAATCGTTGCTTTGCGCTACTTACCGTCATAGAGGAAATGTAACGTAAAAGGCAGACGAAATGCAAGAAGTATTACAGAGATTTGTTGAACACAATATTATTCGAAATCTAATTAGTGGCAAGATAATTTGTTCGATTATGTACGAATACTAATCAAATCATAGTTGAACCGCTTCATTTATTTAAAAGAGCGAATTTATATTAGAATATTCAATTCTGTTTTTATTAAAGAGTGTTTAAATGACAATGTGACAGTTTTTAGAACGAATTGGAACAGTATAATTATACATTATAATTTTTAGAAATATCTCCGGTTATACATACTTTCAAAGCGATACAAAATTTTATGAAAAATTTTGTCTACCCTAGCATTTATTATAAGCCTGGCAGGCGACTAGCATATGAAGTGAGTAGCTATTATGATCATTACGCCTACTTGCAAGAAGGAAGATAATAATTCCTTCTGAAGCAAAGCTAGACTTAATCGATCGACTATCTTAGCATGAATTATAATAAATTGGATGCAGATCTTTATCCATTCGTAAGGTACACTTTAAAAAACACAAGAGGACGATGATGTTATTAAAAATGAATAGTGGATTTTTATGCAAAATAAAAATGTTCTTCCTTAATTGTAACAAATGGGAATTAAGTAGATATCGATTTTCTTTCTTAATAGGATTGCCAAGTTGGAAAGGATATGCTAATATTTAAAATTCCTTTGATATATTTTTACTTTTTCGCATTCAAAGGATAGTTAGATTTCAACCACATCCCTCGGTGATTCGTAACACGATCCGATTTGAGAAGTCACAATAGAAGCAATGCAACGCTCCCCACCACAGCGATCGCCGGGTGCATCTCAGGATTCTCAGCACGGCGTCTGAGCCCTCCCCCAGGAGCACGTTCTCGAACGCGCACTTCTCCTTAATGCCGGCGATGATCGTCCGACCCGGCGTGAACCGTACACTATAATTACTATACATAGCACCTGTTATTATAGTTCCAGGAGGAGAGCGCGGCGGCATCCGCCCCTAGCTGTGCAGCCTCATGGGGTGTTTAACGGGAGTCCTCGCGTATCGGCCACGTGGCAAATGGTCCAATTTGACGGACGACAGTTGCGTTTTCCAATTAAAAATTATAACAGTTTTTCCCTTAATTCTCTCCTCTCTCCCGCCTCGGAACGGATAACGTAATTAGGACGTGCCTTCGAGTGTGCTGGAAGAGAGGGCAGAGAGAGCGAGAACGAGAGCAGGAGAGTCAGAGAGAGAGAGAGAGAAAGAGAGTTCGCCGCGCGGCTGATGCTTTTGATGTGCACGCTCGAAAGGGTTTTTCGGGAAACGGCCTCTTTTTTTCCCCCCGTTCCTGCGCTTTCTTTCTGCTGTTTCACTTTTTTCCCCTCCGTCTTTTTTTTCGTAACACGGCAGGCGGTAAACGTCCCGATGGAAGCTGTCAGTCACAAATGCAGGGCGCCGGGCGAGACCGCATTGGCAGAAGTCAGGTTTTTAATTGGCGACGCACGGCCGCGAGAGGAGGAAACGCGTAAGTAACGCTTAAAGCACGGCTGCGATCTCGGGTGGCAGCCCGGAGTTTCTTGTACTTTTAATCATCCGTTGAATAAAGCACGCTGAAAAACGTTCTCGACCGTCGTCGTCGCTCTCTTCCCCCTTTTCACCCCCTCGTCGCCCAACCTAGTTTCCTGTAATTTGAGGTTAATAAGTAATAGTTTTGCTTTCAACGAAAGGAGCGCAGCTTTTTCTAAGCTCTATTAACGGGCCGAAAGAATCGGCTCCGGGCTCGGCTCTCTATGTACATTTCGTTTCTCCGAATGCTCTTTGAGCGCGACGCGGCGCAGCGTTCCGTTAATCGTACGTGGAAGCATTCAAAGGATAGTTAGATTTATTACTTAACAAGTCCCCCGAACGGCAAAACAGGACTATCACGCAAGACGTCATCGTGAATCGTCCTCATTAACCCGACGTGTCCGTTATCGTACCACGGGTGGCTCCGCGGGATCGTTTTCGAATTATCCGCGCCGTATATCTTCCGCAACCGCCTTGCAGACGGCCGGAGCAAGAGCCGGGGCTTCATCAACGAGAACGCAAACCCGATTTAAAGGATCGGCTTTCGCCGGTTTGATGGGTCGGCCAATGCTCCTGGTGGACCGCTGCAATTACTGCAAATTGCATTCGCGTCGAATTATATCGAAAAAGAGAGGGATTTCAGGGCTAATCGAGTTACATGATGAAAACCACTGACGGTCAGCTAGCTTATCGCAGCGCCGCGTCGCCCAGGCTCGCTGCTACCCAGAAGTAAGCCCGGGCCGCGTTCGCGATAACTTTCTGCACCGTCACGTATTGCATTTTAGTCCCCCTCCTTCATCCCGTTTCGCGCCATTTTATATTTTACGCCATTTCCGCGTGGCGAGCGATGGATAGTCCTTCATATGAAAAACATCATTTGCTATATCCTTCAGCCTTGCGACTAATGTAAGTCAATGAAGTCTGCGGATCTTTGATAGAGAGTAGAAGTCTTTGACGGAGAACGAGCAATGTGAACTAGCATCCATTCACAAAGTATCATCTTGACGATCATCATCTATCAAGACGCCTAGCATCTTAGCTCTCAAGTAACAAAGACCCAATAAATCGTGGCTAGACTACTTCTGGATCCAAGACTGATGAAACAAGGAACATGAACGCGAACATGAATCGCATAGGTTGTATCTGGACGATTTCCAGTCCACAGCAATCGCCTGTTGCGTGCATCGGTCCCGCTGATCGGCCAGTAATTACTCCGAAGTATGATCCGAAAAAAAAGCGTGGAGCCCGATCGTGCGCTCTGTGAGGGGAACAGAGAAAGAAATAATATCAGAACCGCGTGGCGGACCGATATTTGCACCGAGTAATAAACTGGCAAATGCGTAGGCAATCAACGGGGATCGGTGGTTCGCATTCGCGCTGGTTCGGAACGTGTTTGAACGGGTTCGGCTCGACTCTGCGCTGATGCAGGCGGCTTTCCGATTGGCATTCGCCGACGCCCGGCCCCTACGACACACCGGGAGCGTGTCGCGAAAACCGGAAGTTAGCTCGCAGCTACTAAAGCTCGGTACAAAAGTTTATGAGTTGTACACAGGATGGGGTTGAGTGGGTGGTGGTCAGAAGGGCAGCGAAAGGGGGTAGTTGGGCAACGCGGTGGTTCCAGGGGGTGGTTCGTGCCGAGCGAGGTGGGGGACATAGCAAGAGGGATGGAGAGAGAGAGAGAGAACCGAGGGCTCTGGCAGGGTAGCAAGAGGGATGCTGGGGGTGGAAGGGCAGCAACAGCAGCAGCAACAGCAGCAGCAACATTCGAGGAGGAAGATAGACGCAGGCGAGCTTTGATGTACGAGCTCGCGTCGTGAAAAGAGAGGGAGCGAGCGGCCGAGCCCGCCGAGAAACGAGGAAAGAGAGACAACATTTTTGCCGGCAAGGGGATGAAATACGATTTTATTTGCCGCTGGAGCTCCCAGGCTATCCTCGCCGGGGTTGGCAGTCCAATTGTCCAGCCGACTACTGTCCAGCACTGTGCGTCCAGGATAATGAATAAACTTACGTCTTTTTTAGAGAGACATGGGTGGGGGTGCACACGGTACTGCTGCTGCTGGCGCACAGTGTGGTGGGAGATACGAAACAGGGGGGCAAAGAGACGGGAAAATTGCGCCGCGAGGGGTGGAGGGTGAAATTATAAATTTTTTTGTTTCCATTTTTCCGCTTTTCAGATGTTAACCGGACGCGAGCGTGTCGCGATATTCGCGAGGACGTAATGCGTTATAAATTTTTCACTCGCCCGCTCCCGACGGTTTCCAGGGGAACGGTTTTTACGGAAGTCGGCCGTGCCCGCCGGTGGAACCGTGCCGCGAGCATGATATAGAAGCGGCCGACACAAAATTCTGAAGAATAACAGGGCCGGCATGCCCCGGGCAGATAAGTGAATCTCTGAAAATATTGAAACACCGATACGCCGTGCACGCCTGTAATAATTTAGCGAGAATTTGCATATCTTCCGACTGTGTATCCTAATACGTGGCCGGATCCACCGACAGCGGATACTTCACGATATCGAGGCTTTTATATATGATGTACGATCGTTTTTACGATCCTGAAAATTCAAATTTTTTCCTTCTGAAAATTATGAAATATCACGGAAACCGTTCAAATCTAAGGTAGAGCGAATACAGAATCTTGCACATAAAAATATTAGATAAATAAAGCAGTGAATAGTTAACATTTCTACTCTATGCTTACTATAAGAAATTTTCCAGTTGATAGATCGAGCTTGTTCCTCATCCTGATCATCACAAAATAAACTACGAGATTTAGAATTTTGTAAAAAGATTCGCAGTCCAGTCATAACCAAATCGTTCGAATTCGAACCAATTTACGATCCAATATCAGTCAGTCAGTCAGAATAAAATTATTCGCGGTACTGCAGAAAAAGATTAATCATCTAGTAATCAGAGCCATCGAAGAATAGCTTCGCGACGCATTAGCAATTTTTGCGTGCGTTTCGTGCGGCTGGGAATTGTTTGCCGATTTCTGAAGAGCCAGTAGGGAAAAAAGATATGCGCGAACAAAAACCGTGATCGATCGGCTTTCAAGCGGTGATTTCGATCGTTCCAGCCGAAAATTCCTCCGCGCGGAAGATTGGCGCCCGGACGCACCGTATCGGGGAGGGTTGCTGCGTCCATTTCCTGCACCGTTGGTCGTTCTCGCGTCTCGGCTCGCGATATTACTCGAAGGTGCGTCCGTCACTTTATGTGGAAATTCGCATTACCCCCTGGGGGCCTTTGTCGAAATAAAAGTGCAACATTAGGGGGGTTGGGAAAAGGCTGAAACTCGGGAGAGAGAGAGAGAGAGAGAGAAAAAAAAAGAGAGATTGCAGAAGGGAGAAGGAAGACAGGGAACGGGGAATCATGCAAGGTAGAAGAGAGCGTTCCCTTCACGGCGCATGCACCGATTCCTCTTTCCTCGTTCCTCTCCCTTTTCCCCGCGTTCTCTGTTCCTCGTATGTAAGCGAGATTTATCTGGCGATGCCAGATCGCGAAACGCGGGGGCTGCACGTGTGCAGGTGCATGTGGGATGCACATGCATCGGGGTGACCGGTCGGCCGTGTGTGAGTGCGTGGCACATAGCGGGGGGAAATGGCGGACGAGGGAGAGAAAACGGGGGTTGGGAGGATGAAGAGGTGGACGAGGAGGAAGAGGATGAGGAGGAGGTGTGGGCGAGAGGGTGGCTAGAGGGCGAGACTGCGTGTCCGGCGAGTATTGGAACGAGACGGAAAGGATAGGGTCAGATAGGCCGGCCTGTAGGAAGAGAGGAAAGACAGGGGCCGATCGGAGTGCAAGCGGGACAGCTTCCAGTCCGTTTCTCTCGAGTACGGAAGGGTGAGTCGGATGAAGAACGAAAAGGATCGGAGCTGGACCAGAGAGAGCACCGGCGGAGGTGGAGAAGGACGATAACGGAGAGAGAAAGAAAGAGAGAGAGACAGAGGCGAAAGAGGAGGGTATAGAATGAGATATGCAGATAGAGAGTGGTCCCGAACGAACGGGCACCAGGGTGTAGTTGGGTAGAGAGAAGTTCAGGAACGAGGGAGAGGAACGACCGGGCCGAAAGAGAAAGAACCATTCGGTACGGAAGAGGAGAAGCAGAGGGTGCAGGAGAGAAACCGGGGGCGGAAGGGTGGACAGAGGAGAGGGACACAGAGAGTGAGAGAGGGAGAGGGAGAGCAAGCATTGCTGAAGCAAGATGGGACTACGCGGAAAAGAGACGCCGATGCAGGCGGTAGTGCGTCGAACGAGGAGGGGTAGGAACTGACCAAAAAAAAGGACGAACGCTTCAATTCATTGATCGCCCGACGGTCCGAGCGGCGACGCGCGGGCTAAAATAAAAAACGCGGCTAGGCCAGGTGGGGGTGGCGAGCTCTCTGCCAGTAGCACAGGTGGAGGTGGAGGACGAGCCGAAGGGCGTTGCGAAAAATCTCCGCGAAAAAACGTGCGCGCACCCAGCCCATCGCACAAGCGCTCCCACGTCGCGTCGTCGTCGGCCTTGTGTGCCACGTCCTAAGAGCACAATCGCTCCGCAGAATGGAATCTACTCGGCACGCGGGGGTGACCGGTGTGATACGGGGAGAAGGGATGGCGGAGACGTCCGAAAAGAGGCGAGGAATTTACGTACGACAGAAAATCAGCAAACTCGATCTAACGCGGACTCTCTTTTTCTAGATCGTTGCATACGTGTCCGCCCGGCTAGGCTGAGAGTGTCTCCTACCTTCCTCCCTCATTCACGCGTGCGCGACGATCCTGCTGCCTCTTCTTCTTCGTTTTTCGCAATTTCAGAACTGTCAGCTAATACGCGCGACTACCTACCAAGTACCCGGCTGGAAATCTTTTTTGATCTCGATAATGGAATCCGCTGAATAGGCATTGTTGCCGACCATTCGTTTTCGACCTTATCATACGACTTTTTTGACACTTCGCTCAACCCTTTTCCCTGCCCGATTCCTTTTGCATATGAACGATCGTTTTATGTCCCCTTCTCTCTCTCTCTCTCACTCCCTCATTCTCTCTCTGTCTATAGGTGATCGACTCGAGCAGACGGACGTTAATCACGGTCGCGGAGCGGTAAACAACGTTTAGCGTGAATCGACACTCGATACGGAATATTTTAACGATGATAAACGCGGCGACGATAATCACCTCGCTGTGTACCGGCGCGTGCTTTAATGATGAATATTATTTATATACAAAAGTCAGCTGGAAGCGCGTGAACGCTGGAAATCGGAAAATTTACGATTTTGACGGGGATTCGTTGTTTTAACACCTGAGTGAACCGGTTCAGGCTTTTCAAGATCCTCCTCTTAGAAATGAAGGCATCAAGACTTTTAACGAGAGATAGATATCTTTTCCAATTAAAGTATCCTACAAATGAGAAAATGTATTTTTTAAGTTACGAACGTCCAGGGAAATGTTTGCACATCGAACTGGTTCGATAAAAGTGATTTTCCATCTTGGAAAGGTGGAAAGCAGGTGATCCGCAGGTACACACCTGGCCGGGTGATCGGATTGTGGGGTCGAAGAAATCTTTAAAGGTGGAAACGACAGCTTCGTTTGAATCTTGGAAGAGGCCGAAAAACGCACAATATCCTATTTTCCGTTCCACTCGAGCGGCTGGCGTGGCCGCAGACCTAACCCGAGGAACATCTGTATTTTGGAAAAGGCCTTTTTGCATTTTTGGAGACAGATGCAAATGAAAGGGTTCTTCCCGGATGGAAGAATGCAAAAGAATCGCGGCTTTGCTCTCTCGGCTGGGCCCTTTTGCGAATCCTTTTCATCGCCAGCTCACATTTTCCTCGTATATGATGCATCTGTCTCGCAAACAATATCCTGCGATTTCGCTCTCAAAATTCACTCGTGATTCGCCGCGGTCATTGTGCTCCCGGGGCTTTCTCTGTTTCTCTCCCTGCCTCTCCCGGAATTATGTCTTACAGGCAAACCCCTTCGCCACCCTTCCGCAACTCTTTTAGTTTGAATGTATCGCATACGCGCCGGTGATACCTCCAATCTTCTGGTGGTAACCGTCTCTCTAAAAAATCTGCTTTTAACCTCTTTTTCCTCATAAAACAAGACTGTTCATCTGCTTACGCAATAATTAATTTTCTTCTTTGAGACACATCGTAAAAGTGAAACAATTTGGGACACTATAGAAAAGAGTTTGTGCCATATATTTTATAAAAAGGACTGACGGTACAGCGTTTCGTGCTAGTACTTTCGGCTGGCATTTTAAATTTTTTTGGGGCCAGTGCTTTGTTCTAGACGAATTAGCTCCGCGCCATTTAGCTGGAACGTTTTGATCGATTGTTTCCGAAGGAGAAGTGCAGCTTGTGGATATATTATTTTTCCCATTCGAGGCCCCGTCTTTCGAGTGTAAGAGCGATATTCGCGTGCCCCGACAGATGCGAGGAGATTGGGAGTGGTAAAGCACCCTAGTCAGGGGCGCAGAAGATCCATCAGGTAATAAGGATCCCCGAACACGATTTTTCGACCGGCGCGTAAATTTTGCCCCGAATGTGACTTATTCAAATGTTTACCCATTCATGCCGCAGCCGTTCTTGTTGATTCCGTTTCCGAGCGTATCGCCTGAGGACACCCTTTTGCGGTGAGAGGATCAAATCAATGAAAATACATCTTCTAGCTTAAACCCTACCGCGTGCACTGAACGACCGAAACAAAAATCAACAGAACGTTTAACGTAAAATTGGTTGGTTACGTTGCTTTTCGAGTCGCAATTTTTTCTGTTTCCCGTAAATGAAGCTCGAAATAAAACTTCAAAATTGTTCAATGCGAAAAACATGAGGAGCGATATTAAATTACGAATATTTTAATCGGGGTCTTTGGGAGAATGAAAATTGCTAATTTAGCAGTTTGAGGTTTATATTCGGAACCGACAACGCGCTGGTATGGAATACTTATCGCAACGGTATCTTCAGTGTAATAGTCAGTTGAAAGCGAGATAAAAGCTGTACGTAGCTGGACGAGCCTTGAAAAAAATTGGGAAAGACAGTGGCATTCGGGCTTTCATTAGCGTGTCTACTTGGGAGATTAGTACGCTTTACCGCGTACCTCTGTCTTTGTCTCTTTTCCTCGTTCGTTTTTCTCTTGAGAAGAAAGACATGCACTCGGCGGCTCGCAGCTTTGAGGATGGACTCTCGGACTTTGCTCGGTCTCTCCCGTGCCGTGCTGGGAGAGGCAGAGTGAAAGTAAGCCGGATCGAGGCTTATAGAGGATCCAACTGGACCGAGATATTTTCGCAAGTTATAAAGCAGCCAAGTTAAACACTTTTACCGTGTTTCGGGATACCTTCATTACCAGCTGCGGCGCATTTTTTTTTTTATTGAAACCTTTCTTTTTACTGTCGACGGAATTCGCAAAAGTACTGAATTTTATAGTACAGCCTTCCCAAGCTTTGAATAAGTCATGTAAATAATTTGAGATTTTCATGATGAAACCACAATTATTGCAGAAGAAATAAGTTCACAGGAATATTGTTTGCCTCGTTTCCTCATGGCGCAGATTTTTCGGTGTTTACCCATCGAGAAAAGAATGATGAATGAAACATAACGTGACTTGTACATTTTACAGGAAAGGGTAGCTAGAGGCTGCAACCCCTCGCATCCACTAAGAAGTAGGACAACAATAATGACTTGCTAGCGAATTTTCTGCATCCCTAACCAGCATGAGTGCGTGTTATTTTATTTTTCACTTACTGAAACTGTTTAGAAACTAATTTTTACTCAACATTTTTTTGTTCGACCACTAATCACAATTTCTAATGAATTTGATGAATATCTTGCGGAGATATTGGCTTGGTTTTGGAGACGTAGCTCAGGTATATTGCTGAGCCACAAAAACAAAGATCTTGAAGAGACTGGTGTTGTGGATGCCCGGGCGTCAATTACCACCGCAGTTGCGGGTACAGCTCGGGGTACGGGGATGATAAATCTTCGATTCGGCGAGGACTCACTTTAGGTGATCGGGACTCCTGCGAGACAGAGGGGGGGGGGGGCCCTACGTCACCGTGAGCGGCAGCTGCCGGTACGTCATACTTTTTCTTTGTCTCAAAGGACCCTTCTCTTCAGTCGTCGGTGCTCTTTGGGGCACGGACGGGGGCCACGCGCCCGCGGCAGATGTTCCGCAACGCATGCCCCTTCGCTCTCTCCTGCGTATTACGTACTTATACTTGGAGCCCGGCCGTGCAAGGCGCGCAACACGCGACCGATCGATCGATGCATATGCACGATTCTCGACGCGCGCCTCGAAGAATGCGAGCACCGATTGAAGGAGGGCCGACTCTTGACTCTTTGATATATTGCACGCATGCGAGAGCCAACCCCAACTCTACACGCGCGAAACCCGCGTTTTCTGCGAGCGCGGGAGACGTTCTTGCCCGCAAAACTATCGCTCGTATCCATCTGCCACGACTTAACCAGTCCCCGGAATCAGTTTCCGAACACCCGCCACCGATCGAATTATTTTCGGATGGTCATTCAACTATCTATTGATTTTTTCGGGCTGAGCGATTTCTAAGGAATTTATATCACTCGACGAATAATTTTGTCCCTTCGCTTAGAATATGTTCTTTATTTTTGTTGGGGGTCAATAATTCAGATCCCTATCGATTTCGCGAGAAACTTCCGCTGCCTTTTACAGTCTTCTTTTCACCTGATCGCGTATCAGAACTTATTCTTTCATTAATTTTGTAAGAGGAAGAGATATTTAGTAACCACAGAAATTAAAATAATGTTGAAATTAGTTTTCGTATTATATTCAGGGAAGTGGGTCATCAACTAATTAGTATGCTCTATTAAATAAGGATGTACCTCAGGATCTGAAATATTAACTTCATAAAATTTAATGAATTCTCAGTATATTTAGTGATACAAGAGAATGAATGTATTTTATTTGTTTTATGGCTTGCTCAACGAGCGTCGGACGTCACCACAGAAGAAGTCTGGCTTTCGTCTCGCTCGACGTAAATGGTCTTATTAATCAGAGCAGAAATCACATACAGGCTTTCTGGGCGTGCTGAGGACAAGTAAGTGTGCGTGCATATATCTCCAGAAGCCGCCCAGCAAGATAACACCGAGCCGTGCGATAAAGAACAATTTAACGGTCTTGTTAAAGATACGAAACACGCCTACTCCGATAAATGTGAGTCGCGACACAGTGGGACCATTTGGGATATATTAAAAGAAGCGAGTACTCAATTCATTCTCGCGAAAACAATATTACAGTAAAACATATATGGCGCGTTTTAATATTTGCGTTTACTTCAACAGTGTTTGAGTGACAGTAACGCGCAATTATGTGTCTCTATACGAATTTCAATCTGTACATTTCCCGATCGATATGGTTTTTAGTACGGTATGAACAATTTCCAAATTCTAATTTTATATTTTCATAGATTAGTATCTATACTTTTGTCCATATCATACTTAATCATTGAATGAGGGGCCATTTTGACCTAGAATTAAAAATGTTCTTATATCTAATAAGAAGATCAAAATTTATCTCAAAGATATACGGGTTACAAAATATGTAAAAAAGAATTGATGAATAGGGAATTTAAATAAATCCGACCATGGCTACCATCAAATCGTTAAGAGCCTTGGAATGGCTACAGTGAAAAATTATATTCTCGCAAGAAACAATAAACCGGTTGAAATCCACGGACGATCCGTGAGTAACGAAACTTTTAATTACCCATTCTAATAAGGTTTCTTTCGTTGGCAGCTATTTTCAGATTCGAAGAAAAGGAAGTCGTATTTAAGTAGAATTCAGGAAACTCGGTACCGGCAATTATCCATACCGGCCTTTTACTTCGTCGAACTTTCATCGGAGCGTAAAACGACCATAAGGGCCGCGTGACTTGAATTCGCCGCAGCACCCCGGTTAGTTCGCGACTTTCTCGAGCTTCCGGTTTGAAAAGCATCGACATCTCTGTGGCGAGTTTCGACAGCCGGGTCGTGTTTGCGTCGATCGACTCGACCGTTTCCGAATAATTAATGACGCGGGAAGAATTAGTCGCCAGCGACGAGACGAGACGCGGCCGTGCATTTTCCATTTCGGGGCCTCCGCTTTGAGACAGAGAGGTTTGCCGAAAGTTCCGCAAAGTGGATCGATAACCAGGCATCCGGCGAACGTAAACTTTTCAATCAATATGGAGCCGGACGCGAGCCGGCGCGAAATTAATTTCGCGAATTGAAAAGGCGACCCTTCAGACGCCAATACAATTAACCGTAAAACCGAACTTCATATTTTATACTGGTGCCGGCGCCGCACACCCGGCCCAGCATCGGGCGCAAAATTGAAAGAGACAATTTTTGCGGCCGGGTACAATCGCGGCAAATGGAAGCCGCGGAAACGCAACGGCCTCGAATCGATGAATTACAGAGAGGCGATGTTTTCGCGCGCCATCGAAACGAAAATCGAGATAGAGACCCCCAATGTTTTGCTTTTGCGAGCCTGGGGGCGAAGAGAATGGAGCAACACGCTTCTTTGGCGTCGTCATACCTGACACCAAATCTTCACAATTTTCTTACATTACGCCGAACTTATGCAAATCATGCGTTATGCAAATCTCTGCAAATCTTTTAAAATATATTTTTTGCCGTACTTTTTCTAGACCTAACGTAAAATGGTGATTTTCATTCTCTGGGTACAAATGGGCCCAAGCTGCACCGTTCAAGGATTTGGCAAAATGAATTGAAATCCAAAAAAGGACGCAAATGGGGCTGGATACCCCGAATATTTTGGTTTTAGCGAGAGGGGGTCTGACGAAGACACTTCTTCGGGGCACACGTCGTCACACCTGACGTCACATACTCGTTAGGGGGCAGATGGCCCCCCTCTCAAGCGTGACGTTGGGCCCACGTACCTGGTGGCGTCTACCCATGAGGCCTTCTTCCTCTCCTCTCTCTCTGCTAGCCCCCTCTTTCTTTCGCCCTCTCTTGCTCCCCCCTCGGCTGGTGGCCCATAAGGTAAAGCGAAATAAAAAAAACTCCTGCCAAGGGAGTCCCCTTTTCCTCGCACACACGCGCAGCTGCTCAGGTAGCACGAGCTACTTCCACATTAGAGGACGGAACCGATGTGGGGTGCCTATGGCGTGCCCCATTGAAATTCCGTCTGGTCAGACGCCCGGCTGCTTCCTCACGTGGTGCATACAACACCGTTGAACAGGGGACAACCGACCCGGGAGGAAAAAGAGAAAGAGATTATTAAGGTGACGAACTTACGATCGATTTGCTCCGGCATTAGGATGAGCCCCCTCCGACTGCTCACCCCCGGGGTAATATTTTATTTTTGAGAAATGACTGCTGCGAAGCCCCTAATGCTCCTCGGTGCATCCGTGGCTGTGCGAGATTCGATTATCGACCAATTTAGCTCTGCTGTGTTCTTGTCATTTCTTTAATGCTGTCATTCAATACCGGGAATTATTAGAAGAATTTAAGAACATTAGTACTCTATTGTCGACTTACTAAAATTACTAGGACGAAAATTTTTACTTTGCATTGCAAAAATCCTCAACCAATTTATAACTACTAGATTCGAGGAACGTTCACATATTTTAGGTGTTGACACACAATCCCAGGAACATCGATGTAACAATTCCATAGCGAGATTCGAAAAGCGTCTTTTCTCAGGGAAAATTGGCACAGCTCTCGCAGCGTTTAACAATATAATTGTGCTTTTGCGTTGAATCGGCAAGCCGTGTGCCCGGTACACTGTGCACAAAGGATGTTAAGGAAATTGTCCAGCCCACGACCCCCAGCGTCCGCTCGTTCGACTCGAGGAAAAGATCCTTGGTAATTATGGCGGGACACGCCGTAAAGGCGTACAAAGCGAGAAAACCGAGCGAAGTGAAGTTCCTCATTGTCCGGGCGTATTCCGGTAAAGTGGCTTTGCCGTCTTAAACGGTTCCAAAGTGGCCAATAACGAGAAAGACTCGGCCACTGTAACGCCCCGGATACACAAGGGAAGAACTACAGGCCAATTTGTCGCCGCCGCTCGTAAATCCGTCCTGATAATTCCCAGCACGAGACATCCGGCCTTCCGGCTGGGCGTTGCGGGGGTGTTTCGTGTGGTAAACATAATGTCCGTCCTGGTCGAATCTTTTGTCCGGACTGTCTTTGCTTTTTCTGCGCCCCGAACGCGTGCCCGACGGTGCGCCCCTTTCCAAACACTACACCTGGAAAGTTTGCCAAATCGGGTCCGCATTCTAAGCCCGAATTTCGAGCCATTTGTAGCCGATTCTTTCTCTCTTTCTTCCTCTCACCCCTATCGATATGAACACGCTACTATGAATGGCTGGAATATTTTCGTTTATTCTTCGTACAAGAGATAATACAAACGTCTTAGGAAAATTGAACATAGAGAAATAGCGTTATATTTGAAGGAATTATTTTTTTAAAAAACATGAACCCTCTACTATCATACCAATATATTGTCTAATAAAATATTTCAAAAAAGAACGTACTAGATGTATGTATAATATCAGCGTCCTCTTCAAACTTTGATATCTATCGATAACTATGCATCTATAGAAGAAAGCTGTTCAATCTAATCGAATTCACCTAAGTTTCCTCAAAAGTATCAGACGTCGGTCCGCCTTGCAGCGCATCTGCTCGGAAAGTAATCCAAGAAACGTTTCGAGACGCCGATTTTCGGTTTCCGAGGTCGAACCCCGTTATGGCACGGAATCGCCTAACCCCAGACCTAACGCGTACCCCTCGTAGCTCATCAAGAGGTAAACGGGCCGCTGAGCACAAAGTGGCCGCCAGTAGGAAACAAAATTTAGTAACGTTCCGTATCTTTTATTCGCCCCCGCAATCTATCCGAGTTGGGTCATCGTGACAGATTGGTGGGCCCTCTCGACGATATCCGGCCCCAATTTCGGGGCTAGGGCGTTCTTCTAACGGGAGCTTAAAAACTCCCGCATTTAATGCGTTCACGATCCAGAAGCCGCAACTGCATCTTGTCTCCCCCCTGGCGGTGCACAATGACTTTCGAACATATGTCGAACGACGGAGTTTCCTCGGCTGCATCGAGATGCGTTATTAACGCGTGCGGAAGGGGAGGAAACTATGGCAGCGGAGGTAGAAGCATGTTAGATAGGTAGAAAGAGAGGGAGAGAGATGGTGAAGAGAGAAAAGAAAATCCATTTTCATGTCGAGATCGGTTCGAGGTTCTAGATGCGTGGGTGGAAAGAGGCAGAAGGACGAGAAAGGTGCGGTAGGTCGAGCCATCTGGTTCTTTCCCCACACACGATCACCTTGAGGGCCTTTTAAATCCACCAGAGACATGCACCTTGAGACCTGTCTGGGACGAGGACCCTCGAATGCTCGGCCCTTTAAAAATCGACCCTGAAACGAAGACACCGAAACCGTGCCCTTACTCCTGCTGGCTTACCTTAACAACCTCGAGGGCACCATGAATGGTCAGGGCTCTCTTTAGTTTTCGGTTAACTTGCTTCTGTACAGATCATCTAGATCTTGTACCGCCGACCCCCAAGATCCGTGTTATACGACCGATGTTTTGGCAACCCGCCGGGGCCATTTTCTGCTACTCTAATTACCAGACTGTGGATCTTTCATCAAAATTTTCCAAGACAATCCCAAACCACAGAAGTTACATGAATATGCGTTTATTCGATAACTAGACTGCGGATTTCATTTTCTGCTCTTTAAAGATATCGATAAAAAAATTATATTTTTGTTTAATTTCTATTTTCATAATTTTAACAATATTTCTAAATTGGCGTAACGCCGACAATGTTTTTGTTTCACTTACTCCGTTTTGTCATCAATGCATAAAATCCAGAGTCTATTAATTACATTCCACTGAAAAATTTCGGTCGTCACTGGCTTGATGGTGTCGCGCAAATTTAATTGCTTTATGCTGAATCTTACTTTTGCATTAAAATTTTGCAACCCGGCGTCCACGTTTTCATTTATTTCATTACATCAATGCTGTATGTGAAATATCTATGGTGAAAACAAAATTAAATGTTCTCAAATTTTCACGCGCCATAAATGCATAATTTTGCGCGATGAAAATTACTCGTATACAAATACGTTTATTTTTACTTCTATAAAAATACTTTCGTAGAAACTTTAATAGCTTTAATAAAAATGATATAGAAACAGCTAAAATGAATTGTTCTATTTTAGTTTCATCACTGTTACATATTACAGAACATTTTCCAGTGTTACACAATTTTCAAGCAACTTTGTGCACACAGAGACCTTTCAACGTCCCTCTATCCGACTACTTTCAGCCGAGCAACAATGGCCAGCGGATCTTAAGCTCTTTATACATCCTAACGTCACAGTGCATTGAGTGACGTCGCGAAGGTGCACGAACGACCCCGGGTTGCATCGTCGGCCTATTAATACCATGATAGAGAGCCGAGAGGTAACGTGGACGCGCTGTTTACCATGAAAATCGGCGGATCGTTGACGGTCCGCCGACAAAGGGGAAATTAATTTGCAAATCGTTCTTGATACGGATCAGGGGAAAGGATCGTCCGTCTCTGGCCGATACTGCACACTCATCAGCTTAAGTCCTTCGGTATCGAGAACGTGACGAGACACGACGAGACGAGACGAGACGAGAGAACGACAGAGTCGAGACAGGAGGATGCGCCGTTGACAAAGAGGCCACGGAACAAGACAAACACGAACGTGAATACGTAATCTTCGAGTGGATATCGGGAGAGAGATGAAAAAAATTGCAAGTTCAGATGCTGCTGTAGCAAGCATTTCTGACCCGTATATCTCGGGCTGGTAATTCTCGTTGCCCCGGTCCGGACACGCGATCCCAGGGTGCATGCACCCTGCCTACTTTTGTCTTCTTGCGCCGGCTTGAGCTGTGGCTCTGTCTCTGCCGTGGTCTCTGTCGCGGGACCTCCTCTGTGTGCAGGGGTGCATCCCGCGGACTCGGTTAGTATGCACTTCTGTCGACGTGTGCGCCGATCCACGAGAGAAGTAGCCGAGCTACCACCAGAAGGAGGATCTCCGGGGCTAGGGACCACGAGGAATAAGGGTAGCAAAGCCGGAGAAGGGCGCGGGGGGTGGCACGCGACCCGTGGGGGATGGGCTGACAGTGAGACTTTTATTAGGGAAGGAATCAGCAAGCATGATTATGTACCTTAGAGCGTCTCCACCTCCGTTTACCAGTTTCGAGCCCATTCCCCAGCCACCCCCTATCTTTCTCTCTTTATCTATCTCCCTTTATCTTTCTCTCTTTCTCTCTGTCGTCTACCACCCCCAATGTGTACGTCTAACCGCCCTTCTTCATACTCCGTCTCCGCCACCGCGCTATCGCCACTGACATTGCACTACGACGAAGACTACCAAGCTGCCACACCGTCGTCGCAGCTGCATTGTCAACCCCTTCCCGACCGTCAGCCGGCTCCCCGCGCTCATATATGTACGCAGTGGCGTAGAACGCCGAGGAATCGACGACGATGCACAATGCCGGATCGGCTCCCTTCAAGGTGAGCTTTGTCGGATCCGTTACCGCTTCACGTGGATGCAAACCGATTGCGATTCGGTGCATTGGGGATTCAAATAGAGGCTAATCTTTTTCGAATACTGACTACTTACCAGGAACGCTGCCGTGGCGATGCGAAAGATGCTGTCCCCTGAAACAGACCAAAACACGAACCTCTTAGAGACTGATCGTTCATCTGTATACCCTCTCATTTGCAATTATGTTAGACTAAATATACTACGCCATAGATAATTTACAGTAGAACTTTATAAAAAAGTATGTAAGTTTATGAACATTCCTTTATATTTAAAATTATTTTGTAACAGTGCATGATACATAGCTGAATCATGAAATATGGAAATCCTCGGGATTTAACAAAATGTATTACTTCACATTTCTATTTATATTATTTATTTATTTATATCATTTATTTATTTGTATCATTATTCCCAATTTTATTGGAAATAGAATGAACAGATTAGAATCATAATTATTATCTCATAAGCGTTTTGGATGTACCCTAGCTCTCTGGGAGAAATAAGGGAGGTTGTGATCTTTTTGCAGAATATTTTGAAGAGCTTTGGATGATCGTGATCACCAGCAGTCACTAAATTCGTCGTCCGGCGCAGAGAAGCGCATAGCCGGAGCCGTCCTCCACGAAATTTGCATCTCTGCCTCGCCAATGCCGCCCAAGGCGATATTGTCGTTACAATGAAACCACCCCCGAAAGCTCGCTACCACCCTCGATACACACGCCGGCACACAGGGCGATGTCATGTGCGCGTGTCGCACTCGAACTTTCGACTCGAACCACAGGCGCGAAACTTCGCGAATTCTGATCACGCATACATCGGCGCACACGGGCGAACAAAATTTTATCAGCCCTTTTTTTTCCCCCGCCCGAGCCGCGCCTCCGAAAACACCGAAATCCTTTCGAGAGCGCAGCAGCGTCGAGAAAATTTAGTCCCAGCTCGATCAACTTTTTAATTCGGGCCTGACAGTGCAGAGACCGTTTCGCGAGCCCGTGTATTACCACCAGGGCAGAATAGTTATTTAACCGTTTATAAAGTGGAATGTTTGATCGGGACCGTGGACTTATTTTAACACGATCTATAAAAATAAATGCTCCTGTAAATATAAACCCTGCTGAAGGACGAATTATTTTAGTCGCCGGTGACTGAGCTAGTTGATCGCGAAAATTATAATTATCGGATTTTTTCTAAGACGTAATGAAATCTATGGACAGGAGAAATATTTGTGTAAATATGAGATGAGAAAATATTTTTGCGAATGGTGTGTTCCAAGTCAGAATAGTTCCAAAGTATCGAAGGATCACTACAAGGGCGATATTTCAACGTAAACTCTTCCGTTCGCGTCTCGACGAAACTGGATTCTCGCGTGTCATCAATTTCCCGAGTCGGGGGGCGAATTTCGCGAAACAGAATGCGTCTTTGTGGCCGCTATTCAGCGTTCCAGCAAAGGATGCACCGAGACAAGGCATCGGAGAGGCAGCAACGGAGGTTCAGAGGGTGTGGGAAAGGAAGAAGGATGAGACTAAGGAGGTCATAGGTGTGAGGCATAGTTCGACGGCAGTATCTGAGACAGTTTCGGCCGGCAAGACTTAACAAATAGGCAAAGTTTTGTTCCCGAGGATAACGGGGGCCGGTGGATTCCCCGGTGCTACCACGACATCCTCTCTCTCCTCTTTGTTCGCAAGTTTATGATGTATTAGACGTCTCCCGTCGTTCTCTCGCGTTCCTTTCCTTCGTTCCTGGAGCCGCGCTTTTCGGCTGACCAATTTATACGGCACCGGCAGTTAAGACGAAACTTCCGAAGGCGAAATTAACTCACTCGAATGCGTTTCAACTATTAACTGAATATCATTTTCGACTAATGCATTCAAATTCAAACTGGTTTTACAGAAAGGTGAAAGAGGAAGCTTGGGACAAAATTATTCATTCAATTTTTTCTTTAAATAATCAATACTATTAACTAGTCTGAATAAAAATTCCGGAATAAGAATAAATAAATATCTATTTCCTGGCATGACTTTTTCCGGTTAGATCGCCCCCGTCTGTCCCACCGCGGAGCGGAAAAAAGTTGAGAAACACTGCTCAGACAGAAGCCCACCCCCACCTATAATTTTCCGATAAACTGGTCTGTCGGCGTGTCCTAAAATATTTAAGCTTCCTTTGCCATTCGAATTCGAGGTTCTACGGGTGCGTCTGGCATCGTTCCGTTGTGAAATACCGGTTCGTTCTGCGTTCGGCAGGTAAACGCGCGAATTCCATCGTGCTCTCTCGCCGACATCAAAAGTTCCGTAGTCCCCATGGAGCGTCCGTTTGCCGTGACCGGGGCCACGCAGACGCGCTCGCTGCCCCCAGGATTAATAAACTTTGTCGCGTCTCGGCTTACCCCGTTGGCTTAACTCCACATGGGGAAAATCAATACGCGATACATGCACACACGTACCTCTCTCTACATATCCCAGAGGTCCGTTTCGACTTGTCGCGCTATCTCTCTTTTATCTCGATCGTATTTCATTGTGTATCGGCGGGTGCGTGGGAATACACGCGTAGCGCCGTGCGTCTGCCCGGGCCCGATCGCGCATTTACAAACGCACGAGTATATGTATATAGGTCGTCGAACGACGTTACCCTGACGCCCACACCACTGTCCCGAGACACCCCAGATCGACCAGAGACCTCTTCAGGGTGACAGATGGCCCGATAGACAAAGAACTTGGCCGGCTGCCTTCCCCGTTGCGTAACTCAATAAAAGGAGATTCAAAGTCGATCTTCGGACGATCCACGAGCACCGTCGTTCTCAGAGGGGGCCGATGGGGTTGAAAATCAAATATTACCAACTCGATGGTCTCTGGAAGATTCCAAACTCTTTCTCTCTCTCTCTCTCTCTCTCTCTCTCCGGTTGTTCCCTCTCCTCGTACCCCGCGGTTCTTATCGTTGTTCTCGATCGTCGATTAGGCATTCCCCTCGACGACACCAGGACTAACCAGAGGGTACTCTTATAGTCTGCTCCACGACGATTAGACGATTACTAGACCCCCTCTATGAAACCTCGTTACGACACTCGGTATTGGATAGAGAATTAGCTCCGGGGTTGATCGCGCTTCGAATATTCCGATGTTTTCCGTGTTTGTTGCAACGGGGCTGTCTCGCTCGACGGTCCCGTTCGCCGAAAGTTCCACTGTCTCTGTGTTTGTATTTGCCGCGGTTGTAATTGATAGTTTGCTCCCATTCTGCCAAATTGTTCTCTATTTACATGCATCACAAATATTTATTAAGCGGCCGGCACCCCGCTCCGCTGCGAATTTTATTCGGCAACTCCGGGGAGATTATTGCGGTGATTTGATGTTCGTATGGACTGTTGACGAGACGAGTTTTAATACACAAGCCAATTATTTTAATGGCATATTAATAGAAACTATAATTGTGATCTATGTACTGTTTGATTCGTATTTGATTTACATTTACATTTGTGTGCAATGTAAAATGTATAGAAGTGAGAAATTATGGGAAGATTCTTGCCACATATACGAAAAAGGTAGTTTCGATGTATGAGATTACAGTTCTCCGTCTTACGGTCCACGTCCGATTAAGGCACTGACATGCATGAACTACACGCACACGTGCGCGCATACAGAAAGGGGCGTTGCGTCGATGGGTGGCACAATGGGCACGTGGCAGAATCTAATCATCTCACAAGACTCGGGGAGAGCTTGTATTTTTTTTTTAAGTTCTGTCATTCATCGTGTTAACTCGGTGGAAATTCATTAATTCGTGCTGGCCAGGCTACTATTTCTTTCTCGCGCGGATTGTTGTTCGTGAGAACGTCTGGATAAGCAACTGTGTCCATGCAATTTTCGTTTCGATCTATACTATTATGTCTAAATTTCTTTTGTTGCACGAGGTTGTATCAATTTAATGCACTTTTCATTCCCTGACTTAGAGTTATCTCCCATTTTTCTTTCCTGAAAATTTTAAATCCTAATTGAATACGAATTCACATCGACCTGTAGGAATAAAAATATTTGTGTAGAAAATGTTTGTCAAAACGTGAAAAGAAGGAACAACTTGAGATGCCCAAATTAGCATCTTTGTGACAAGGCCACCGAACATATTTTCAGCAAACTTGTGTATTCGGAACGGATGTATTTTTACCGTAACAAAAAACCTATTTTCACCCATTGTATATCAGTATCGAAGTCGGTACCCGATGTATCGCGCAATTGATTAAACCGATATCGTGTCTGCAGCTCATGCATGTGTCTGGAATTGTGCTCGGAACACGTGACCCCCGCCTCAAGAGACGCCCCTTTCATCTAATCGTTGCAGCAGTAATGGATTATTTCAATTGTAGCAGACCTGCCATACACAGGCCTGTTACGAATAAACCGCGCTCCGAATCTTGCCGAACGGAGACGAAACCTCCCGAAATACAAACGCTAACTGCCGTGTCCCGCCGGCACCCTACCACCACAACAAAGTCACCCTCGCCGCGGCAACTCCACGCCTAGAAAACACATTTTGGCGGGAAACAGAAAACATGTAAACAACCCCTGTCACCTCCACTACCCTTCATCACCAAACTATGCCTATAAAAGGCCACAAAAATCCAAGGCAAATGACTCTCGTTCCTGCTAGAGAAACAACCTAGCCAATCCGATAAGACCGTAAGTAGGAAGTTTCCGTACTTTCTTCCGTTCGCTAGGATAGCGACACCGACCATCACCGTCCTTACCTGTCCTCTCTCGCTGGGATAGCGAGGTTCCCGTCACTCCGTTACGCCGTCTCCTTCGCTAGGATAGCGAAACCTCCGCCGCCCACCCCGTTTTCTCTCACTAGGATACTGACCATCACTCTGTTACACCGTTCCCTCAGCTAGGATAGCGACCTCCGTCACCCCGCACACCGTTCCTCTCGTTAGGATAACGAGACTCTCAACCGTCACTCCGATACACCGTTCCTTCGCTAGGATAACGAGACCACCGCTCCTCTTCGCTAGGATAGCGAAACTCTCAGCCGTCACTCCGTTACACCGTTCCGTCGCTAGGATAGCGAAATCGCCGTCACCCCCGCACACCGTTTCTCTCACTAGGATAGCGAGGCCTTCAGCCATCGCTCCGGTACACCGTTCCTTTCGCCAGGATAGCGAAAATCCCGTCACCCCACGCACCGTGCCTTCTCGCTAGGATAGCAAGATACTCGGCCGCCACTCTTACACCGTCCTCCCGTCACCATATTCCTCGAGAGACAATTGCCGTCACACCGGGTCCGCGAGATCAAATACTGGGTCCGTAAAACGCCACCCCCGCAAACATTAGCTAACGCCGCGAAATCCCCCAACACGAACATCGTCACCGCGAACCGTGAAAACGCCACAGCGAGGCTTCTTAAATCTTATTTCATATTTCGTTATTTCTCCTACACCCCGTCCTTTCCCGTTCGAATCGGCCTCCTCGTTTCTCGATCACCGTGGCTCGACGAGCTACTTCAGTCCGAGGAGGTACCGTACTCACATAACAACCGCGACGAACTAGAACCGTTACACAATCAAAGAATTGAGGGATCGGCGGCGTTCTTGGCAAAGCTGGGCAATCTCTTATCACGCAGCACATAACAAATTATTTAATAATTTTTTCGATTACTTTTAGCTGCAAATAGTACATATTTACACTGATTTAATGAATGCGTACAGATATCGTGAAAGGAGATAAAGTAAATTTTATTGAAAATATTTGTTTTTGATATTAAGATCAAAGGGAAGAGAGAGAGAGAGAATTTCGTGCCTATAAAGCGTTTTAGCTTCTAATAGCCAATTGCACGAGTCAGAGTTTATGGCTGAACTTGAGCAAGATTTATCTAGCTATTACAGTAAATATCCTGGAACGGGACTCTCGGTTCCTTACAGGAAGGATGAAGCAACAAGTGGCTTCTTAGCTCGAGCAATCTTAGTTCGATGTTCAACAAGTGTTTTCCGAATGGATGCATGTCCTCGGAACTCCTTCAAGGAAGTTTAACAGGTCCACCCTCGATTGACACAATCTGTCTACACAGTGTCCTCATAGTTCTCCTTCGAGACAGTACTTCAATCCTTTTATTGAATTTTCGCAATTTAAAATTATTTTATATATATTTATAAAAGACGTAACTCGCATTCATTAATGTTATGTTTTATAAATCAGAGTTGATATTTTTAAGAGACAAACATTCACTATAATCTCTATTGTAAATTGTAGATTTTTATTGAATGTATCTAGGAACGTATTACACATGATTCCTAGAAGAGCGAATTTTTAATTATGGTGGTGACGATTATTTTATCTTTCGATTCTTGTGAATCATAATCGCAATTTACATCAAGACTGATACGCCCACTACACGTCAATACAATTCGCGTCACTTCTCATGGCTGCCTTATTTTATTTACTTGTATCCAGAATTTATTAATAAACCCATTGTATCGGTTCCGGGAACTGCGGAAGCATAGAAGGAAAAGTCGATAATATCCGAGCGACAGAACCGCCAAGAATAGAATTCCTTTATCTCGGAATCCAACGTGCGTCATTTGTCCTGATAACTGTTTCGATCAGATGTGGGGAAGAACTATAATTCCAATTTCGTCGCTTTACGTAACTCAGAAAGGAAATCGTACCCTGATCGTAAATAAACAACCCTCGCGAACCAACCCTCCTTCGTTTAAGGGAGTATTCTCCTTTTGAGGACCACAAAATCGATTTTGAAAGCGCAACTTCACAACAGATTATCCGTATCTTTCAATTCAGGCATAAAATGTTGATGATTAATTCCCGAGATGTCACACTAAAGATAATCGTATATTAGGTAAATACAACATAAATTGTGGAAGCGATCCGAAGAGGAGTTGAATAAACATTTATCGCTCAATAATTTTAGTATAAATTGAGAATAATATTCAGATATACTTAAATAATTTTAATGCTTCTACCAATTTTTGTTACGTATGGAAATTAATAAAATCGGCGGTCTTAATAATTTTTATTGCAAAATTCTATGAGGACGATGGCACCGGAGTAAACTACCCTTTGATTCACGCTCCCTAGAAGGAAAAACGCATGAAAAAGTATGCGTGTCCCCTCGGTGGCAGCGTTATCATAGTTTTTCCCGTGGCTGCGAAACAAAACGCTCCTAACCCACGAAAGGGGGAGAAAAGCTTGACGAGGGAAAGGGGATCGCCGGATTCGCGTGCCGTCTCTAAATAATAAAATAAAAAGCTCGACCCTCTAGATCCTTGGCCCAGGCTGAATCCCAACAGCAACAAGTTGATATCTTGTTCCCTCGAGGGCGCCTCGGGGGTAGGAGGACGCTGCCTCGGGGCGAGGCGGGGGATGGTGAGGCAGCCTCGGCGGTATCGTCATAAGAAAACGCTTTTCGTTTCTTTTCCAGAGGCCACCCTCTCATCCCACTGTTTGTCTCTTTTTATCAACAGGTTTCCCACCGTACCCTCCGGCCCGGAAAATCTTCGGAGGGAAGTTTCTCGTCCGTGAAGGGGCTAAGAAAACCCAGGCTTGGCTGGGAAGGGAGGGTGAACCTCCTTGAGGATCAGGAAGCGACTAACTTGTAAGATGTAAAAGGGATGGTGTTTCCTTAGGGGCTGGCAGCCGCGAAGACGATTCAGGGCTCCACCCGGCGTCTTGAAACCTGTTGGAGTCACCCCCCTTCTTCGTGGAATAGGATGAATGATACTTCCTTATTGGAAACCGGCCGTTTTATGGCTCGTGAACAGCCATCCAAAGCTTACAAATCGCTTTAGGCCAATCAGCTTACGTTCAATTACTCACGCGTTACCAAATCCTTATTCATTTTACGCAATTTATTTTGTGCAAGCTTTGCTCGTAGTGTAGACATTGTGTTTGACCAGTATTTATTTATTTTATGGAAACTTTACTCATAATATATATTGCAATAGGATATCGGTCAATAAGCTTGTATTAAAAAATTATTTACATAATAATTGAATCTTTAGTTATTTGAGACAATTTATTTCAGCAAAACATTGCTCGTAATACAGGCATTATATTAGAATAATATTTATTTGTTTTATGCAATTTATTTAATGGATACTTTATTCATAATATAATCAATTTATAATAATTTATTCGCACGCGTAATTTATTTTATTGAAATGTTGTTCATAATATAGACATTTAAATAGAATGCAATCTTATTTATTTTATGGAAGCTTTACTCCTAAAATGCAGACAAGATAGTACTTCTCATCAATTGCCCATTTTCATCCTTCACAAGCCTACACCTCAAGCTCCACAAAACGTCAAGGCACACCCCCTCGTCGCACCTATTACCGGTATCGACGTTAAACAGGGTCTCACCTGGAACTTCCGGGACGCCATGCCCCACATTGGGCATTTTCTCGTTCTACCGGTGCGTCGGTGAAATGGATCGGTTCCACCAGGTCGCGAAACCGTGAGCTTTTCAGTGGCGCGTGACTTTTAGCGGAACGGCTGCTGTTCTTTTTGTGCGGTGATCCTCTTCCTCGAGGAGCGGCCATTGTGTCGCCCGGCCGGGAATAAATATTTAACAAGCCCCAGTGTCGTACTGTTACGTCAATATGGAGGGCCGATGTGTCCTTCCGGCCGGGAACGAGCGAAAGGAGAATATCGTGGATGCACTCGATCACGTTCGCTCTCCGTTGGAAAAAAGGGCGCCACCTCTCCAGGCGCTGGCTGCGCGCACGTCAGAAAGGTGCACAGGGATCCATTCGGATATATTCAAAATATGCAGAACACCGGCGGCCCGCTCGGCTGCACACCGACAAAAGAAAACAGCAAACCGCGGAGATAAAGAAGAGAGAGAGGACCCCCACCTAGCTCGAAACGCGGGGACGGAAAAGTATGGGGGTGGCAACTGGGGGGGCTCTCGTCGTCGAAAATAAGCAGCAAAAGTGAAGGAAGAGATCGCCGATTTTGTTTGCCCACAAAACGCCGTAAACACGAGACGACCGGCATTCATCCGCTGCTAGACAGACAGCCACCTACAAGCAGATGATGAACCTTCTTCGAGGTTTTTCGGATTAGTGACAGGGCGGATGCTACAGACAGAGATCGCAGGGCCGCCCCCGTTGGTAATTCGAGATGATGCTCCTCTTTCTCAGCTGCCATTCGGCAGATGTCGAAATTGCTCCGCGCCACGGAGACAATGCGCCAAGGATAATCGATTTAATTTCCGTGCGTGCTCGCAAGTTGACGGGGTCCGACGAAAATTCGAGCATTTCGATTGTCCCGTTGTCGTCCCGCGACCAGACACCCCATTCACCGCACGATCGAGCCTCACTCGAACTCTTAGCATGATTTCCAATCGTTTTGTTCGGCAGAACGGAATTGGGAGAATCGTATATTTCAGCATTCGATCAGGCACGGAATATTCATCTAGGAATTACTGCTCGAAGTCGTGTAACAAAAGTGCAATAGGGTCTCGATTATCCAAACTTTTGATTTATTCGAAGTTTTGATATATTAGTTGTATTAGTAGATGTAAGATATGTTGTAAATAATCAACAAATTCGCGAGAGGCCACGAATTAATTTATACACCTAATATTTTCAAATTCTTTTCAGGTTCATATTAACAACATTTCAGTGTATGGTGTCCACAAAATTGTATTACCTTCATAAAACAATTTCTCCTTTTGTCCTTACGGCAAACAACAGGTGCAGCGTGTTTTAATCAAACCATTCTACGGAAATTAAATTTCATATTGGAACGATCCGGTTTCGCCTGTAAACTGTCAATCTTTCCCCCCGAGAACTTTTAAATAACTCTATCGCGTGGAGTCGATCGGAACATTTTTTTAAGGCACAGCGTCCAAAAACGCCGAGAAAGGTTAAATACATAAATATAATGGTGTGCGAATTCTAAAACGGCAACATGAGAATTTATAAGAGCGATATCGATCCTCGATTATCCGTACTAATGGAAAATGTGTATTCGACTAATAGGACAATTGTTTAATTTCCGTGCTGAACTGAATCCTCAGTGAGTGTACAAGAAATATATGAATTGTTTAAAATTGTGAAGTAGGGCCGACAGAGTAGGGTACAAATCAACTAATAATTGAAAATGGCTAATAGTCTGATTGATTGTTAATCACAGCAAAATAGTCATTAGCTAAAACTTTTTGATTAGTTATTCATAACTACATGGCACTAGTTAGTCACAGCTCTAGTGTAATCGTTAGTATTGCTTATTAGTTTATTAAAACCAATGATTGATTATAACTTATTATTAATTATAAATTATTATTCATTATAAATTAGTCATTTTTAATTAGTTGATTTGTGCCCTACTCTGGTTTCCGGTCACTAGAGATAGTTGTTGACTAGAAGAGGATTGATAGAGAAATTCTATTTCGATAAAGAAATAGAATTTATAATTATATTTATGTTGTCAATATATGCCGATTTATTTGTAGAATGAATTCAGATATGAGAGGTCCGGATAATGGAAGTTCTGCCGTATTTGTCGAGGTTTTGACACGTCGAATAAAATTTGCAAGATCGATGTGCCGATTAAGCAGATTCGGAGAGCCCCGAGGGGTATTATCTCGGTTTCCACATAATTTCCTCGCGCCGTCAATTTTCCTCAAGACTACGAACCCTTCGTCGCACGTTTCAACACCCCGTGGGAAAACAAAGGTGTCACTTCTTCAAAGAGCTCTTAGCTGCTCGGTATCTTCTTCCGCCTCTCTCGCTTTAAGGGCTCGCTTTTCTCGCATCCTTCCGCCCGGAAACATCTCCGGTCGCGTGCCTTTTTGTCTCGTTTCCTCGCACCCCTGTTCGGGTCCATCTATGTCTACTCTATAGATTTTATCCCGAGTATCTCAAGATTCTCAGACGCTGAACCCCACTAAACTTCGGCTTTCTCTCTCCTCTTTACTCTTCGCCAAGAAAGCACTTTATCTCCATAGAGGGGTTGCTCCAACAGGTTACAAGACTTCGAGAGTTCGGCGTTTCTTAGAGACGCCCGTTTCCCGAGGAAATCTCATCCCCCTTATTCTTTCTCTACTGCTCTTCTCTCTCTCTCTATCTCTCGAAAGAATTTCTTAGTTCACAGCAAGTGCCTGCTAATTACCCCACCCTCCGTGTTGATTTTCTCGGCTCGTTAACTGCCGCACCAGCTAAATGGAGCTTGAAGAAAGTAGCCTACCAAGTTCCTCTTGTTGTTCTTGCGCTCCTCAAAGAATGTTTGTTCGCTGATTATTTATGAATTATGGAATGTTCAGCGCGCTGTCCGGGCACGTTGAAATTACCACAGACGTTTGAATTGCATTAACTGCAAGACATATTTTGATTCTTTTAATTTGTTTATTGTCGCAAGGGAAACAAGGTTCCCTTCATATCTATAAAATCAATAAAAATTCAGTTACGTGTAACTAATTTAAATTTGTTTATAATAACTATAACCTTCCCTTCTCGAATCGGCTACCTCGCAAAGCAATGCGGAAGGAACCTACGCCCGATCCCGTCACAGTAATATCCGAGTTGTCAATATCTTTTGAATCTGTACTCGGAGGGAGTTTCGGTAGGTGGAGACAAGCGTCGAACGCGATTACTCGACTGTGTATGTCCTCTATGAAAGGGCGCCTTATATCTGGGAATGGGGCTGGCAGTGGTTCTACGGTGCGCGCACAATCGCGGGATGAGCCGAAGCTGGTGCGGCACGTACGACGGCGGTAAAACTTCTGTGCCACTTCAGTTAACTTCTGAGGGAAGGCGGAGCAAACAATTCCGGAATTAAAGTCACGGCGATCCTGCGGCTGTTCGAGCGGGCTGCATACTCAGTTGCAGCCGCAGCAAGCAGCGGCAAGCGACAGCAGCAGAAGCCTGCGAATCGTGGATAGAGTCAAAGGATCGTCGTCTGTTGCGCACGAATGTTTGCATATACGCGTGTATCGGGTCCGCGATGCACCCTCGCCGTGTTGTCGCCGGTTGTTTCTCTTTATTTACCATCATCTCGCTCGCTCGCTCGAATAAGAGAGGGGTAGCTAAGGGAGAGAAAAACCGGTGGGAAGAAGCAACGTAGGAGGACCATGGTGGGACGAAGACGACGGGTCCGGCGGAAACGAGAGAAAGAACGATTCGCCTGCGGGGGTGGAAGAGAGGAGACGCGACGTCACGCGAGATGCGGCCCCACTTTTACCTTCGGCTCTTTTCTCGAGCGCTCGTTTTTCCCCCTTTGTCCCGAAGCACGGAAATTAAGAGACTTCTCCCGGTAGTCCCAACCCCTTCGAAGGATCCGCGTACGTGCACTGGCACCAACACCCTGTTGGAAATCAGCGAACGTACACACACCGGGGATCGGCTATATACTCTAGCACACGTATACAGAGTCAGCGCCCAGACGCACAACAGGGACGCGAGTCATTGTCCGCGGACACCTGTGGACTTACGTGCTGTGCACGATGTAGCCACTTACTTCGCCGAGAGAGAGGCCAACAGAGAAGAAAAAAAGCTCTCTTGCGTTTTCCTCCGCTTTTCACACCCGGCAGAACTAAGCACCCCCTAGCACTATGTCTACAAGACTCGTCATCTGTCCCTCTTCAGCCGGCCCCGTGGCCCTATCACCTTGTCCTTCTCGGCCCCCGCGGTTCTTACCTCTCTCTAGCCTCGCGCGCTTCGTTTTTCTCACCAACCACCCCCGGAGGTGGGGTGAGAAAGTCGTTCACGGCATTAAATCGCCTCCACCCACGCCCACGCCTCGCAAGCCCGGTTGCTTTGTAAACCGTTTCACCCTTTTAAGGAGAAGATAATGCAAAGTGCAGCCGGCGCTGCTGACTTATGTCACGCGAAACGGCACGGCACAGCCCAGCCTGTCGACTTATCCGGCCATGTTTCCTGCGCCGTCAAAGTGGTTCCTTTAATTAAAAAAGTTATTATCTTGGGCCCTCGGGAACACGCTGTCGCGTTTATCGTTTTTGATTCTCTTGTGTGCAGCTCTCTGCCAGCGGAATAAACGCATGCTTAGAAAGCAATTGTTCCGCTCTAGGAGGAGAAAGGACTCGTTAAATGCTGGGCTGATTACGAATGGGAAGAAACGCGGTCAAAGACGAGCTTCTTGAGCCGTTTAACGGGTCGAGTGCCGCTGGCTAATTATATGGGGGATTATTTAAATCGCGGATTTGTTCGCCGTGTTCTTTATACGGTCTTGAAAGGATCTCAAGCTGTAAATTGCATTGGTGGTGCCAGGGTCGCAGCCATCTGCCAAATACTTGCAAGTTTGTACGCTCGAATGCGTTGGCGTCATTCCAGGGGCTTAGCGATGTCGTCGCGCTGAGTATGGTGTTTTTGTGAAGTTGGATTCTTGGAAAATCTGTAGTGATGTTTTGGTAAGTTTGAATGTGAGATTTTATTTATTTTATTTATTTCGATGAATGAGATTCATTTAATTAGTTGGAAACTGTTCCGTAGAGTGGTTCGAAAATTGTATGCTTCGAGACGTTAAATTTGTTTAGACTAGGTTTTAGATTAGGTTTTAAGTAGTAGATTAATATTATATAATATAATTAAAAACTTATTACGTTCATTTCGGTAGTTTCTGACAATTATAATTCGAATCTATAAATTGGATTTTTCGAGTGATGAACCGTGGTAATTTTGAATATTTATAATGAACAATTTGGATTTATCAGATAAATGGTTTCGCGCAGGATTAGGAGCGAAATTGTACCTCGCAGCGAAATTAAATCGGCATGATGATAAATATTGCGAATATTGTTCAACTAGTAATAAAGCAATTGCATTAATTCATCTCCGGTGTCAATGTTAATATGCAGTGTCGTATTTACAAAGCACGACAGCATTTTCACAGTTATTTGTTAATTGACGGTTTAATAATTGGACTGCGAATCTTTGTATAGCATCGAGTGCACTGGAGGATTAACCCTTCAATATGAATCTTACTCATTTCTTTCAAACAAGATCCCACATTTCTGTTATCAACATTTGGACATTAGATATAGATATACGATGAATGCAAATTTTGTTTTTCACGACACAGAAATTTTATTGGGCTGCGAGAGAAATCGCGGGGTAAAGGGTTAAAAGCGACACGGAACAATTCCGCTGGTAATCAATTAAGAAAAAAGAGGCGTAAATTCGCGCGGATTATCGGCGGATTCAAAGAAACCGGTCAGTCGATCGCGAAACAAGACCCCTCGACCGCACAAAAACACGATTGTCCGTGTCCGAAGTATCCCCGGGAGTGTATTTGATGAAATGCGAAAAACCATTGCTTAACTATCCGTAATATCTGCGGCAACGAGTATCATGGCCCGTTGAGTTCGCACGGTTTGAGAGAACGATGAGTAGTGAAAAAAAAATTCGTCCGCGTAAATTCATACATGCCTGTGCATACACGTATGTACATACAGGCGCAAACACACACAGTTGTTTCGCGGGGATATATTGAGAAATGGGCAGAGGGAGAGAGAGAGAGAGAAACAGCGGGGGTGCAAGCGAGGAGGACAGGGTGTGTGGAGGGGCCAGGAGGTGTGCAGTCGATCTGGTTGGCCAGGGTAAAAACAAAAATCGAAGCCGAACCCACAGATACGCGGTTTTTGCGAAATTACGGGTCCCGCCTCGTGCCTTCGCGCTCCCCCGTAAATCAATCGCCGCTTCGACGTTCGTATATATTTTCCGTTAATTATTTTTATTCACGGACCCGCGCGTAGGAACGCCCAGCGTGTCCATGAGGGTCGATCGGTGTGTCGACACGCGCAACGCACTTGCTGGATTTTTCTGCGACCCCGCGAGCCTCCGTTGTGTGCGTGCGCGATTGTGTATGTGCGTGCTCGTGACAGAGAAAAAGCGAAAAATAGAGGAGAGCCGGGAACAGAGAGTGAGACAGAGAGGGAGGTAGAGGAGGACGGACAGACACAGCGTGTGTGCAGGCAGAGCTACGACGCGTCCAGGTAATTCCGGAAAATATGGAGGCACGACCGTACCCGAGCATAATGTCATCTTCTTCTCGCTATCTCCGTCCTGCATGTCAATCTTTTTTTTATTTTCTTTCACGTACACTCGTTGCTGTCAACGGTGCGTGTTCACACGTCCGTTCTCCAATAGGACGAGGAGAGGAATAGAGTGACGTTACGGGGGTGGGGGCAGAGAAAAGGGGGAGGGCGGCCAGAGGGCGAGAGAGCGCGGCTCTGGTTCGTCAAATTTGCACATTTATTCGTTTACCGACATACAATCGAGCTTAAAACTTGGCTGAGTTCGTATGAATGCGTGGACACTGGCGGCGTATGTGCGCCACTACGCAGGAACTTCATCCCTTATTCATAACCCTTCGAAGGGCTTGATGGAGCTCCCGAGGCTTGTGCGCCGTGCACGGACGATCTCTCTTTTTTTCTCTCTCCCTCTCTCTTTCTCTCGTCCCTCCCCCTGGTTTTGCTCTCTCTTGTTTTCGCGCACGACGCGGGGGAGGGCCGCAAAACCGCGCGGCGGCGGAGGCTTTTCCCTGAAACGCTTCATTTGTCGCACAGCATTGTGTAATTCTTAACAATCTTGCGTGGTTCTTTCAGCCCCGGCGGCAGGGACGAGTCGTGTCCGAATGCCGGCGGATGAGCAAATAATTTGCATCTGCGGATCCAGGATCCGCCGAAAGGCCTCCGCCCTTCGCCGACCTTTTTCCCTCGAGAAGAAATTTGCTCGATATCGGCACGGTAATGTACCTTTCATCTTCCCAGGAACTGGCCGTTGCTCCTTTAAACGTACTCGATTAATTCGCCGATAATTGTCGATAACGTTATCGGCGAATAATAGAATCGCCGACTGCAATCGTGGAGACTGTCGACGTTTTGTCGGCTCTAAACGCGGACTCTGTATAGGATCTTGATAAAATCATTGCTGAATGAGTGCATTGAGAAACGTCTCTCACAATCCTACAAGAAATCAATTAGTAAGTCAGTATTCTTTTGTAATAGTTTGTCGATGCTCCTTTCGGGTAGATTTTATGAAAAGACCGAGTTGGTGCAGTTTAAAATAGTCGATAGATTAATAGAATTTACTAATTATTATTAATAGAATTTGTTCTTTATATCGCCGTTAATTTTATAAATTTAAAGAAACGAGGAAAGATCGTGGAAGACAGGATTTATCGATAGGGCAATTGTAAATAAAGGCCAGGACACGCCGGTTGCCTTAATTCTCGTAGGGAGTGTAGACGAAGGGCGGTCGCTAATTAACGATTCAATCGCACACTCGGTCGCCTCGATAGTTTAATTAATTCGGAAATAGTTGGAGGCAGAGCGGTGGGTGAAGGGAGTAGAGCACACACCTCGGAAATGAATCTCCGGGCCACCCTCGTCAGGCATCCTGTGGTCAGGAGATCCGGCAAGAAATAAATTACCAAACTGTATACTGCTGGCAAGAATGTCCACTATTCTTCGCCGAACATCGAATCGCTCACAAAACAATCTCGACACGGATCGAAGGACCGGTCGTTCTTCCGATCCCTCCCGGTTTCGTGTAACTACCGTTGATAGGGTGACGAAGACGGGCTTCGATTGTCACTTCCGCACTTTACAATGGGGGAGAAGCCAGTACCATACTCGTCCCGGGGAAGAAATCGATTTAGGTTGTGCACAATTTTGATTTCCAATCTGGACAACTTCGAATCACTGGCACAAAAAGATCTTCAATTCTCATTTTCTCTATAACTGCGGATTTTTATGCAAAGTGAACATTGATTGCGTCAATAGGGTACTAGAACCCAATAAATATTCGTTTCTTCTGCTAATAATTTATACTATTTTATATTATTCTAAATTCATAAAATTCGCAATCTAGTCATGAATTGTTTTTCATATAAATTTTACTGTTGAACTCGGATATTAATATTTTGAAATATAATAATTTCATATTAAATATTGAGTTGGTACGATGGTCAATTTTAAACGGTAATTTTGACGTGCTTGGTACAAAATGGTTCTCATTGTAAGCTTGTTCATAAAATCAATGGTCGAAGATCGAAAAACTATGTACTGTTGAACGAATTCGATTTCTGCCGCGTAACTCGATATATTACAGGAAATTTCAATTCCTCAGATGGAAAATCCGGCGCCGGTGTTCGGAGCGTGTCCGCGCCCCTACGCGGGGGTTGGTACCCCGGGAAAACCAATTATTCATCGAAATCAAGTGTTACACAACTTTGGTAATATTTAAAACTCCGGGGCCGTTCGGTCCCTCGGACGGTATACGGAAACTTTGAAAACTAATATCACCGAGCAGCCGACAAAGGCTCGGCTCAGCGACACGACGCATACGTTTCTCCCACCCACACACGCGCATTCTTTAGATACCAGCAAACACACGCGTTGTGTACACTTGGATTATTCGCAATTACGCTCCGCAGATCAGATGGATCCTCTCAGGCAGCGCCTTTATTGCGGCTTTATTAAACGACGATGGCCGATGCGATCGGCACTGGGTATCATGGACACAAAGTCTGAAGGCGACGAAGAGAAAGAAATCGGGGGCGGGGATAGTTCCACAAGAGAGAATCATAGGGAACGAGAGGGGGATGTCGGTAGGAAGAGAGGAACACGGAGAGGTGCCGAGGCGATACGCGAGAGAGAAACAGAGAAAAGGGCAGAGAACGGCGTGTTCGTTCGAATCGCGAGGTTCGAGGAACTCACTTTGAAAAGCGGCAGAACCTAAACCCGCGTCTACTTTCTCCGGCGCTGGGAAAAATAGCTTTCAACTCGGAGAACGAGCAAGTATCGTGTAGCTACACGATAACTCTAGGCGGCCTGGCCCGCGATACTCCTCCGTCAGGTAGACGAAGTGGACTCGAAGGGTACACACAAAACGAGAAAGGCTCTTTCTATGAGCCTCGATTGCTTCGCGCTTCCCCGATACACCCCCCGACGGTTCCACGTATGAGCGCAAAGTCAGAGGAATCGGCGGCAAGGTGTGCTTCCGCCTCGTCTCTCGCCTCTCGCTACCGGAAAAGTCGGAACTCCGGAAAACTACCCGGGCGAGCATGTAATGATACACGTGTGTTATGACCAACTTCGCTCCTTCAGACTTGTTACCGCGGCTATCGTTCGAGGGCTCGTCAGATCTCCCGAATATCCGAGCTGGATCGTCTTGATTCGAGAGATGCGGCCTAGGCTCGACAAAACTCCACGTTTTCTGACTCTAAATTGGATTCCATAGAATCGACGTGTACTGATCGAATTGTTAGAGATACCTATATAAATTGAGAACTCCGCAATAGTCAATTTTCAGATGAAACTCTAGTCAAATTCTCATTATATTTCTATTTAATTGTATTATCAGATTGCGGATCTTTGTGCGTAATAAAAATAGGACTTATTTCTCTTTTTACTAGCTTACTACACGTATTCCAGCAAAAAATGTACAGAAAAATTGAGAAAATATTTTCGAGGGAAGCTTTTCGATTTCCGCGGTGTCTTGCTCGTTTAGGTGCGCAATCTGTGGCGCAGCACATTTGTTGATCGCAGGACGATGGGAAAAAGGCAGGAGAAATTTGAAGAACGCGGCGATGGTCATCGGACGGCCATCGAAATCGAGACGAACTGCAATAATTATTGACGGCCGGGGGAAGAAGAGAAAAAAGGAGCGGCAAAGGGAGAGCGAAAGGGCAACAAGAAAGGAATAGGGCGGCCGGTGCGCGCGGACGGAAAAAGAGAGAAATGCAGGAAGAGAGAGGCTGCGAGGGATGATGAAAAGTTTGACCGGACGCAGCGAGCACAATGCACCCTCCACTCCCTCGACCCATCCACCCCATAATTCCTCCCGCATTGTACTTCCAATCAATATTGTTTTATACCGCGAGTCATGAGACGAGCTCGATGGTTCGACCGTTCGATGCTCCGGATCTTTCTCCTGCAACGGCCGATGCAGTCGGGAACCCACACCCCCGCGAATCCAAACCCCCTTCAACGAAGCCCCGAAAAAATTCCTTCGTATTCTATAGATTATCTTTCTTGACTGTTCGTCCGAGCGCCACACTTCAGAATTTCAAGACTTTCAGAAATTGCATCGTTTTGTTCGCGATTGTCCGATGAGTGCCCCCTTCGATTGCAGCGCCGAGATGCTTAACTCTGTTTCTCATTAACCGAAGCTTCTTTCTTCCACGCTGATCGAGATCCGCTTATCCTTTCATTTATTTCGTTATCCGCTGATTTTCTGATTATTGCTTCTTCCGCCATGGATTTCCGATAAGGAACATTCGGGAATCGTTAGCTGCCGATTTTGATGAAGCTAGTGAGCACGATGTATATTTTTTCTAAGACTGTTCGGAATGTATGTAGAATATTTATGTGTATAATGGCTCTAATATATTATGTGTGGGAGATTTTTGACAATTTTTTGATTTAGACAAATCAGAAGATTATACCTGTCCCCTCTTTAGCACTGATAAGAAATTATCCAGGCTCGAGCCTGCATCTAATTGTAAGGACAAGTTAATTTTCGACTGTTCAAAAAATCGGAGAAATCTGCTGAAAAAAATCCGAGATGACAGTTTGCGTTCCTCGGTAAGGACGCTGATGGGTCGGGGAAAGTATCACCGGCAATTGGACAGGTTTTCGATCGAACGGCTTGTTCACGCAGCCGGGGATCTATTCAGCGATCTATACGCTCGCCTATGAAGCCGTAGCGGTGCGGCGCGCGCTTTTCCGCGGTTACATGAGCGAAAAGAAAACACGACAGGCGCGTGCGACTGGTCGATAAACGCGGCGACGTTGACATTGGGTTTTCTCCGTCGACGCGTCTCAACGCGAGAGCTGGTTGTCTTTATACGATGACGAGAGAACGCGCAAGAACGGCGCACAATGTGCATCCGGTTGGCTCACTCGACGAGGAGGATACGTTTCGCTCGCTCGATGACGCTGATTCAGGATTACCCTCCCTCTCTAATTATCTTGCCTCTTCTCCTTCCCTCGCCGACCGCTACCCAGCATCAACACGCCCGTCTTCTGTCGTTCGTTCGTTCGTTCCTACATCACCGGAGAAAAGGGACAGAAAGTCCGGTACCGGAGCGATAATAAATTATCTTCGGCAGCACACTTCTTGAGCAGGAACCGGAAATATCGCCGGACGATAGCGGCGATATCTCGCAAGAACCATTACGGCGATATTCTTCTCGACAACTCTTTTTTCCGAGGCTCTAGTCGAATCTCGAATGCGTCAGGTTTTGCTCATTGTTACATTTCGTGATTCAAATAGTACATCAATGTGTTTATATTATATGTTGATTCACTGGACAAGTCACTCTATAATTATTTAACACCGTAAGTGTTCATGAAATCTTTAATGTTTGAGGATAAGTATTTACTCGAAGATCGACGTCCAATAGAAAATCAATTACTTTAGGGTTTGCGATTGAGACTGTCAATGATCATTGAAAATCTTAATTGTATTCGAAAGATGTAATACTAAATCATTCTTCACAAGGAAATGCATTCCATCTTAAAACAGTCGAATTTCAAAAGAATTTATGAAACCAAACTTTTAAACTAGAAGATGAACAATGTTTGTCAAACAAAATGTAAATGAAATAGTTCGATTATAAACGAATTATACAACGGTGAAGTGTCAAACGAAAAAATGAACAATGAAATTTAAATAGTACAAGTTACAAAATAATATATGAAACACTGAAGAAGTGTCAACAATGTATGTAAAACAAGATGAAATTGTGAAATGTGCAGGAAAGGAAATGTCTTTTGTGTCACAATGACGACTCTGACTCATGAAGCATGTCCATCTTCGTCCCGCAATTAATTTCCCGTTGAAACAGGCCAGTTATCTACGTTTCGGAGATGAGTAATTACGATCGAATGTTGAAGACATTGGACACAGAGTTATCTTGGTACGTCTCATTGTGACGACTCATAAACCTACGACCGCAACACACACGCGTCACGTATAGTGGTTGTATTGTGTGCAAATAACTGTGGACGTGCTTCACCCTCGTATCAATGAAATTCTCCGCTCCCTTCCTCCTAAACACACCCTCGGTTTCTAGGTAAATAGGCTCTCCATCCACGGATATAATCTGTGTTCGGCATTCATTACATCATGACCTAAGCACTCCGGTTTTACAATTTATTGCCTGCAATCTTACTTCGACCTGCGCTTTCAGGCCAGCCGAATATTGTATGCCAAACTGATCGATGGCAGAATGGCTACAATTCTTTCTATGCACACTTCTAGGGCGGAAACTTGACAGTAATAATAACAAACAAATCCTAATATTTAGAACTTTATCAATTGGTTTCGTCGTGTGTTAATTAAACAATGGTCCTCATCGAAAGTGCTGTATTATATTATTTCTTTCTTACGAGTAAATAAATCCAAGAATAATTTCAAGAAATGGTCTTTTGTCATACGAAATTGTAAAATTGTGAAATCGTGAAATAGGTGATTTAACAGAATTTGATGCAGGCAAGAGAATTTAAATTTTCTCCATAAAAGTTCGTATAAATGTCTGGTTACGAACCCATCGGTCTGAGACAGTGCAATTGACAAAAAGTGCAACAGCCACTTAAAATTGGAACGCCAAAGGATGAAATAACAGAAGAACATCAGCGAATCCTCGTGGAATGGATGACTATTATATGATTTGCATCCGCCCTTTGTCTCGCACACAAACTCCACATCGGAATTCTACATTACTATTCAATATCCGGATCGATCGTCGGTTCTACAGCGGGTACAAGCGTCTTAATTAATTACAATGGTAACGAAGTAAAATCCCCCGGTTGCCAATCAGCTTTCTATCAGTATCGTATTTATTGCCGTCGGCAATCAATGCGGAGGAAAATAGCCATTAGCCGAATCACCGTCCTCCAAATGATTGATCAAATAGCCGATATCTCATCTTTGGGAATAATGCTTCGTCAAGTGTCCGGCTGGAGGTAACGCCGCCGGTTGCGAGTATACGTATAGGCTGAATGCGAATAGGAGATAGGGTTGGTGATAGGGAAATCGATGCTAGCCTCGTCGCCGAGGCATCTCGAAAAGAACGCGGCGGCTATATCTGGCAAGCAGATTGCAAGCAGATTGCGAAGCCGATTGCGATTGCGGATTGCGTGCGAGCGCGCGGGGCCGTGGCCGCAATTATCCTGGGGTTCTTTATGCGAAGCGTGTTCGAAAGTCGCGATTGGCGGGCATAGAGGACGACCGGGACGGGGTCCAATCGACTCTATGAAGGCCCAAGAGAGCGAAGATCCGGCCCCGTTCGTGGCAATGGGCGTCGAACGTGGAGGATGTAGGATACAGCCGCGCGGAAAACGACGATCGCTCCGGAAGAACGCGCCGATCGTCCATTGTCGTTCGCCATTCTCGACGGCCATTCAGCGTGCATTGGCTCGCCTTCGTTTCCACCGATTCGACGCACTTACACGCCTTCCTCTGGGCTTCACCGTTTGTTCCACGTTCCTCGGGCAATCGCGACACACCGACAGAGCCCCACCTAGCATCGGGTTCACCGGCGATCCACGGATCGACGGTCCCTTCGCGCTTCCGGTGTCGCCCGTTCTCCGAACACCGGCGATTCACTCACCCGCCAGAGGAAATTACTAAGATTCAGTCTGTTACGTGATTCCCAACGGAATCCAGGTCTCGCGATCCCGCGTTGCGCAACTCGCGTTACATGTTTAATTGGTGGTCGAAGACCGGATCTTGTCGCTGCTGCATGGGAACTCTGAGCGAAACAAGATCGGCCCCGTTTCTTCATTTTATTTTGAGAACGCGTACACAGAGTGTTCCATAATTGATGTAAACATTTTTCATGTAGATCACTCTTTCCTCAATTTCGCCATCAATTCGAAAATTTATGTGCTAGTCGCAGGTACAAATGAAAAATTTGGCTAGTAGGATATGTTGTTTCAGCATAAAATGAAGAATTTAAGAACACTTCGATAATGAAATACGCGTAAGTGTGAAAATAATGATGCTGCAGCTATTGTGCACCGTTCGGTGCATCCCCCCCGTTGAGTCGGTGATTTTGGTAACCTATCAAGGGACGAACTAACGGTTCCCGCCATTTCGTCGAGGGCTCTCGACGATCGCTACCTGTTTGGCTCTTCGTAATAAAATTTGTGACGGTTTCCGTGGCTCATATGCATAATCGACGTAAATCGCTTTTACCGCGAGCGCTGCGTTAACGTCGCTCAACAACGCGTAAAATCAGGGGTGATAATTTGGAATTAAACGAATTAGTATGTTATGGCTTTGTAATTGTGTTACACTGGGCTGGGCGGTGTGCGCGGCCGCTTGTAAATTCGATAAAAGAAAGTGTTTGTGAAGTCGCTCGCGCAGCGGATTCTCGCTGTTCAAAGCGCGCGTGTATGTACAACACGCGTATTTGAAATTCGCGCGACCACTTCGTTGCGGCCGCATATATAAATTAATTATTTCATTAACCTCGTTCAACTTCCATTTCAATTTGCCCCGGCCGGCCGGGGCCATGAGATTTTTCAATCGAACGTCAAGTCGCGTTACACCTACGCAAATATTGTCTAATCAACCGTGCATACAGGAAGTATTTGGTGTACGAATTACGCGAGTTACACCGAATTATTTAAAACAATACAGTATTTACAGCAACGAGCTAGTGTGAAGATCTCACGGAGTAGACTATCATATAAGATAATAAAGCACTAAATAAAAATATTTTTCTATGGCTTCTGGTTCATACAATTTATTGCATAGTGATCCACAGTCTGTGATAATAAAAATAGATATACAGTACTTAAAATGCTTTATTAGTACCACACATCATTGATGGATCACAAAAATGTTTAAGTGCTTATGCTCACGTGATTGTATATAGTATATCAATTAAAATTTTAATGAAATAATTTGATTCTATCATTTTTAAGAGAAATATACATTTTGATTGGTGTAACAATCAAATTGCGAATGGAGCTTGCGAGAATGAGAATTAATTAAGGCTAGTATTGAAGCAACGTAATCGAGTTTTGGAAGGACTGTCGATCTGTGAATCTCCAGGAGGAAACTCTTAACGAGAGTTTGAGAAATGTTACCTACGCCAAGGTCAATCAAGGGTGAACCGTTTCATCTTAAGCAGATGTCGATGTGTGATGCGAAGTTGTTACGCTAATCCTTCGTTTCTGGAAACTTCCTGTGACTAATCGGGGAACGGAACTTCCATTATGGGAAGAACCAATGCCATATGCCTCGTAAATTTAATCAATATAACTGATAAGAAACACGATTACCCACAATCGCAGCTAGATTTCCTCACTTCGTGATGGTCCGAACATAAAACTTTATATAGAGTAAATTCATTATATTTAATAAACGATCATTTTGCTGAAGTACTTTATGTTAAACTAATTTAACATAACGTTGATACATGAACATTGTGCGTTGAATGATGCAAATAATTATTATAGGTAAGCCAATAAGTCATTAGTTTTAGGCTAGTCATGTTGTATAACGTACAAACTTGGATGACATATAAAATTACTGTATAATAATTAAATTTGTTCTTCCACAGATATTTTTCTGCACAAATTCAATATTCTTGTACAGATAAATACATCGTCATTAATATTGAACCCAATGTACATTGGCCATTTAATAAAATCGAAAATGCAATCGAAAATCACTTACTTCATATAATATATAAACCAATCTAATCTTTTCCGGAAACACACAAAATTACCGTACAGTTGAACTAGACACAGAAACATTCTCCTCTGCTCAAACATTTTAGAAAAAAAAAAAAATTTCAACCGGACATTCTAGAGCAACGAAAAGCTAAAAATTCAATAATTACAGACAAGATATCTAATCCAGAAAAATCGCGAACGGCCTTAATATATATCCCGAAAGCCGTGTTTGAACGTAGTTACAAAGATCCGTCGCGCCATTAAATCACATTTTATCGGAGCGTGCTGTAAACATTTTTCACTGTGCATAAAGCATTGTTCATCGGAGCGTTCAGAAAGTCGTATAAATGAATTTCAATCGCAGACAGCGGCGACGCCGGTCACCTAGCAACGGAACGTTGCCGAAAAACGCGCGCGCGACCCGGGTGCGAGCCTGTCGAAATATAAATCCGCGATGTCGACGGGTTTCGCGAAGGGAAATCGCGACTGGTACACAAAGACTGACGGCGCGGCGTGCGGCGCGGCGGTTCGCCTTCGCTTCACCGCGAGACCATGGTTAACTTTAATGTATTCGGTGTCTCGCATTAAGTAGGCAAACGAGCGATGCCGTGCCGCGAACGGCGACACCTTCGCGCAAACGAGGAGCCGGTCCGATAATTGAAGCACAAAGATCCCCCGACACCTTGCTCCTCCTTTAATCAGAGGGAGCCTCAAAAGAATCCTGTTCTCGAGAGCGAGAGAGCGTTAAACTCGCAAAAACCGATTCTTATTCCCGGGGAACGAAAGGGTGGATATTCCACCTCCTACCTCTACCCCCGATTGGTAGGTGTGGTGGCAGGTTTCACGGCTCGGGCGCAAAACCGTTCTACCTTTGATGCCAGCCGACCCCGATCGAGGATGATCGCGTAGAATTCGGCGGCTGACGAGTGACCACTCGTAGAATCGCGACGAGTGTCTACTCGAGGCAAAGAGAAACACTCTTTCCGCTTGGTTTGGTTGTTTCGTTGGTTGATCGGCTGTGGAACCGGTTGAGGGAGGACCTGATGAGAAGAGGATGGGTGCAGGGTCTAGAGGGTTTCGGGGGGATAGGAAGGGGATCGAGGAACAGGGGAGAACAGGGTGGAAAACAATTAAGGGAAGACGAGGAGAGGTCCGCCTTGTATGATAATGCGTTGTAACCTCCGGTAGAGGCGGAGGAGGACGCGATACGATGAAGGAGGAGGTGGAGACGACGACGTAGGAGGTGGAGGAGAGCAAGGCTGCCGGAGGATGAGGCCGGATGAAGCCGCGGAATGGAGGGGCTAGCCGCGAGAACAGGGTTGGCGGAGGTCGTGGTTCTTACTTTGCATTCCTTTGTGTGTCCTCCTGAGCCCTCCATCTACCTACCCTCCTACAACCCAGTCATCCTCCTTCCTCTTGAAGCTTGAACTAACGCCCGAGGTTTTAATGCACTTGTCTACTCCACATACCGTTCATAAAGACATATATGCCGTCTGTTGAACGAGTGGGCAGGAGGACTGATTCTTGGAAAGAGAAACGAGACAGAGAGACAGAGAGACAGAGAGAGAGAGACTCGCGGGTGCGGGCGAGGAACATGGGCCGAAAGGGGGTGGGCAAAGAGGGGCGAGAAGGGGTTTGCCAGAGGAAAAGGGAGAAAAAGGGAGACGGACCACGCGCCTCCGCTTCGAAGAAGAGAGAGACGATGCCCCGCAAAAGAAGAGCCTACGAGCCAGAGAAGGGGAGAGCATAACGATATGAAATGCATTTTAAATTCTAAGCATTCGCTCGCGTCATGGAAAGACCTCGGCTCTTTGCTCGCATAATCCTGCCGGTGATGTACAAAAGTCAAAAAAGAACGGCGGAGAGCCGGGGAAGAATTAAAGTGCACTGGTCGAATCAGACCTTTGCCAGGGAGCCAGAGGAACGGGGGGCAAGGAACTTGCGGACAGCGCTCACGTTTCATCTTTCTTGGATCGATCAAGATCATCGTCTGACGTGGACTAGCCTATAGAAGAAAACTGTGTTTCTTACAGGTTCGTAGTTTTCTTAACCTTTTCGTGTACAGCATCACGAAATCTTCCAAGTGCAGTGGTGCATTTTTGAACATTGAAAACATTTTTCAAATATTTTCAAATTAGGGAAACTAGTTCAAGTTTAATAGACTGATCTTATACACTAATTAACTGCTTTTAACTCGACAAGTGTTATTGAAAAATTTGTTCAAATGCACAAACTGCCATTGGAACATGAGTATTAACACATGAGTATTATGAGTATTTTACATGTATACCAACAACGAAAAGGAGACACATCTTGATATTATTAGACTGCTGTAAAAGTATGTAAGCAAGTACACTTATTAACAAACTTATAAAAACTTATATACTGTATATTTATTAACTTATTAACAAAAAATATTGATCAAAATTTCAATTTGAATCTTCATTTTTTCCTTTACTAATGTATAAACATTTGATCAATAATCAAGGTGCGCGTCCATAGACAACAAACAATTCTACACAACGATTGATCTTCGACTTACCTTTTGTGTCCCGGTATTTGCGCACCGACCGACTGTCAGCTATGGCGTCATTCGTTAATCTACAAAACAGAGGAAACCGTTTAGAAAAACACGCCTAGTCTTTCCGGTATAGTTTCGCAACGGCATGCTCTATTTTCGCGGTGCGATTCGAAATCCGCGCAACAAAGTCAAGAGCATCCGCGCCGGTATTCATAATAATTCCGATTTTATCATCGGCGCATAAATCAAATTTAACCGGTCGTTCACGGTAATTTTAATCAATTTCAAGTAATTTCTATTAAATCGCGCCATTTTCGTCACCGGTCATTGTGCTGTCCGTATAGTATACATATAGTACCGCGTATCCTTCACCGGAATCTGCAAATATTTGCGTAACATTATAACAAACGACCGGCCAATCGGTACAATCACCCGATAAAATCGTACCGACCGTCTCGCAACGATACCTAATTAAAACACCACTTAAAATTTTCAGGTCTTCAATTTTTGGATCAGCCATCCGACGAGATCACATCTAATTAATAGGAACCCCGAAGAAAATGATTTTCAATTTTAAATCCCCTTAAAACGCGATTTTAAATTTTTTTCGATCGACGATAACAGCGAGACCGTGTCTGACACTTAAACCGGAAGCAGAAGGAGCAAAACGAGTAGTTTTTCTCCTTCCGTTTCTTTTAAAGAGACCGTCTCACGTGCGCTGGCGACACAATGGCGAAGCAAGGTGGGGTCGGACTCTGTACGAGCTCGGTAGGTGCATGTCGATTCAGAAAAGAGAGAGAGGAACAGAGAGAAATCCTTTTCATTCGAGGAAAAGAAAGCGGGCGCGAGATTCGCGCTTCATTCATGGCCAAGTCTATGGAGCGAAAAGAGAGACTTATCCTTCGAAAAATGTAATTAGCATGTCTTCGCACAACGGGCCAGACAATCGTGTTCTTTAATTAGTATACGTCTCCGTGTGGCACGGCGGCGGCTGCGTTCCTTTCCGCCACTACCTACCCCCGATCCTCCTGTGTCTCTTAGCCACCCCCGCGTGTAGACAACAAACACACCCACGCACTAGAACCCGCGCCAACCCCGATAGCGAAATCCACCAACGAACCGTCCACGCATGTGTATGTTGACGGATCGCACGTTACCGCACACCGCACGAGTGTCAATACGTGCACACGCACGCACGGCATGCGTGCGGACGCGTTGTACTTATTGTTAGCCTGTGATACGGAAACGATCTTTACTGCCCTGTCGGAAGACTTTAAAGTGAAGCATTCATAATAAATAAACTCGTGAGTAAACCGCGGATTTTCTGCAATTATGATAAAACTGAGTAGCCGTAATTTGAAACAATTAAATAAATAATTTTATGAAAATGTTTGAAAGGAAACAATGTGTTTTTGACATTTTCCATCTAGCAATCTTTAGAAGAGACTTTCTAAAATTTGGATCAAACTATGTGTTTTCTTGGTAAAAGTAGCGTAGGCAGATTCGAAATAGCTTGTAAATTGTATTCAATTTGATTGCAACACCCGTTTTATTGCGCTGTGCAGAGTAAAATATTTTATAAATGCACTCTGTTCTGAAGTACAGCTGTAACAAACGACGCTAGAACAGTTTGTATCAATAAATTTGGAATGCCACCGCGAATGCTAAATTAAACTATTTTTATTGGTCAGTGTCAACCGTGACACCTCTTCTTTCACCGGTATGTGATTTTTCGATGCTGCTTTCAGGAAAAAATTGCATGTGTTTTTCAAATTTATTGAGGATAGAAATGTTAACTATATCAAATTTACATTCATTCAGTAGTCTATCTATTGTATTCTGGTGTAACCGAACAAGATTTTCAGTCCATCAAGTTGTAAAAAATTAATCACTTTAGATGCAAATCCATAACCGTAACGGAGCAATTTTTAGAAATATATTTAGCTGTATTAATATTGCAGAGTATCTATACATTTAATTTTAGAAAATCAATTGCGTCAGAGAAGCTATAATCCTCAAGTGAACGCTAGACAAGTAGACCAGCAGCATCTCGTTTAATAATAAATACCAATAATACTGCAGGTATCCAAAATTAATTTTACCGACGATAATCAGCTACCCATCCCGCAAACGCGATGATCCTCGTATCTCGCGTCAAACGTAGCCTAATAACGTGCCTTCTTCCACTAACGCGTTCTAATTAAAACGCAAGGCTTGACGTAGATATGTTTATAAGTCGACCGCGTTACTTGATCGTTCGTCTTTTTTCGTTAGGTCGAAGGTCGTTCGCGATGACACGTGTTCCCACGCCTCGAAGACTGCACTTTAGTGTCAGAGACAACGGCGGACCGCTAGAGACGCGTGACGTGTTACTATGACGCATTAACGCGACACGTCGATTCGCAATTACCGTGCGAAAATCCGTTCGCATCCTCGAGACAATTGCAAGGGGTGATGAAGGACACCAATTGCCGTTGAGCCAGAGGCAGAAAGCTGCACGACTTCCGGGACGGTAATATCTGGCGTTAGATCGTATGCGGCGGGTGCAATCGCGCGTGATAAACAGCATCGTTATCAAAGGAAAACATAGAAGCCTCTCCAGAGACAATTAGAGAGCGAACATGGCCCCGAGAGGTTAGCAAAAAAAAATTTATTCGATCACCACTCTCGATCTCATCTTCCGCCTTTTTCGAGCATCCTCTCATTTTTTTCGTTTAAGCCATCCACTCGTAGTTTCGAATCATTTTTCGACCAAATCAGCCAATTTAATCTATCCACTTCCAATAACCTGCCATTCTCTTGTTAATTCGACCAATAATTCTTTCGATCTATTATTTCGTAGCAAGTTGATCACAAAATACATCGATTTTATCTGCCTTGAGTTAATGAGTTTTTGAATTAATAAATACTGTGTGCAGGAAATTGTCTGGGACAAATTATGATTAAGTGATGTTCGAAAATCGAAATTTCACCTTTGACCATTCGTAAAATCGTTAACGACTGAACCGAACGTCGATTAAACATTGAGCTTGTCTGTCGGTATTTTTTTATCGGAATTACCTCACGATTCCTCGCGTTCTAAAAGGCATTGGTTAAAGAATTGATGCAACGTTACGAAGTAATTAAGCAATTGCCAAACATGATTTCCCTGCTGATAATTCCACACTTCACCTTTTCTCGATTTGTCGCAGCGTAGTGCGATCAACTTTTTTCTATATCCACAGGATATAGTCAACCCAGACCTTTATCGGTTCGTTCGTTAACTTTCCGATAGAATTCCTTTCGACATCTGAAACTTAGCGCGGTGGAATGCAATCATTTTGCAATAATAAAAATTGACAAAATTGCTCTTGAGAAAATGGTGGAAATAAATTTAGTGGATATTTTGCACTGATATTAATATTTCTTTTCATTTCTGTCATGTTTCCAAAACAGATTGAAGAGTTTCATGTTTTTCGAAATGGCAATCTTGAATGGACCATTTTGACGTAAGTGGCACTTATAGGGTTATCTGTTCTAATAATGTGGTGTTTAAGGCTAATAATAACATTAACTGAGTAGTCCCTCGTTACTTATCTAATAAATATCATTCGGTCCCCATTTTACCATTTTTGAATTAGATTAGGAAATCAAGAATTTAGAATACGTGTTTACTTGCATGCAGCAGATGCCAAAGGGTTAAAGGGGAAATGATCTGTCGCGAATTGCAATGGTCCCATGCTAAATGGAATTGAATTATGGGCCATCGGGTGTCGTTTTTGGCAAAAGAATGCAGATGACCGGGGAATGACTACGCAGCCGGACTCAAAATCGCCGGATCTGGGTCAATGCCGCGATTTAACGGGACCCGAGCCTGTCGGGGATTGAACGAATATTGAAATTACGGGAACGCAACGAACTTTTGCATAATGAGTTCGCGGGTGGCGGAGGTGGCCGCGATCGCTCGTGTGCACGTTTTCGCGCACACACAGGCATACACACGCGCGACGGCCGCATGAATATTTTCATTTGATTGCGTTAATTAAACTGGTTGCCAGCCGATGACCTTTGAAGTTCACCGGCCGCGACATGTGTACACCAATTACCGATATTATTAATTGCAAAGAGTTCGATCGCGGCTCTCCGTTTCGATGGTTTTTCGCAATCCGCGGAAGGATAATTGAAGAAGCAAGCGAGAATATCCACCTGCAGGCGAAAAAAAACGGAGCTCCATCCGCCGGCCACGGGACAAACAATCTAATTTGTTTACTAGAAACTTTTTTCTGTCGTTCGAATTTGCTTGTGACCGAAGGATTGGTTTTTTGATCGATTATATTTCTGCGCGCGTCAGGTCGCGCGAGGGATATCGACTTGACTTCTCTTATTGCATGTGCAGAAATAAACGACGCCTAGGAGAGTCGCCTGCGGATTGTTGTTAGCGGGATTTTTTTTTCGAAACCCGCGATATTTAATATTTGCAATTTCAACTATTTTCTTGCACCCTTGAAAATAATTTCCAAATGTTGGTAAAATTTCAGTAATAATTTCAAATAATTATAAAACGAAATCAACTTTTTTACTTCTTCTATTTTATTGTATCAATAATTTTTATAAGTAAAATCCGATGGAAAGTAAAAAATATATAGCTAAATAATTATTCAGGGTATCGTCAGCCATATAATGTTAGTATCAATTGAAAAACGTTATGTATCTTTTTTATCGCTAAGCTAATGTTCTGTAAAGTGGCGAGCACGGTTATCAGCGACATCTACTGGGCTTTCCATCATTTCATCGTACATTCTGCTATCTCTGAAAAAATTACTATTCCTCTCGTTTTAACCATCCTGGCGAAACTATATTCAGCGTCACTGCTTAAATTGTACAGCTATTAAAAATTTCATAGTTTCCGCGTTACTTTTTATTCCGCGAGAATGATTGATCAAATGAGATTCGACGCTGATGGAATAATCTGCGAGGATCGCGTGTTGCTAGCAGCGTTCCCGTGGCCGTAGCCGTGAAAATGAAATCGAGACAATAAAAGTGTTGGAGTGCAAAGGGCAGCTCCCCTTGTTTTTGAAAGATTTGAGGCTATGTGGTAAACTTTTACGACCCTCCGCGAAGGAGGCCGCGCGCCGCTCCTAAGCTCGTTGAAACAAATGTAGCCGAATGCCGGCCTATTTGCATACTCATTGTGCCGTAAGAGCTTCGCCCTAACGTCGCTGGTTGGCTGGTCGCATGGAGAAACAGGAAACGGTGGTGTGGGTGCACCGAAAGCAACGGCGAAAATTGGGTGTAAGCTGCGAACGGCGAGAAAATCCCGCGACGAAAGAATTTATCATCGAAACCTCTTGCCTCGGGAACGCGAAAACCGCACATCCCGAAATCGATCAAAAATTATTCCACACTCGCCAAAATATTGGGTTTCTGATATTATTTAGAAAAAAAATTATTTCATTGTTCACCCGAAACCGGAAAAAAAGCAAACCGAAACCATAGAAATTCTTACACAATTTTTGTACATTGATGTTACGCGATTGGCTCTGCTGTTTCCCCGGACCTGATTGATAAAAAATTGAAAGGATTCAACGCGACGGGTATATTGTTTCCCTTTTTTTTATGATTTGGCACGACATCCAGAAACAGTTTGCACGCCTCGGTTCATCCCTTCGATCTCCGCGAGCAAAAATGCCTCTTTATCCGCGAAATTTGCAATTATAAAACAACGCTCGACGGAAACGCTAATATTTTTCGTCGGAGGTGTCGATAACAACATTCCCTGTTTTAGCCGATAATGTATGAATTCTAATTTCTACCGGTATTGATTTTCCACCGCAAGCTCTCGCACGCTATTCGAACTTCCATTTCGAAAAAAATGTTTTACTTACCATACAGACGAACACAAAGAATAATGACGGAATAATTGTAGATGCGCGCAGGTGTGCTATTAGAACAATAAACAGGAAAAAATGTATCGCATGAAGCTTTAAAAAGCCTTTCATGTAAATTGCTACATTCTGTATGTTCGCCAATTGTTCAATCTGTTGACTGACATTTTTAGGAGACAGTCTCTAGAATTAAATATTTGAAAATTTTAAAATGCGTTTTTTATCGGCTGGGAAATATTTTCTTAGTAGCGTGTGTTAGTTGAATTGACAGAAAACAGTGTGTAAGGAACAAAAGCTGTCTTCCTCGAGTCTGGCTGATTCGTATGCTACCTAGCTCGCGACTTCTTTATGTCCCAGGAGATTAGGCTCGACGATCATGCCCCGGTGAAACTTCCAGCTCGCGTCGCGCAGTGTTTACTACGACGATGACGAGGATACGTTAAGATACGTCACGGTAGTCCAAAACTTAGCAAATCCTGACAACGGCCGCCATTTGGGAATGCTTAGCAGTCATTGTTCCCAACACTTGCCAAGATATAACCGAAATAGCAATTTTGAAAGCTTGCGGCGCGCCGATGCAGCGCGCCGCGTTTGGAAGCTCGCCTAATCGTTCGATCCTCGCTGTTCATGCCATCGAAGATATAATTTTAATACCAAAAATCGGGAAACTAGGCTCCCAACAAAATTACCTGTCATTGATCTCACACTCTAAAACTCTGTCGGGTTCAAAAGAAACTGCAGCAAACTTAAAAAATTGCTATAAAAAACTTGATATTTATACATGCAAGTTAAATATTCACTTGCAGTGAAATAATAACTATATTGCATATAGCAAAAATAGGTAAGTGGAAAATAAAATTGTGGAGACATTAGATCTTATTTTCAACTTATTAAAATGACTGGAAAAAGAAGAAGATTTTTATTTTGCATAAATATCAGTAGTCTACACGTCACTAAAAATTAATGGAGCAAATTATGGAGGAAATTGTTTTATTTCTTTTTTGTAAAATTCGTGCGCACCGTTAGTGTCAATGTAAATTTTGCCGGATCTTTGAAGACTGAGCCCCTACAAAATACAAAGTGTCACCACGAGTTACTTTTCATTTGACACTCCTCGGAACACAGTAGGAATTTAACCGAGACGCACAGCCTCAAGTTTCACCGGCGAAGTGAACGAGAACTTTGAGAAACACGTCGCGTCCCATGGGATTCGGAATCCTGAGATTTCATTAAGCGATGTATTCTATTATACTCGTCCGCTTTTAAACCACCGATGCCGCTGAAAAACTTATGCTACTTCGTCGAACAGAGATTTGACGTGATCCCCTTCGCAAATGAGTTTTCGGGGAATTAATTAAGAACCGAAACAGAATCGGAGAAGTAAGACAGCAATGGGAACGGCGAGGTTAATTTCGAACGAGTTAGACCTCATTTCGGAAAGATATAAGTTGAGTCTTCTCTAGCTTACGCTCTGCAAATAAATGTTCCTTTTTCCAGTAAAACAAATTAAGTTCTATTTCTTTTCCGAATGCTTCTGATAAATTAAATTGTTTGTTAATTTCCGAGGTATTCTATCTTTGCAGCAAATATTTGATTTTTAATTTGCTATAGCGAGGAACGTACACCGTTTCTAAAATTGCGAGTTTGATCAATATTTGTGTTGACCGAAAGAAGTTAGTAATGCTGAAGATAGAATTTGTTGAACAACTTTTTGGAACCAAATTATTTTTAAAAAACCTCGGAATTTTAAAGCTTTTACAAGAATGAATACCTTGGACAAGCAACTAGTGAATCTTTATTAAACTTGCACGGGACGAAGTCTTTTTCGGAGCAACAAGTAACGAGGAATAAAAACGGATTATTTGCGAAGGAGAATGCAGCGTTTCAAAGCGGGACAGCAACCATTAAGCGTTGTAATCGTTATCTTTCTGTTCAAGAAAGGACCGTTCTATAATGCCCGGAACTAAGACCGGAAGAGCGTTCTTTATCATGATTGCTTGAAAGTTCAGTTCAGAATTAAATACATCAAAGACCGTGTCGGAGAAAAGATCGTTCACGAAGGGTCGTTTTTGTACGACAAGTTTAACTACTCCCTGGCCGGTTAGATTTTCAGTCTTGATTAACTGACTGATGAGTTGTTTAAGAAAAGTAGAGAAGCAATACTTCCAATCACAAGACGATTCACTAGATCAATCAAATTTATATTCATAAAATTCATTAAAAGATACTCACCCGAGAGTACGGGAGAACAAGAGGAAAATACAAAATTTTATATCACTTCGAATACGAAGTTACATCCTTTCTTCGAATTGCCTGTCATGAAATTTCGAAAACCTGTCACTCAATTTATTTTAAACTTGGCTTAAAAATTCAGCAGATGTCAAAGTTATTTCAGCCCGAATCATTAATAAATCGATGTTCCATTTGGGTCGATTTAAATCGAAATTTTGAAAATTTAATTTAATTTAAAAAATTTAACTTTTGTGAGTTGGAGAGCTAGTCAATCTTCTTTCACAAGTAGAATCAGGGTAGAAACACGGTGAATCAGTTGAACTGTCACAATTTATCGATTCTAAAAGTATTACTACTCTGAAAATTGATGAACAAGTCCACAAAGTGAAAAATCGACTTGTTAGTTCCGTTTAAAAAAATTCGTAAAAATAATTTCTCGAAGAAGTGGACTCTTCGATTCCTTCCCGAAGATTTCTTTATCGAATCAGAGCCGTCTGCGGTTAACAACCCCACGAAGCAGACGCCGCGGCGTGGAGCCCGTTCTTTGTGAAAAAGAGAAACGCAGTAGCCCATTCTCTCGTTGATAGTGCGTACATCGATTTGATAAAAGTCAGTCTGCCTTTCGCCCGGGAACAAATATTGGAAGTAGTGCCCGGCCGATAAGCGTGAAACTCGGAATCCGAATCTGTCGTAGATTATGCCGGGTTCACCGTTGTTTACGCGCGCGTCTGCGTGGATATATGTTGGTGTATATATGTGTACGCGTGAACACACACACAATGCTGGGGATCGGTCTGCTTTACGAGGCAGATGTTGATAACGCGCGACAGACAGCGACATAGACGGGGACAGTGACAGCTGGCCCGTATTGTTCGACACGTTCGCTGATTATAGGTCAAAGGTCCCTTACGAGTCGGAAGAATCATCGAAGTTATTCCCTAAGCTCAGAAGGGTGCAGCTCTGCCACGATTAATCCCGAGTCCTTGCATCATGCGAGGTCATCAATCCTCCAAGTTAAAGACATTTCGCGGAAGCAAATTTACATCTTTCCAGACTGTATCTAGCAGCTCTGACAGGATTCTTTGAGCATGATTTAATCAAAAATAATGACAAACTGATTGACATTTAACGATTTGATTTGATCGACCCTACAATTTTTGTTTTGTATTTAAGTTTATAGAACAGTGAACTAAGTGAGCAATCAAAAAATTATTATATGAACATTGATCATACAAGAACTGATCCAGTTTATCGGTTGAATTCTGTTGGCTTGAAGTGCAATAATTTAAGTTAATAATTAAATGTAAAATTTTTATTTTCTAAATCTATGGAACAATGAGCAATTAGAAAATTGTTGTATAGAATTGAACGTCCAGATTGACCATACAGGTACTGATCAAATTTGCGGTTTGTGGAGCAGAACTTTTCGTCAAAGTTTTTTAATGATGATTGAGGGTTCGAGTAGGGAAGTATAGACCTATCAGTGACTAATTTACTCGAAGCTCCGTTTACAGGATTGTATCGCCGATCAATTGAGCCTGTCAAAATACAAGGTGTTCTTCGGGATGATTGAAAGTCGAGACGGTCCGGTGAATGATTGAAAGCTGAAAAACGTCTCTCGTTTGCGGTGAATAAACCGACCCGGGGACGGTATAGTCAGGCAGTCGACACTCTGCGAACGGGGACTGAACTATCGATCACAACAAATAATGTAATTCTCTGTAGCGGAACTTTAATGTCGTCGTGAGCGGAATTCGCTAGTGGCGCCGGTCTGGCTGGACTTGACACAGAGTCCTGATGTCTGACCCGACACGTCTGATACTACTAAGACGGTGCTGTAAAGTGTCCGGTCTGATGGACAGATCACGACTGAACCTAAATAATTCTCGTTTAAAGCCTGTTGTACTAACACACGACACTAGAAATATCAGCCAAATCAGAAAGACTCATTTCAGATTTTTAATTCTACAATTACTGAAGTTGTCGGTCCGCTTTTGTAAAGAATCACTCGAAAGACATTTCACTGTCAGTGCGTATATACACAATAAAAATTGTGTAAAATTGTGTTTCTGTAATTTTTATAAAAAAACTGAATTTAAGTCGTTTTAGATCTTCTTTGGCACGGAACATTCAAAGTAATTTGGCACGTTTAGTAAACCAGATAAAATTTTGCTTGGAACAAACAAACTACGAATTTTATGCACTTGTAATTCAAAACACGGTGCAGGATTTTCACTAAAATTTAAAACAGTTTACTACGACACCGCAGACCGCGATAAAGGAAATAGATGTCCGTCAGGAACAGTTTTTTCAGTTGACAGAAATGTAGCATAACAATCCGTAGCAATAAATACCACGGCATTATCATTTGTTTAAAAAGGTTCATGGGGTGCCACAGTCACCCCATCCAGCCGGCAGAGGGTCAACTGCGGGTTTTGGATTTCACTGACCATATCTCGAATATAATTTCTCGATATTGCGACCGATGTGACTCACAATCGCGATGATTTTTATTCAAAATTGACTTTATTATGTTTAATCTGAATTTCTGATTTCACTGATTTTTCGAAGATAATTTCCCGGCGTTGCGATTCGAATTGCACTCGGTTAATTCAAGAGCGAACCGTGTTTTAACGACGATGCGAACATTTTCTATTGACAATTCGATGAGGAATCTGTCGAGTGAATGATCTTTCGGAGTTCACTACGCGACGGACGAAATGACGGCCGGACCGTATCGAAGACACTGTTGTTGAATATTCGCGAAATATTACACGAAATTATGCGAAACACTCCTTGCTCAGGAGACGACGAAACTGGATTAAAATGATTATCGTCACGAGTTTATCTATTGTATCCGGTGTCGCGTGAACTTGCTCATTCCCGTGATAATGAATCGTTACTGCGACAGGTTTCTTGTTATATGCACCAAATCACAGAATTTTTCTGGTCCGACACGGTTCACTCCTGTGAATCACTGATCAAATAAAAAAAGCGATAACATATAAATGGTAAGACAAGGATGCAAAATATCGTAATCGTACAAGTTCATCTACAAGTTCTCTTAAACTTCTTTTTCTGAAAAATGAAGAAACTCACGACAGTTTATTCGCAATGGTTTGTTCAACGAAATAGATGCTTGTACGACTACCGTGTGATAAGGAGATAACAAAGGATAATGATAAGAAAATAAATAAATGAGAACACAACACAGAAAGCATAAATTATATTTCGCAATAAGAATTTGCTGGGAACGAAAGTGAAACACCGATAGAGCGTACACCGTATAAACCGCTCATTGACGATCGCGATGAATAATGGAGGGATCAATTAAATCTCAATTAAACACCAGCCGAATAATACGGGTCCGTTGCTCTTTTCAGGACGGTCTAACAAGTAAGCGTGTATTTTTTCCCCCTCTGTGTCGGCGGACGCGAACGCGTTCATTCAGCATCCGGGAAAACAGCACGCAATCACACCCGAATAACCGGTTCGAAAGGCGGCTCCATTAAAATTACAATTCACAGTTATCGGGGGGGACGGCACGCGACTTAAACAGCCGAACGCTTTCGCCGGTGGATCTTTGCTAGATCGGGATTCGATGGAGGATCGCGAAGAAATAAAAATAAAAATAAAAAAGGGCAAACTCGGCGATACAGACGGGTCCATTTCGTCGCACACTGAAATTCATCGCTAGGCGCGAGACGAATTCGTCCCCGAGGTAGTTAATCCCGTCGCACTTAACAGCTAGGCGATAAAAAACGAGAGCCATTCCCGATAGAATGTCCCATCGAAGATTTAGCTGCTCGTTAAAATTCGAGCTGACATCAGGATCGACGGACTAGACAAACTAGACAAACTAGACAAACTAGTCGAACGAGTGGCACGAGGTGAGCGAGTATCGCCGAGTTTTGTACGGGTGTCTAAGAGACATCACTCGCAAGGGCCAACTCGCAGCCGCCTCGGAAGTACACCGAGACCCGTAAGTCCAAAAATATCTTGGATGCTACGATCGAGGACGTCACTGAAATCCGGCGAACACATGTCAACGGACCGTGTCACGGTGGATTACCTTATTCTCTTGGCAGCGGCACGTTATCCGGCTGATAAAACTGCACGTGTTACACTGACTCACGACGTCGAGTTACCGCGGGCTTAGTTGCTAAACAGTCGAGTGGCACGAAAGAGGAAGTTACGTAGGAACACAGAACAACAGTCTTTGTCGAAGGTCGACGAAGCACTAGACAGACGTGACGAGGCGGAGGGACCCGCTACCTTCAGTCTCGGTAGGTAGCAGCCTCGCAATGTCTTTGCATACTGTACCCGATATCTCCACAGTACCGTTCCGTCATCTTAGCTTCATGTTCGAATCCCGGGATCGGTATCGTTCGTTCACACAAAAAACCGAAAATCATCAACCGAAAGGAAAACGTCACGACCGCTAAATGATCCACGATCGTCTGTTCGTCATGATCGACTGGATACGTCGACGTAGACGATGATCACGAGATGCAACGATATACAATTAACACACAAGACGTAGTAGCCTCTCTCCGGTCTGTTTAGGGTTCACGCGTCCACCACTAACAAGTATCACCGGGCTTCTGCGATCATCCGAAGGAACCACCGACCGGTTCGGTGCGTCGCTGTCTCACCTCCACGCACCTCTATCCTGAAAGCCCTCGTATGCACCAACTTCACGCACGCGTTTTCGCACGACGTTTGCTCCTTCGTGTCCTTAGGTCGCGCGTATATAAGAACGCCGGTGACTGCGTGTATGGCTCGCGGTGATACGCGTCGGTGTGCGCATGCATTTATCACCAGTGCCCGCGTGTCACAGTAGCAGCAGAAGCAGTAGCAGCAGCACGACCGTGTGCCGGATCAACGTGATGCGGATCGAGCTGGATGATTTGGCGGTTACGCGCGCGCGTCTGTGTGCGTCCGAGTGTGCGAGTGTTGTCCGGTGGTTCCACGGGATATGGTTATATATACATATGCGATCGGTGGTATAGTTGTAGTAGTAGTCGTAGTCGGAGTGGTAGTAGCGCGCGCGTCCGTGTTTACGTGTGTCCGCGGTGTGCATGTGTCGCCGCGGTGTGCATGTAGTAGTAGTTGGTATGGTTGGGTCAATGTATCCGCGTGCATGTATGTACGCGTTACGGTGTAGGTGCGAGCGACGCGGTAGCGCGCGCGCGCCGCCTCTACGGTAGTTATGTTACAAGGTGTACGCGTCTTAAGTGATTTCGGCCTGGCTGGTCAGCCCGGCAGCTCCGTATGATGAGGCCGCCGCTTTGCTACTGACAGACCTAAAGACCACCCTAACCCTGCAGTCGGGGACGAGGGGTTCCCCACCCCCGTCGTCAGCGGGCGAGAGAGAGACCACCCCTCCGCCGCCAGGGACTGGGGCGAATAAGCAACCCTTAGCAGCCGATGCCACCTCCACGGTGGCGGCGCAAACGCACTCCTGCCTCCGAGGGTAGTCTTATCCCCACCAATTCTTCCGTAGGAGCGATACTGTCACCCCCACCCACCCCCAGATCGGTCCAGCACTACCACCACCAGGAAACTCTCTCTCTATACCCCGCGATGCACGCCGATCCCGACACTGCCGCCACCGACGCCGCCGACGTCGACGCCGACGCCGACGCCACCGCCGCCGCCGCCGCCGCCTGTCGTTCCTATACCCCTCCAGTCCGACTCCAACGTCGGGAAGAGAGAACCCCTTCCAGACCAACCGAGAATCCCCTTCTTCTCCGTCTCCCACGCTGCTTCTAGCCGGAGAGTCGTCTTAAGATAAAAACACGGACGATCGGGTTTTGCAGTTAACCCACTCACCCTCGCCTCCTCCTAGCCCCCACCCCCGGACCAGCTAACTTTTCCTTCCACCCCACCCGGCGATCTAGCACTATCCCCTTCTACCTTCGATACAAACCTACCCCTTCCTGCTGCTCGCCTAACCTCTCACTCGTTACGTCTTCCTCTCTTTTCTCGATGGACTAACCCTTACAAGCAACCACGACTAACCCCAACCCCTCTTATCCTTCTACTTTTTCTTGTTCCTTCGATCGTACCCTCTCTTTCTCTCTCCTTTCCTTTCTACCTCTCCCCTCCTCTCTCTCTCTCTCTCTTTCTCTCTCTCTCGCTCCCTCCATCTCTCTAGCTTTCTCGTTTTTCCATCACGGTCTCTTTCTCGCAGTCTTTTTCTAGATCGACGGGACTTTCGATTCTTTCGTGGGCAACCTTCAATCCTCCCGCTTCCCCGCAAACCCCTTTTTTACTCTCTTCGACGACCGATACGTCGCGTGTCGACCTGTTCGACGTTATCGTGTACCCGTTCACCCTCGGAACACACATGTCCCCCACTTAGACCGGGCCGGCTCCCACCAAACGGAGGCAACAACGACCTCGTGGATTTGTCATGCGATCGGTATGCATTGTTGCCGGCGCATTCCGCGGCTTTTTTTTATTTCGGACCTCTCTGATCGACCTTTGATGCATCCCGAACGTGACACTGTCGCGCCGATGTAACCTGACCGACAAGATCACTTTCACCCCTCCCGATGCCTCGCGATCGGGCTTAGCTGGACCTCGGGTCAACGTGTCTGGAGACATTTTTGGATAATGCATAGCTTAACCAGCTATTGGAGTTTTTGAGAACATGATGTGAATTTTTTTCGGGATTTTTATAAATACGCTTCATGCAACGTCGGAAGGATTTATCATCCCCGTGACGAACTTAGCTACCACAAACCTGTGTACTCGCTTAGCTACAATACCTTTTCAGGATTTTTATAAATACGCTTCGTGCTACGAAGACTGTCATCTATGTGACAAAATTAGCTACCACGGAGATAGCCACTTAGCTACGACAATCGTGTTATTGGAAACCAAGCTAAATATTTTTCGATTGAACCGTTTAGGTAACAATGTTCTTCAAAAATTGAAAACTTAGCTACCGCGAAGATCCTGTTCTACGCAATTATCGGTTAATTTGGTAATTGCTGAAATTCCACTTTTACTAGTTCCAAATGTTCAATCAAGCTAGCAACAGTTATAGTAGAAACGATAATTGTGACAAATAGTAACAACAACTAAGTACACAAGAAATTAATATAATTTTCGAAAACTGGTTTTACATAGTTTAAAAAAGACTTGAAATATAAATAATTTTTCAAAGTAAAAAAACAGTTTGGATATAACCATGCAGTATAAACAAATGTTCAATCATTCGATCACCGTGTCCTGTAAAAAGACACGGAGCACTGACCATTCTCAATATTCCATTTTCCACCCCTGCGAGATGTGTTCCACAACTTTCGCAGATTTACCAAATATTTCTAATTTCCTTGTTCGCGTTACAAAACAGAGTTGCTAATTCAGAGGGAAGCCAAAAATTTGGCTAGAAGTGAATAAATGCAGAGGCAGCACAGCTGCTCCTAATTGGGAGTGAAAACTTTCGAGTAGGTAATCAGCAATAGCCAGGAAGAGTGTTGTTCCAAGTTCGCAGTGTGTCGCGAAATGAAACGAACGAACCGGGCGCATTGTGTAGTAGCCAACACCGCGATGCCGAACATCCTCGCAGATTGCCCGCGACGCGCACAATCGGGAGTAGCCGTCGAAAGGATTTAATACAATCGGGAGTAGCAACGAAATCTTTGAGCGCCGTTCCGCTATTCAGCTTTTCAAAGAGAAGAACATGGCTGGCCAACTACTCGTCCCACTGTGCGCACGAAGATTCAATGCGAGCCGGGCAAAGTCTGCACGCACACGATGACTCAGAACTCTGCTGTCTGATCAGCGTCCGATTTGAAAACAATGAAATCTTCCGCTCGAGTTAATCAGTGGCCGACGTCCACCTTTTCAAAGTACCTCTCTGTTCTAAGTTCCCGGCAAACAGAATAAAAATACAAAAATCGATTATTCCGTTCGAGAAATGCAAGACACCGTCGAAACAAAAAAAGATGATGATAAATGGAATTTTTCGCGAATATCCTTTTATTTTCATAGACCGAACTATGTTGGACTACCGTTCTATGTCGGTCTACTAGTTCGGTGAAGATAGGAGAAGCGTCGAAGTCAAGAGTTCGATGCAATCGGTGCCGATGCGAAATTTTTATGCCAGTCCACTTTTGTTCGCGATTTTCGAAGCGGCCACCCCACGCATGACCGTGCGACCCCACTCCCGATCGAAACTCATTTATACTTTTACTACCACTCCGGCGACCTGGCCATGGAATTGTTTATGACACGATTCGTTTGATTATTAGCTGTTTATATGCGGTCATCGATCGCGTCGGTGACTGCCACGCGGCATTTCGACAACAGAACGCATCCGAGCCGTGTTCCGGCAGTAACCCTTCCTGCACGACTGCTTACCCGTGCATTTTTCTCGCCCAACCCTTCGAACCGACGAAACTGGTTCTACCGGGTTCACGATTCAAGCTGGATATTCATTTTCGGACCCTCGGTTCGACGGGAACGTTCGCTAGCATCAGGGATCCTCATAGCATCGTGCAAGTGCTCGACTTCTACTTGACGGACCTCCCAAGAAAATTATCTTGTACTATTTTCCTACTGTACCTCGAAAGTACTCAAAATTTGACTAACAAGAGGTCTCAAAATGCTTATATTATCAGCTTCAGTTATGCGCAATTTGAATCGCTGAAGTTTATCTCGGACTCGTTAATATCGAACGATTTTTCATTTAACATTTCGCGGTATATGCTAACGATTTAAAAATTCAACGTAGTCCGATTTCTATAAAATAGAATGTTACGAGTAATTATTTGCAAATTTTATGGATTTTAGAATTTTAGAATTTTATTGAATTTTTATGTTTGTATTATTCAATTTATATTTCAAAAGATACGTCCGAGATTAATTTCATGTTAAACGAATTTAATTGAATATTTAGCGAACATACAGATTTTTAAGAACAACACTTTTCTCGATTATTTATTAGTCACTATTTGCATATTTTAGTTTTCCTCGGCACGTGTCTTCCTATTCCGCTGCCGTCGCGTCGGAGGAGGACTTTGAGTGAATCTACTTACGTCTGATAAGAACAGACCGTATCTACTTCGACGGAGAAGTGTAAGAACGGCTTACTGTCTTTACATCTCCCGGATCATTCACGTTTCAAAATGAAAAATGTTTATGATTTATTAAATTTCTAGGATTTTTCTATTAATCTTTTTCTGAAAATAGTGGTCCGAGCATGTCGCGGAAGCTTCAAGAAACGTTCACCGTGAAAACGATACGATTTACATTCTGTTTCCCTCGGAAGTCATTTTTCATTTTCATAAACCTTGCTATCCCGGCGAGATATCGCGAAAATTTCATTCACATTCGCACAATAAGTCCGCGTTTTGCTCTTGTTAAACCGATTTCATTAACGCGCGCGCGGCACATTAACGTTGCACATACGGGAATGTTAATAGACGACGAATAAAACATTCGCGTTCGTGTTATTTTAATTAAACGGCCACGTGACTCCGATATATTTCATTTTATAACCGCCCCCGATCGCCTTTCAATTTAATAATCGCGTATTAATCCGTGGCCGTCACTTTATTAACGATTATTGCCCCGGTCGGTTTTCTTTGCACTGATTTTTACGCACACGCGTCGCGTAAGAGTCTCGGGAGTCAGAGCACTTGCCACTTATTTTAATCACCCGGCGAAACAATTCCACCACGTTCTCGATTTTTCGCGCGTACGTTTAGAGCGATTAGGTTTCGGTTAGATAGTCCACAATTAACACCGTCACCACTGCACACTATCACCGTAAATTGCACCACAACCAAAGACCTGCGACGAGGAGCCTACGAACAGGGAAATGTATCCGTGGGCGACAGACAAGGCGCTCGGGCGGAAAGAAAATCGCCTAATCGCCGATGAAATGCTCATCGCCTGAAAGATGAACCTTCGCCTTTCCCGACCACACAGACAAACAACGAGCCGAAATTCGTAAGACAAACATGAGAAAGAACATTTTCGAACATTTCATATTTTAGGAAAAAACATCGAGCCATCGCACTGCTGCTTTCAAATAAATTTTCAATTTACAAAAAGAAACACTAAATTGAGAACGATTAGCGACATTCCCTTCTTGAACAGAATCCGAAGAAATCAGCTCGAGAAAGTAGGCAAAGATCGCCGACATCTGAGATGACAAGGAAGTCGCGAGTCACATTCGTCGCGAGACGGTCAAGGAAGCTCCTTTTCCAAAACGACACAGAACGAAAATGCGGAAAATCGTTGGATAAAATAAAAACCGGCGAACGGTCCGTCGAAGACGTTATCCCCGAGGACCATTGGCCCGATGAAACGAAAGGCAAACGAAAGGAGTAAAAATATCCAAGAAACTCAGAAGAAAATCCTCGTGACGGTGGGGGACTCACCTGTGTTCGATTCCACTCGCAGACGATTTCAAGAAGACGTGTGTGAGTCGAACGGTGTTCACAAAAATTAAGTCGGCGCACTCGAGGGCGTTGTAAAATCCTCTTCTTGGATTCACGGATCACTGGTAGCCGCTGCGATCGAGATCGTGTTCAGCCGGGAACTGTCACCGTTCTCGGTCTCGGCTGCGATCGAGGCGCGCGCGTTCGAGTGTTTCTAGATAAATACAAATTCGCCGCGAACCACCTTTTGTGCACGTCTTTGAACCTGGTGTTTGTACAAACTGTCGTGTTCCCTTGACCCTGGACGATCGGCGAAAAAAAAAAGGAGAGTGGTCGATGATATGAATCGTCGTCGTGTGTGATGCTTTGGTGTGTCCCCCGGTGGAGTGTGTTCGCGGGGATGGATCTTCTTCTGGAATACAAGTTGTTGCTTGTCGCCCCGCTCCCGGCCCCCGGTTGTTCGCGTTTGGAATACTACGTTGGTTATTTTTGTTAGTCGAAAAATTGAGAAATAACAAATCGTCCGTTTCTTCTCTCGGCTCGCGCGCGGCCCCGGTGCCTTTTGTCCGTGGGGCCCGGCTGACGAACGTGGCCGATCAGCGCGCGGGTAGAGAGAGCTTGGGCTTCGTGGCGGAGCGCGAACTTGCGGGCTTGCGGGCGCACTGGCGCACACGGCACACTCGCAGCCGCGTAGGCGGAGAGAGGAGAAGCTCCGACGGATGCTGTAAGCCGAAGGGAGAGAAACACAAGCGCCGGCCACCAGCCGAGCCAAGCCGCCGCGCCGGCCCCTCGCGGCCGCTGCCCCGGACGGTGGCGACGCTCACGTTCGCCGTCGAAAGCTCGTACACTCTGCCTTCGCCTAGCCGGCCAACGAAGCTCCCAATAGGTGCGAGAAGAACGGACCGACACCGCGTCAGAGAAAGTGAGACCCGCCGACAGACAGAGACCCGTCGTCCAGCAAGACTACATGCCAGAGAAAGACCGCCCGCCGAATTGATATCGGCCCCGCGATTCCTCGCTAGAGCTGATCTCGAGACACGATTTTTGAATATGACGAGATCCCGCGATTTTTTTTCGATTTTACAGGTAGATTTTTCAGGAATTAGATTTCTGAGGTCGAGGAGCGTCTGGGAAAAGCTCAGCTTAGACTTGGGTAAAATGTTTGTTACTGGATCGTGGATTTTTACTAATTTTTAGGCTGGTTTGAAATCTTGGGAACAGCAGTTAGGGGTTGTGCTTGGCGAAAGTATAGCACAAGGCTCGTTAACAGCAATAATATGTTGTATGTTTAAATATTTGATACTTCGAATTTCTTTCATAAATTATTACCTTGACCGAAAGTAAGGAATTGTTCATGTGCGGATGTATAGTTGGCGACGAAATGTAAACGCTTAACGAAAATGACCCTTGTATCCTATTATGCCTCAAGGCGTTCGTCGCCAGAAGGGCCAGTTATGAGAATTTCTAAGTCGTAGTGGGTAGCATCTTGCTCCCCTGCAATAAGAGGGTTAGCATACTCATTTACATTACGATTGCTCCACCACGATAATTTCTTGTCTATATTTGGTTTCGTCTGGCAGAGTGCATCTTCGTCAAACCATTTCGAATCAAAGCGTGTGTTATAAACGAATGTTCAAAATTAGGTCTTCGAATAAATCTAAGCATGAAGTCAGAAGCTAGTTACTTTGAACTTCATTGAATCTAGCGTTCGGATTTTTAAATTTAATATAGAGGTAGCTACCCTCTCTATACAGGACACGTTAAAAATTGACATCCAAAGTTGACGAATCGCGTGAGAAGCGACCAAGTACAAAAATCGAGGACTCGGTTTCATCGATCACGCGAGATCCGAATCGCAAAAAGAATAAGCCAGGGGCAGGCTCCCAAAGTGGCGCTCGCGTTAGCTTCGTTCAGGGGAGTTGGATGGGGCAACGTAGGATCAGCAGCCGGCACTGAACGAGTCCAGAGGAAGACGATATCAGCGAGGGAGTCGTTCGTGCGACGAGGAGGATCTCGATCGTGGAAGCTCGCAACGGAATCGCCGGTGGTGGGTGAACAGGTTACGCTGGTAGAAGGGGATAAATTGCGAGAGGAAGATGAGGCGGCGGCGGTGTCCGAAAGCGCGACGAGGACGATTGCGAACGACACGAACATCCCCGAACTCGTCCGAGACGCACTCGACTGGCCAGAGCAGCGTTCAGGGCGACGGAGACGGAGCTCGCCGACCGGCAACGAGAGGGTGAAAGACGAAGAGCCGCGCGGTTGGTGTGCATGAAGACGAAGAGGGCGATAGAATAGACACCGCAGGAGGAACAGAGAGCCAAGAGACTCGTAAGCTGACCACGCGCTCGTACGGTTCGCGACGTTAGAGAGAGACGGATAGATACGTTCAGGCGGGTACGAAAAGAACAGAGAGCTTTTTTACTTTATCACGTTGCCGACGTGTGTAGGTGGCCACGTCTGTGCGAGCACGTCGAGATGTAACGGAGGCTTTCGAGGTGATGGTACAAGCTGATATTGGCGGGGCTGGACGCACGCGAGGCCTCCAACTAGCGCAGCGGAAATGAGGGAGGCTAAGATGGATTCTAAGAACACCGATGATACTTCAACTACCATTTTTATCTCCTCTTAGTCACATCCAGCGAACAGATATCGTCGGATCCTCTATCTAGAGCTGCAGCAATACCAAAAAAATTTGCTAGCTTTGTTCGGTTCTTTTAGGGTATGGGGAGTAGGTAGGAGTTTGAGGGTAAGGGAGATGTTGGGGTATAGAGATGTTTGATAGTTTCCTGCTAGCTGAACAGAGTCCACGTTATTTCAATGAGAGAAGAGAAAGAGCCCAAGTGATTTTGGTCATGCGCGATTTCAGAGAAAAGAGAGGGTAGCTACCCCTTTCGGCACGCGGGACGAGGATGCGCGCAACCCCACCGATGCGCGTCCGTATCGGCTCCGTCTTCGTGGTGGTAGAGACGCCGGCGAGCTGTGTTGGTGTTTGAAAGAAAAATCACCCCCCGTCTGTGGAGTCGTGTCCGCATGTGCTAAGGGGCTGCAGGTTGTTTGTGGTGGTGAAAGGGTTACTGGACAGTGGCGAACTCTTGCTTAGACGGCTGATAGCGGAACTAACGTAGAAACAGTCTCAACCGAAGACTGTTTGCTCGTTCTCGGCGCTATCGTTCAAACGATCCTTGTTTTAGCGCGTTTTTCTCCAATCCACTAAGGGTTGATTCTTCTTGCTCTTGTTGTCCAGTTCAATTACTCGGTAATTTACGAAGTAATGGAAGCACGATTTAAGGAAAAACTAAGGAGAGATATGTTTTACATTTTTTAACATTAGTTACATAAGTTAACACAAGCAAAGTCATGGGGTTGATTGTTTGAAGTCTGAACAAGAATTCATTTTTCTTTGATTAAATGGCGGAAATCGCATAGTTTTTTTTAATCATTTATCTATCCGTACTACCTTCAACCCTTTTCATTCTCGTCCTATCCGTTTCAACCCTTATTTTCTCTTTCCGAATTAACTCCCGGTTCTCTCTAAAATCGATGGGAGCCGCAAAAAATCCTCGATCAACGGTTTGCATTTTTATTTTTGTATATTTTAAGCTCGATTATCGCTGTTTCGTTTAATATAGTCTACGGTTCGTATCCTTTATTTTTATATGTAAATTTTTCTATGGCGAGCCAGCCGGGCAGAACTAGTACCTTCTACCAGCAGAACTTCTACATTAGTTTCTAATTGGTTCACTGGAATATTAAAATTTTTCTTTTCTCTTATTCCCGGTACTTGCTGTTTTTTAAAGGAATTGGTGGACTCCCTTACGACTTGGCAAAATTGAATTTATTTTTCAATCTACATAATACATGTGCATCTGCTGCATCCTTTATTAATATACATTTCCAATAAAAAATTTCAGACCTGTTTATTAATTATGTAATGTCTCTGATGTCTCCAACGTATATATGCATTTGTATGTGACATTATGATGAAGAATTAACATTTATAATATTGGACATATGAAGCAGACGGTTTTGGTATATATTTGTTCTTTTTTTCAAGCATCCAACAAAATAATGAAGTTGTACTGGCATTAATTAGTAATTACCATCAAGAGCTTCTACTACCAATGATAAATTTTCTTCTTGAACTTTCAATCCACGTCCACTAAAAACCCCAAATTAGCCGTAAACAGCAAATTACCCACAAATTATTTTGATATCCAGCGTACCAACGAACACTACCAGTTTGAGAAAAAAGAATGTCAGTTCCAGCACGACAGTGCGATCAGGGTACGAGGCCGCGTCGCGTCGGTCGGCTGTAAAGCGCGCGTGATTTTTGCATATGGAAGATGAAAAAAGGGACAAGCCGATGTAACCATCAGCTCAATTGGCAAAAGTTTCCTTTTATTGACAGAATCACAGGGGGTTGGTGGGGCGCCGCGAGTCGGGCTGGTTGGAAAATAGTAGAACGGAACTGACATTGCCAGGAGTGTGCCGGCTTCTTTTTTTTCGCCTTTTTCGAACTACGATCGCACTGTTTACATGTAGCAACGGGGTTGTTGGTGGTTCCTTGGCACGGCGAAGTACAGGCCGGGTTGCAACCCCTTGCGCCCCTGTCCGGTCGCAGCTGCGCACGATACCCGATCAGTGGCCGGTATTTTTATTCGCAGATTTTAAGGTCACTTGTTGCTTGTTTAGTTATGTCGGCGTACACACGTTCGGGGCCAACACACGCTCGCGCACACAATCGAGAGCCGGGGAGCCAGTCACTGTGTGTACGTGTGGGTGAGGATAGAATCGTGTGTGTGCGTGCGACCGTGTGTGGACGCATCCGTTCGACGTATCGCAATACACGTGGACAAAGCGATGCTGGGTTGTGTGGGAGGCGGTTCCCTGTGATCGCGCGTTGTATACGTGCCATCGGACCGATAGGTGGACGTCCTGTCGATTTCATTTCCCCCCACCAGCGAACTTAAGTACCGAGCTGGAAGGAAAAAGTGGTGGGGAACGGTTCACTATTTTTCCCCGGTTTTTCCCTTCCTTTTTCACGGACCGTCCGGGTTTCGCGTTGCGGTTTTTTTGCGCAGCTTTCGCTAGCCGTGCGTTTGTGTCGTTCTATTCTATTCCAACCCGTTCCCTCTCGCTTGAGCTCGTTCTCTGTTTTTGTCTCCCTCTCTCTCTCTCTCTCTCTCACTCTCCCTCGAGCGTTTGCGATCTCCATGAGAGCATACCTACGTTCAGTCTTCCCCGCTTCTTCTCCTTCAAGGTTTTCATTCATAATATTGTTTTGTTTTCTTGCCGGATATTTACCGTGAAGGAGTAGTCTACTGACGTCACCGCTATTGATTATAGAACAATTTTACCGTCGAACTTGTTATTCGGTGCAAGAGCAACTATTGGAAATTGGGAAATTGAGCTGGGTGTCTCTGGTTGTCTTTAGATATCCAGTAATTTTGTAAAAAGGAATCGTACAGCGGTATACCCGATCTCGTTCTACAGCTTGAAACCATTCATCATCCTTTGTCCATTTTTCTCAGAGATGATTTTACATGATGTAGCAGGTGGGAAACTGAAGACACATTTTTCTCGAAAATGCTGCGAAACATCGAAACGTCTGCGAAATCATCGGAAAATTTTTTCCTGGCTGAATCTACCACAGATTTTGTAGATTGAAACATCCCCTGTACAACGACCTCCTGAAACTTGATGTACGATTTTTTTTTTGGTCGTTCTATCAAGCTTTGAATGGCAGCAGAATCGCGAACTTTACAATGATGTAAGGTCCACCATGAGGGCTCTACACAACTAAACTTGTTCCTCTTTTTCGTTCCACAAAACATCGAAACAAATCGTAAACGAAGTTTCAAGGGGTTGTTGGAAAAGGGAAGCTTCAATCTACGAATCTACGGTAGACTCACTTGTGGAAAATTTTTTCAATGTTTTTAGCAACGTTTCAATTTTGTAGTACTATTCAAATGTTTTCTACAGTCACTGTATATGTGGAATGGTAATAAAATATTGCAATGTCGGTTAGTGGGAGGTTGTGTGGTCTGAATCTACTGAAACTACTCTTAACCTCTTATTCTACTGACACCGTTCTTACTGCCTGATTCTACTGAAACAATTTTTAATAATTCGTATCAACGAATGATACCATTATTAATTCTGCGCGTATGAAAATTCCTGTTGAAAATTTCGTTTATTCAAAATCTTTATGCTACGACTCGTTTGAAAACTCGCACGATCAGAGGCTTCTTTTCCTGAAATGTAAATATCACCAGTCCACAGTGCTCTCTTGAATTTTCCACGGGCGCAGGAAACACAAACTCCACCGGCTCCGAACAAGAAGCACATTGAAAAATTACAAGTTAATGCTGGAACAAGATAGCAGGACATTTATAAGCTCGTTTATATTAATTAACATCGTTATGTTTTTAGTAATACAGGAATGCACGTTGAATGTTGTGTCGTTCTGTTTTTAATCATACATACAGTATGGAGGGACTCGCCGTTAATGCACGAAACGAACACTGTTTCTTTCGAAACCATATGAGACCATATTAGGATTGCATCCTCTGCTGCATAATTCGATATTTTTATATCATGCGAGCCATTGTAGTGTACTAATGTATATTTGACAATGTTTTAATTAAAATTCCGTTCCTGCCGGAGCATTTTTTTCTCTGATTGTCAACGTCGTTACATTGTAATAATTGCTGGATCAGACACATTTGATTGTGAGGCAACCGCTGGTAATGTTGTGCAAGGATTTATGAATGTAAGAATTTGATTGTATTGCTAATGACTTATTGAAATAACTAAAAATGAAATAATTGTAGCCAATCAATTGATTGCAGTCAAACGATATTTCACTTTGGGAAAAAAAGATTGACGATAAAAAATGGAATAAAGGTAACTCGATATTATCCAGAATCAATGCGTATAATTTTTGAGTCTCTTTATTAATGAACTTTTCCCTTCTCTCCGCTAGCCATTTCGACATTAATTATTCGGAAAGGAGCGGCGCAATCAAACCCGACGGAATTAAAGGAAGTTTTTATTATTTCGCTTTGCACGTCTTTCCCGAATAATGGCAATCTGGTTTACTGGATCGTAATCCTTATGAACCGCTTACTTCGAGCCGAAGGGAATCAAGCTCAATGAGAATCTGGTTTATAGTGGACAGGTCAGTAATCCTCGATAAAAAGAAGAAAACCGGCTTGAGAGCACGACCGGGGGAGAGGGTGGCAGGATCGATCTTAATTGAGTAATCGTCGAGTATCGGAGAGATAAGTTTCACGTAATCAGAGAACGAGTCGCACGCGGGAGATTAAAGGTATCTGATAGAAACGGGACCGTACTTATTGTTACGCGGGGTATCGCAGATTGAACTCGATACAGACGCCTCCAATTAAAGTTCCCGATTATCGCCGATGAGGAATCAGTGAACATCTCCGTCACCGGTATCGATTGCCCGCCGGACAATTTATTTCCGCTATTTATATTCGCCGGGATTCGAGCGGACGCCGTCGTCCGATACAAATTAACGGAAGAAAAGCTAAAGCATAATGACCATTAAGTGCGTTCAATTTTATCGCGATCCCTGTTACAGGTGTGCCCGCATCCATTACGTTGTGTGTCTACTTTACAACAGTTTTTTATCTGTAATATTAACAGCTTGTAACATAAGACAGCTTTTGTCGATAAAAAGACAAAATCAGTAACTCGGCTTATTCTCCAATCTACGATTTGATATTATATAGCTCATTTCACCCTTGACAGGTGTACTGGGCTCTCATGGCCCTAATGAAATTTCTGTACACTAACTTTTTTTCGCCACTAGAAGTAAAAAAAACGTGGTAATATTCAAAATTTGGTGTAATTTCACTATGCAAAGCGGTTCAAAAATTCCCAAAAATGGTAAAGCTGAGGGGAACGTATGATGCGTACTGAGGGGTACGCATAATTGTACGCATAATTGTGCGCATGGTTGCCGGCACGATCTCAAAGTGTTGGGCTGATCGAACATCAGAGGTGACGAGCCGACCCCGTCGGTCGTAAAGAGGTCCGGCCGGGGGGTCACGGGGTTTAAATAACAATTTTACGGGGGAAAATGAGCCATCAAAAACAATGCGACAGTTAAAAGGTTTAATTCGACTGGTCAATTCAAAGGTGGAGCGGACCGAGTCTGTTTGACTGTAGACCTGCAAACCGAGGGAAAGCGAGAAACGGACTGGCATGGCGCGGCGTGTGCACGGTGGAAAGGAGAAAGAGAAAAAGAGCAACGGGGGATGAAAGAGGGCTAGAGAGAGAGGGAGATAGAGAGAGCTGGAGAGAACGGGGTTGGCATGGACAAGGGGGTGAAAAGCGAGCGGGAGTGAAGAGAGTGTGAGAGAGAGAGAGAAACGGGAGGGTGGCAAAGGGGGTGCGCGAGGGTGCGCGGGGCGGCGAGTACAGAACGAAGTTGAACTGGTACCTTTCAACCGACGTAACCGACCTCCGTGCAAACGTAGATACGCGTGTACTTGTACGTTGGCGAATTATTATGGTAAAACGGGTACGAAAGCACCCCGATATCCTCCGTTAGCGGTCCCTGTTCAAATGTACTGTGGAAGTTCGCGTGTGTGCGGGGTCAAACGGGGCTGCGTGTGCGTGTTTTCTCGGCAGCGTATATCGCCGGGGCTATGAGTAGTTACTGGTCGGAGCAGGAATGTTAATACCGTGGCTGTCACCGACAGAGCGCAAGGCCCACCAATCCATGCGAATGGGTTCGGACTTTTCCGACGACTTGCCCAGACCCGGCAATCAATTGTCTCCTCTTTTAGATATTGACATCGGCCGCCTCATCTTCTCGGACTTCTCCATTTTTTTACTCCCCCTCCTCGTCCTCGCTAGGTGTCAACGTATACGCCTCTGTGCAATGCCATCGAAAAATTACGTATAAAAGATACGTACACAATAATTTCTGGTACACAGGCTGAACATTCACCGCAATAAATTTGTTACACACTGTGCTGTACTGGCAAGAAATTACTCGAAGATTACATCATTTATTCATCACGGGAATCTTTGTATCTTTGAGGATATGAACTTCAAATAAACCTTCAAATTTATGACAGTTCTATTTTTGGAGACGTTTGAATATGAAGCATTTTGTACTTCCCAACGCGGAATAAAAATTAGGGAGTATTAAAATAGTTGATGGTCGCTGTATTTTAAAAATTTCGAAAGAGGTCGTCGTGAATGCACAGGGATGCGATTTTCTCGTTCGGAAGCTGTCGCCGACAGCGAGTCCACAGTAACGCAACTTCCGTATGGAATTCGCGCGCGAAGAGCATTGGAATTGGATGCAGTTCCTTCAGGGCTGGCAATCGTGTGTTGGCTGGCTCTCTCCTTTCCCAATCGACAATCATTCGTAGTCCTCGTGTCACCGTCCTTGCGATCCGAAGCGGATTGGGGCTGGCATGAAAGCTTTCAGAATAGGTGGCGGGTTTGCAATATTAGCCCCCGCAGTTAGATTTTAGTTTAATGATTTCCGCCGGACAATGTCCACGGCAATGGCGTTCAAATCCTGTTCGCCTCGTTTTGCCCGGGCGCATTCTCCGAATGGTTCTGCGGCGCGAATCCGCAACACGTTCCTCTATGCACTCAGGCACGCGAGCATGCACGCACCCGCATTCGCGTTTTACCACTGCGACTCCGACCCGTAAGAGCCGCTACTTGTCCCGCCTCGAAATTCAAGCGTTTCACTTTCCTGTTACACGATGGAAAGATCCCAGAAATCGTCTAGTGCCCATCGAGGTCAATTAACGATCAGTCCGGACCCGGACCCGTTTAATGGTTCGGCTATTGACACCCTCTCGCATTTATTCCCTTCATGGCTACACTGTACAACTTATCCTCTGTGTACTGTGATCAAAAACTGTGACAGCCTCCATTCACTCCCCCAATGTTACTCTACGTTTCAAAGCGTTGAAACGGAAATGAGGACACTCAATCATTTGTAACTGTACTCTAAAATGTAGGAAAGACTTATATAAAATTGGTTTCAATATTTATTCGGTGCAAATATATATGGACCTAAACGCAACATGGTAAATAAGAACAGTCTAAATAAGAGGATCAGCGTGACCGAAACAGATTATTAAAAAGTCACAAAAATTTAATAACGTCTTCCTCCAGCTTCCGCAAAGTCAGATTATTCCCACAAAAAGTATCTACAACCCTCTCTTCAATAAAATGAAACTTCCATAAGCCAACTTTCATGATAGTCGCCATTCCTTTTCTCTCCGTCTGCTAATTTTTAACATCCGACCAAAAATTAAAGGCGCCGGTCAAAGTGTAAAAATACTCTTCGCTGCTATCTATATGCAGTTTTACTCGTCCAGTCAGTTTCTACGCTTGCAGTCGTCAGGGATCTTCTGCAAGGCATTCAAGTGCTTTTTTCTCTCCTGCATTCCCCGCAGAGAATGGGAATAACTTTCCATTAACGTGTTTTCACTTTTCGGAGAAGGTAAAAATCACGGAGTGTTCTGAATACAGTTTACCGGAATGAATGCGGGGGTATTAGACCGCTGGAATGTATTTATTAGCCGGGAACATTTTAGTCGTAATTGAAATGTGAACGGGGGTATTGTTTCGACGCAGAATGGGCGCGCGGGATTTTTAAAAAACGTGACGTTCCGAAAAAGAATAGTTGAATAGCTTCGACACCGTTCGCAAGTGCTATCAAAGAATACATTATTTTCTTCGTGGTCCTGAAATTGATTATTCGCATCCTTTTAATATATGACAAATAATGATGTAAGACAGCAGAACAATTTATATATTTTTTATGGACATTTTTCGGAGACAATATATACGTACGTAAAATATACTCCAACAGAACCGACAGTTGACGATTCTTTAAACGGCCAAGGGCCTAAGGGCCTTAAAACGCAACTGTACAACGTCTTCGTTACGGTCAGCAATCAGAATTAAAGTTACGGTTTGAAGAACAGTTGCGTGTCTTCCTAGGGGTGCACCTGTAGGGGGCCCCCCTTTAAAGTTCACCGTACCACGACGTAACGTTTCGATTTCCACTCTTCAAGCATGACGAAGACGTTGCACACTTCCCTTTAAAGGGCTCGGTACCGTCTTACTACTTTATTAGCCATTTAAAGAATTTCCAACCGTTTTCTCCTCGCTCGTACATTGTACACTATAGTCACAGCAATACGAGAGGTAATAAAACCTTAGGACGATTTTTTAACATTTTATTCAGACTAAAACTCTTAACACATAACATACTTATTTATTATTATTCGGTATTAACACTAAATCTATTATAGCAATGACAAGATTCATTTTATTTAGACTTTGTGCAGCTCCTATTGTAATATGTGCTCCACTAAAGATATCTATACAATTATTTCTTATGAAATTATTTTTATTATATCAATAATCGTAAAATAAAAAATCTGGAACCGGTCATTTTGGCCGGTGATGGTAGGTTTAGTGTTAAAGAATGTTATGCAGGTACTTAGCACCATTTATTTGGATTATAGGAAAGCATTTGGAGGCAAATATATTACTTGGAGGTGATACACTTTTTATTGAAAATACAATAGTAATGTATCTTCCTTGGACAATTTTGATTGTGCATAAAAATTCACCGTCCGTTAATAACACCTAGTTAATAATACGTTAGCAGTTACAACCGCTTCCCTTTGTTTCGAATCGTCGAAGCATCCCATAAAAATACGTTGGGGTTCTGCGAAGACGCCTTGAGGGGGCCCCCTACAGGTGCACCTCAAGAAAGACACGCACGGTGCTCACCCTGGGTACACGAGCCTGCTCTTTCTTAACGGACTCCCCGCGATTAGGTTCTTCTTGTCCGTTGCCGCCCTTATCTCCCGGACCATCATCGTCCTGCTTCGTTTCTTCGTCGGATGTAACGGTTTTACCGGTTTTCCGCTGACCACTCGCTAAATATTGGAGCGATTACAGCTCGCGCTGAAGTTGAAGTTAGGAAAGTTTCGTCCAGTAAATTTTACCGGCTGTTTAGTAACTTTTACCGACACAACGTGCTTCGAGAAGTTTGTAAGGTTTTAATACGCACGGCTATACACGGTTCCCGTAACTATTAAGCGTTTTAAATTTGTTGGACGCCCGTCGTAGATGAATATGTTGCGCGTTCCGTTCGTTTTTTAATTTCTGTGTTTCGCTCAGCTATTCTATATTTATCCCTTTGTTATCAAAATGAAGTCGGATCTTCAAGCTAGTTTTCTTTTTACATTTTTAGTAGCTTAATTTAGCCTTCTATTTCGCATAAATAACCGCAGTAAAATTACAAGTATAAATTTGAATAGTCCAGTTAAATGCAATGTATTCTCTTCATAAACTGGTAACGCAAAGATCGGAGGACGTAAATAAATAAACACAGAAATAAATAATTCAGCTTGCATTAAAATTTTATGAGATGAATAATTGATTTGCATTGTTTCGTGCGAACGTGTTGGAGTTCCGTGTAATTTCTTAGAATTCGATTATTGGTTTCCTTACGTGTTCGATCGGAAAACAATTTTTAATCTGTAACGAACGGTGACCGGGCTCAGGCGGCAGATTAATATTCAAACAAATAAATATTTATTTAGCAATCAGCCAGCAACAGGTAGCAATGTAATTAAAGCGCGCAGTTTAAACATTATTTTAACAACGCTCTCCCCGCCGCGCTGACAGATATGCGATAATTATTGATGGCAATTAGAGGGCGTGCGGTAATGCGGGATTATGTGGATTTATAATGTAATTAATAGCGGGCGCAGAAATATTAGTTTTTCTGTGCCGATCGAAACACCGAGAGTAAATTTTACTGAAATAACGTGCTCATTCTAGCCCGTAAATCGGGACTCCATCGGCCGACCCCATTGGCTTTTCACTTGTTGACTAATTCATTGTTCCATCGAAGCTTCGATGAGCCGTGGACCAGTGTGACGCAACAAATAATGGGATCATTAAGTAATAAGTTCATTAGGGCTTTCAACCTTCGACTTTATCCCACAGATTTTTTGCCACGCCACAATTTCCCACACGTTTAAAAATCAAATTAAATTTTCTACAATAATATTATTATACTCTAGGATCAATAGAAAATTTCATAGCATTTTATTGTCTTCCAAACTTTTTAATACGATTCGAAATCGCACTTTGCAATAAAAATTTGCGGATGAATGTTTAATTTCTCTAGTAACATGAAAAGAGTCAATCCGAACGATGTTACTGAATATATCCCCAACAATTTTTAGTTTAGTTCTGTTCATAAAATAGGAGGACACACGTGAAATATTGCAATGAAAAACGAAGCCGAAATAAAATGCTACTAAAACGCTTACCCGGAACAATATTCCGATTCGGATTTATGGGAAAATTATACCAGAGCAAAATCTGAAGAAACAAATACTGCGGAAACATCCTAATTATCAGAATTGAAGTATGAGAAATGTATGATATAATTAGATCAATACCTCTTAATACCAGGTTCACGAAACACTATAAGTAACTATTTTATATTGCTTCATAAAAATGACAAAAATGCATCTATCCAAATTTTTAGCCATTATAATCCAGTGTAAACTTTAGTGGAGTTGTATATAATAACAAGTATGATCACCAGACTCCGGATGTTTATGCAAAATAAGAAGTTTGTGCATCAATTGCAAGATGCAGGAGCTAAATATTTCATATTCTTCATTAATAATTTTAATGTGATGAAAATAATATATTAATACTCTCAAAATTTTTAAATATTTTCACTGTTTTAAATTGCACTTGTTCATTTCGGTTATAAAAGCATAAAATCCGGAGTCCAGTGATCACTCACTGTATGTTGTTTGAATTTTATTAGTAAGGAGAAGAAATCTTCCAGTGATTGTGTCAGACAATTTTCTGAGTAGGAAATATAAACGGGTTCGCGAGATTAGGCAAGAATTGTCGAACTGATCGTTCGACCTGTGACTTAGGTACGTTAAGTCTGGCTCGTTAAGTCCACGGCGGCACCGGTAAATTATCGAATGCTTCTATTTCGAGGAAATGGCGAGCGCGGTTAATCTTGATACCGGACATCTTCGCATGAATCTTGCGAGTAGGAACGATAGACCGACTAAGTAATTGTATACGGAAGTGTAATGGCGTGATGGCCGGTATGATAATTAAAGGGCGTGACGGCGGCCGGGGGATATACACGCACGACACACGTTCACCAATGCGGGCGAGTTTTACCATGAACAGAAGTGAAATTCGTTCGTGCTCATGGAATCCTTCTATCGCGGCCAGGACAAAGGAAAGAACGGCCTGGACAAAGCGGTTCTTCCTATAGCTGGCATTGTTAAAAATTAACATCTTTTTTTCGAACGAAATGGCCGCGTTTGATTTCACCCACGTTTTCTCGGGATCAAGTATAGTAGTCGAGCATCGAACACACTATTACTCGACACATTTTGTTCTGTGAATCGAAACGACAAAGAATCCTGATAATTATTATACACTACTATGCTCGACATTGGTTGTCACTGTTACTTTCAATTAGTCAGAAAAGATTAACTTGTGAAAATGAAGGTATTGAAGAAGTTGGTAAAATTAATATACGATAAATAAATTTCCTTTTGTATGTTTTCGTTTGTTGAATACCCTTAATATTTTATTGTAATTGCTCTGTAATTTTGTTCAAGAATTTCCGCATTCAATGATCTCTCGATTTTTATAAGGACTTATATTGATAGACAGAGAGATGCCATCAACAATACACTACGGTCGCATTAATGGGGAAAACAATTACGTTCGGAATAATCCATTTCTAGGGTTAATAAGGACTGATTATTATCAGATTGGCGTGCACGGCTCAATTGTAGAAACATTCAGAAGTTTCCCCATTCTTTCCCCGCTGTTCCGTTTCTCGCTTTCGCGTGCATTCATTTCCGTGTGTTCACACTGACAACGAAAGCCCTTTGCTCCCTTGCCGATGCGCGGAGTCCTCTCGTTTCGAAAGGCCCTCGTCGCACAAAAATATAAAATAACGCCGGGTGCGTTGCGCATTCTGCAGGTGTCTTTTATGTTCTCATTACCGGCCCGAAATAAATGACTCCGCAGGACAAAGTGAACGTCACCGTTCCATCCGTTTCGCGCATAATTCATACAGTTTTAACAACGGAACGGCTGTGGCTGAGGCGTGAAACGTCCGCTCTCGGGATCTTAAGCTAATTAACGCGACGATTTTCTTGCGGTCGGTGACCCTATCGAAATCGTCTAATTACTACTTTTGTGTAATATTGTGAGCTTGCTTATGTAATTGGAAATCACTGCTTGCAACTGAACGTGACGATGTGAATAGACAGCGGATTTTTATGCAAAATGGAAATTGATTCTGGAACCAAATAAAAATTTATTTCTCCATCTAAGCGGAGTGGGTGTAATTATTGTCTGGTTTGTTCTGTTCCGTACCAATCCACGATTTAATCCGAGCTATCGATTCTTACGCATAAACCGAGAATCTTCTGTGCAACGGCTGCAAGGGTTGGATATCGTCGGGGTTGAAGATTCCAATCAAGATACGCCACTTGCTTCGAAACTACGCTATCTTAGTACGACGTTATCAAGAAGGGACCATCTTTATACGCAATAACCTTCGAAACTCACTGTATTCACAGTCTAACAGACATTCGAGCAACAGTTGCGGAGTTGGGTAAGAATTCCATCGAATATATTCGGATATTTACTTAGCCCTGTTGGAATTACTGTCGATACGTTGACAAGCAATTTGTTTAAGACACAAGTTGTTCGGGCACTAAATTGTATAGAGAATTTCTCTAATGAATTTTTTATAAAGTAAATTCATCCGTGACAATATTATTGGTTTGTTAAGAGCAAAGCAAATTCCGCAACTCCGTAGACCCAATTGGTCATACGAAATGCGACAGGTCATGGATCAACAGGGAAGATAATCATGAAGGGTAAAATCGAGCGGCGTTCACGGTGAAACACCAGGGATCGACGTTAAAAAATAATCTGTCAACGGTTGATTAACTCGGGCATTAAATTTGCAGTGAAAATTCCTTTCGCCGCGACCGATTTCACCGGTCGTTTCATATTTATGCTGATTACCCGGAAACACTTTGTCATTACATCCATTGATACCGGAACGATTTGATAACGCGAGGTGTGCGGGAGTGGGAACGAGTGCGCGGGTTCGCGTGGGCGTCACGTAATTGTTTCGACGACCGCGAATATTTTGTTATTTCCCAAAAGCGAGCGACGCCGATTGATTCGTCCTACGTGGGACTAGCTCGCTTTAATGCGCGCGAAAAAAAGGGGTGGGAAATAAACCCATATATACATATACAGAGATCCCGCGCACCGCGGCAGCACGCCGACACGGGAAAGTGTCGCCGACACGCGCCCGTACAATGAGATATTAATACTCCCATTTGATTTTGATTTCCTGGAAAAACATTCGATGAAGATAAAATTACCGGCGACAACGGTACGCCGTCACAATAAATCAACCGCGTACGCATATTAGCGGTATATCGAGTGAAAGTCGAACAATCGCGTTTCAACGCGGCCAGCCACACTCCATCCCTCGACATCTTTCGAGTTTTGAGTGTCTTCGATCGCTACTCCTAAACGAAAATTTTGGGCTATTATTATTAATACACGTCTGGAGAATTTATTTCTGACCATTTTCGATACTTTAAACATTCTAAAAGTTTACTGTACAACTCTACAAGTTTATTCCAGTTGAAAAAATTTGTGTGCTATTTCGTGAACTCTGTAAATGAACTATTTCATTAGGCTGATTTCTGCGGCTGTCAGAAAGAACGCCGCACGCCATTTGATCACTAATGCTTTGACATAGGACATCGGTTAACACTAAAAGTACCGAACTATAAAAGCAACAGGCACGTGATTGCCTCATAAAAATGACAAGAATTAATTTATTTAAACTTTGCGCGGTTCTTATTATAATATGTGCTGTAATAAAGATATTTATTAAATCATTTCTTATGAAAGCATATTTACAATTTCACTAATTGTGAAATCAAAAAATCTAGAACCGGTCATTTGACCGGTCGTGGTACGTTTAGTGTTAAATTGCATTATTTTTTCTGAGCCTTTCGAATTTGTATTCATGACTCTTTTTCTGGTAAATACATAAATCCTGTACTATAGAGCTCGATTAATGCATAAACTCAAATTTTTTGAAAGTGCGACATGTGGCGTTTTTCCTTGCAACCACAGATTTATGCAACTACTTCTGAGGAGCGTACAAGGTCTAATGAAATTTCTTAAGAGATTAGTTTATGCGAGTGTATTTAGAATAACCACGAATGTTTGTTAAAATTCCTAACTATCAAAACGGTATAACTAATGATATACACCAGAATGATATGAACTCAGTTTTCAGAGAGTCCCCAGGTTTCATCCAGGAAGCAAGGGGTCGGCCGAACGAAAATTTCAGCGGACAGGTTTACAACATATGGAAACGCCAAAATCCGATCGAACTTGAAGCCTAACCATTGGTTGTCCTACACAGAATATCGTCCATTCAATAGGGTCATCGTATCAGTGGGTCGCGTACCACGATACACTGATGCAGTGGTTCACCCCGTGGTACACCCCTTGATAATAGTATTATGACTCGGCTGATTGTGGAAATAAACAGGGGATGTGACGCGCGGGGTGTGACGTGTGTTGGTGTATATATTATATGTACAAGTGTGTATGTAATGTTACGTGCACGTGCACACGCACATGACCGTGTACAGTCGAGTAATGGAGCGTCACATACACATACACGCGTTCTGTCGATTGGTTTCGACAAATGAAGTGAACTTCGCATCGATCGTCTATCGATCGTCTATCGATCGATCAAGATTCCTCTTGTAATTGGCTGATTGAGCGCACTTGATTTTCATCAGGTCAATATGGTGGACATATACGCACCCCTACTTATCAGGTTAGACAAAAAATTTTCTTCCATTTTGTAAGATCATACTATTATGAAAAAAATATAATTTGTATCTAGATGAATCTTATTAATCGAAATACCATTATAATCAACATATTCTGTCGATGAATAACAAGTTTCTTGATCGAAAGTCTTCCTAGCATCTGCAGTCTCAATAGACTAATTTTAATTAAAGAACAGCACAGTTTCCGTTCGAAAAAGATTTCGGGTCTCTGAAAATCGTACGCAAGCTCTCACAATCATCCAATGCGAACCAAATAAAACCAAACTGCCACGATTCGAAAAAACCAATATCAGTTTATTCTTTCCTCGAGGGGGATGATCTAGCGGCAGCCGCGAGGATCGTTGGTGGCGTGTGCGTTTATGGGTAGTAAACCGTGCGAAGTAGCCGAAACGGGATTGATCGATCGGACTTGACGATATGATCAACCGTTTCCCATTGCGTATCCGTATTATCGCGGGGGTGCGAGGGGGTGCAGCGGAACACCCCTAAAGTGTGTCCTGCTGGCACAGTGACCCTGTTAGGCGTACAGAGACACACATTCTCGTTCGGGAACACACGTCCACGGTTTCACGGCCACCCCGGCGCCGTGTGTACACGGACTCACGCACGTATTGTGCCCGTCGATACCGATCAAATACCGAAGATTCTGAGGCAGCCCGAGCGCACGTGCCCTTCGACCGAGACGCCTGTTGCTCGTCACCTCTTCCTACGAAATATTCGTGGATTTTGTGCTTCCGATGCTTCCGATCGGAGGCCGTCGACGCGCCAAACCCGCTCCCCCCGCATCCTCCTCCACCCCCGTGCGACCAACCTACCCCCACGATTTCGCACACGGCTGTTATGCCCGTGCAAACTTTCCGCGAATGGGATGCGGGTGAAGGCCGCTGGGCTCGTTGACTGACAAAGGATTACGATTCACCGAGTTACACGTTTATTGAATAGACACGCAATTCGGCCACTTCACATCCGGCCGTTTTCAATACGATCAACCCTCTTTCAATTTTTTCCTTATTGGCTCGGGCCGAGATATGAATGCGCTCGGCGCGCCGCGCGGATGCCCCGGAAGACGTTCTTAACCCCTTGCACGATTTATTTCACAGTTACATTGATTAACCTCTTGCCGTACTTTGACCAGCCAGATTCATAATGGAGGTTTTTAGAAAAGTCTAACAAATGTGAATGCTACGCGTTTCATTTTAGATGAAATAAAATTTGATTCGTTCGTAATCAAGACTGCGGATCTTTATACAAAATAAAAATTGTCTGCATCGATTGCAAGAAATTATTTCTTCCCTTAATGATGTTAATAGAGGAGAAATCATATATTGACATTTTCAATTTTTAAAATTTTCTTACAATTTGCTATAAATGCATAAAAATCCGCAGTCTAGTAATCAATATTTAAGCATTAAAATAAATGTAGCCATACAAAAGATATAAATTTTCTCCCCTCTTCTACGACATTTTTGTGCGCGAAGGCGTTCTAATCACTGTAACTGTAAAAGAAAAGGTACGGCAAGGAGTTAATACTTCTTCGTTTTTTGGAAGAAAAAGAAAATTTGTGTTTATTATGTGCCTGTGCATTCCCCAATGGCCATATATCGATAACAACAAAATTTTATTTCTGTTTAAAAGAAATTCAGCAAGGACTAGGCATTAACTCTCTTAAACCCCTTGCAGTAGAACGACTACTTGATAGGAATATTATCCTTTCCTTTTAGAAAAAGACGAAAGAAAATTTGTGCCTGTATTTCGTAGACCTCAAGGTCTTCCTCTCTGAAGAAAAAGCCACGCAGTTTATACGAAAAACGAATAAACCAGCTACTGAAATGTTGAGAAAATTTTTTATATTAATTGAGAGTTAAATGTCTTAATCTCATTTATTTTTATTTTCATTTTCGTTAATACCTTATCATTATTTTTCAATCATATTGATTTTTATAAAAGAAAATGAAGTTGGGAAAAAAAAGTGAACATTAAAACAAGACAGGTTTTAAAAAATAATTTTATCTTTTCGATTTGTTTTCGAAAGAATGGAAATGAATTGAAAATAGAGCCTCATGAGAATCAACCTGTGATAATATCGAATTAATGTAGTGATCAATATAGTTGCCCGAATTACGTTATTTTTATTTTATATTGCCACTTTTATTTCAAATAGCGATTCGAAAACTATTTAAACAAACCGCGGGTTAAATATAAACGTTTCATCAGAATTTCTAAAGCGTAAATGCATATAACGGTTAAATGAAATGAAATAAAATTTTATAGAATATCCAAGCATATTTCACTCACAATCGTATTCCAATGAAATTGATACTTCGAAGTACCTTTCGAATGTAAAGAGTTAATACGTGTATTTTTCTGAGGGATGAATTAATCAGCTTTCGAGCAATCAATTGAATACTATAAAAAATAATCACCTTGCATGTCTTGAGATCCATCGGGATATTTTAAAAAATAATTTTATCTTCTCTTTATAGAGAATTTGATAATATATTTGAAAGGATTTTTAATGTTTTTGTACATGGCAGAGTCCTGTATAAATACATTGTTGAACGCGATGAAATGATCTAGAAGTTCCAGAGACTTGGGTCGTTAAAATGCTTACACTTTCCACTCCCTGTGTTTCATTAATTATGTCAGCTTGAGGTGGATTTGAAAAGTCGCCTCTCGCGTGACAAAGGTAGGGTGTGGTTGTCATCCGGTTCGTCGGCGGATACTTGATATTAAGACGTCACGCTTAGGCGAAACCTGTGGTGAGTTGCCGTTTCATTTACCAAGCAAAGGTGAATAATTGATTGTTTGATTAGTTTCGAAATTTCAACCCCGTCATTGCATAATTGGAGTATTTTTAATTGCCGGAGGTTTTGTGTAATCAAGAAAAGTAGACGACCCCAAATACTAATTTCCATTTTCTATACCACAAGAAATACGATAATTTATTTGATGGGCTTGAAATTTCAATTTCGTTATTTTATAATTGGAATATTTTTAATAGTCAAGGCTTTTGTCTAATTAAAACATATGATCGACCAAGGATTCTATTTCTCAGCATTAGTAAAAATATCAATGTAAAATAAATGACTAAAGTTACTATTTCGAATGTAGCACTGTTTATTCATTAGATATCGGATTGCAAGAAACAGTATTTGTAATTATGGTTTTCATGGATTTTGTTAAACAGGTGCTTCTTTTGTGAAAGCTAATCTTGCGCGTGTACTATTATTATAGATATAATATAATGTATTTTTTTGTTTAATAATAGGGCACAAATTGCAATGGCAATTGCAAATTACATTATGTGTTTAGAGAGTTACGAATAATCAATACAACAATAGGAACAAATTTTCTATCCAGGAAATTAATTTGGTTCTGATTGTATTCATAACGGTTTCATGTTACACTAACTGTTCTTAGTGGTTGTTAATGATATGCATGTTTCCAGATCTGTTTGTACTGCCGCATCGTATACACTCCTATATTACATTATATTCTCAAACAAATATGTTTCCCTTAAACAAATCAGAACATGACAAAATTTCTGTTATTACTGGAATAATATTCCAATATCTACTGCTACAAAAATTATAGTTAGTAAACTGTATTTGTATATTTAAACATGTTCTTCTTCACAGTTATTATGAAATTGCAAACGTAGCAAAAATTCAGATTACGTTCTCTCAAGAACTAAAAAACGTGGTAAAATAAAGATCGTTTTTACTCTCTATTTCTCCACAAACCAACAGCTTTCAACTAAAAAACACAAGCCATTTATTTTTCTAAAAATTAGTTTCTACCATCAAACATAAAGATCATGACACAGCTTCCAAGAACTAAAAATGAGGGGTTGCTTTCACCCTCTGATCCAGCAATATCCAATAAAAAAATACTCATCATCGATTTTTCTAAAAATTCAACCCAAATCAAACTCAGCGAATGTAGCCTCAAAATATTCCGGATTAGACTCGAGAAAGGTCAGAGAATAGTCTTCTTTTTCCAGCTATTCCGGCTAGACGGTAGCAGACATCTTAAGTCTTAAAGGAAGGTTCGCAGGGATCGGAAATCGGGTTTTCGGCGGGTTTCGGGCTGGGATCGTTTGAAAGGCGTACGCCGAAACCGGGGGTTCGGAGGGAAGACAATTCACGGGCTTAGCCGCGTAATAAGAGACCAGTGTTTTTGGCTCGGCATGGGACGATGTTGTCCGGCCGCTGGATCACCGTGCACAGGAGGGTTGAACGTAGGTGGAAACGTGGGATGAGAGTGTCCAGTGACGATGGGTCGCCATGGCAACCGACTGCACCACCTCGCCACCCTGTGCATCCCTCACGGCTGCAGTTCGAGTTTGCGAGCGGAACTGCATCCTGCAGAATGAGGGTGGGGTGACGTCGGAGGGACCCTGAATTTCGGTGGATAAGTACGGTGCTAGCAGGCAGAGCCAGGTGCCTGGTGGAGAGGGAGCGAACGGATCGGGGGAGAGAACGGACAGTCACCCCTTTTGCGAATCTATGTCTAATGATTATCGCGTATCCTCAGACCGTCCGTGGCCCCCCTCCGCATGAAAATGCAAACTTTTGCATTCATTAAAAAATGTCAGTGTTCCCTTCCACTCCCCTTTCCTGTGCAGATCAGGGTAGAAGATCGACGAAGAGACGCGTGCCGGGGCTCAGGCCAGCCCGGGGAGATTCTCCTGGAAACGCGGAATAATTCACCCACGATAAAATCGTTCGGCTCCGTTTCAACGATCGCCGACCGCCGCCGCCCAGGGAAGAATGCGAATTTTTATCTGGCGCCGTTACGCCCGGACAAGTAATATAGGAGACTCTTCATTATCGGAACGTTTTGTTGTTGTTATAAATTGTTGCGCGCCGGGGATTAGCGGCCGGGATCGCCGCCATGAAGTTTTGCTCGATCTTCCTTGCCGGGACGATTGATTGTTCACTGCACCACCGAGTGAAACGATTATGCGCGAGATTTAACGACTTCGTTATGAACTGGGAAAGTCTGTGTGCACGTACCATTTCTCTGTGGACTTCGATGCTCAGTAGAGGTTATTTTGCCGATCTGTTGGCACTCGAGACTCAGAAAAAGTGATTTCATAGTTTCTAGTTGCAAATAGAGTTATTCCATGGTTTAACGACTATCGTTTACTCATTCAGTTGCTGATGAAACGCTCGTAGCAGTGAGGACGATATTCTAATCGTGGTTGTGATCAGTAAATTGATAGATTTCATGAGAAGGGAGTTAAATGAAGTTTAAAATGTGCAAAATATGTTTTGGACCCAGTTGTTGTTTATAAATTGCAGTAGATATAACCTTACACAACATTGGCTTAAAACACGTGTGGCATAAATATCGAGATTGGACTGTATAAAATCGTCGGGGAAGTGGTAATTGTTAGCATTAGATATGTATGTTTTTATTATAAATATTTTCTGTTCGGTTGTTAATTATTTGGGAGATTCAAAGTATATTAAAACGTTTAATGATGTGTAAACAAAATGGAAGTGTACAGTTCTTCGTTCCTGCTTGCTATTAACATGATATTTTGTGGAATATGAAGTGTAATTAATGTCGGGATGAGCTTGTGTAATAAAGGTATTAAGTCCACAGTGATATATGTATATTACCTTATTTATTTTTGAAATACGTAAGTTTTTATGAGATAAATCAATATCCAATATCTTTGCTTCTGATACCGTGATACGAATTCGTAGACGATATTTTATACATTTTATAATTAAAATTCGATGTACACAACTGCATTTTTAGTGTAAAATTGAGTGCCTTCGTTAAGGCAGAGGAAACTAACCTTCCTCAAATGTTCGATAAAAGGCCTCTTCTATTAAAGAGACAAAATATTTTTATTTATCTTATAAATGGTACATGACGGGACGAAATCGTAAAATAATATGTACCTAAATACTTCAGTTGATCGTAAAATCTGGCTTTGTATTTTTGACGAAAGGCTCGCCAATCTGTATGACATTTATGATCGAGCGAAGGACAATTTTGCATAGGGGAGGTTTTGCATAAGTTTAGAACGGCGAAGAGGTGCTTTCGCGGATCGACAACGGCCACCGGTGCGCTCTTTATGGAATTAATAAAATATTCACTCGGCAGACAGACGGCAAAGTAAGGCATATAATAATTTTCTAGCACGCCACCTTGTGTGTTGTCTCCGTCGCCACGGGCCGTACGTGACCGCTATCGCGGAATCAGATCAGAAAATGGCGCAAACTCCGATAAATAAGATAAATAATGTAACGCGCCTTCCGTATAGGACTGGCCATTCCCGCGAAAAACTTTGAAAGTCGCGTGCACGTCCATCAGTGCCAAGCCCTAATGCCGTGTTTCGCGTAAAATGGCCACCGATTGGCCTCGTTCAAGGAGATTCACTCTGGGAACATCCATTATTGGACTGCTTTCGCCATGGAGTAAAAGTCGTTACTCCTCTATCATCCCGATCGACTGCGTAAATTGCCGTTGGTCTAGTTTCCTTCGTGCCGTTTACTTCGACGATTGCAATACTTTCGGGCTAATGGGATCGTGCGGTGACGTCTGTCCTTTCCGCTCTAAGTTCGGCCAACACCACTCTGCACACCAACTTTGCTAATCTTGATATTGCAGACACCAAACATTTATACGAATTCAATGAATCACAAGAGAAAATAGTCAAGTATGGAATAAGTACCATTTTGTTCTTCGACTGTCATTCTTCCAAGATCCAGTCCCAAGAATCTTAAGAAATAAGAATTCTTATGGATACTCATTCATATAATCACCTTAAAAGGAACAGTTTTATTGTTCTAGTATATGAATAATTTTCATTATTGAACGTACTGAAAAGACATAAATGGTAAATGGGAAAGGTTTCATAATGAATTCTCCTTACAGAATCAATAAAATCTGATTTATCTAAAATTCATCAGAAACGTCTTCACTAGAAATTGCTGAACCACCAAAAGAAACGGAAGGCACCCTAAAAAATTGTTATTGTATCAGGAGTTGTAAGTGCACACGATCATTAAAAGTAGCGACACAGCTAATCCCGAAGAAAGAGTAAGTCGACGGTACCGAAGTCTTCCGATGTCCTTGCGTCTAAGGAGCTAAGCCGCAAACTATGAATTCATGCAAATCGAGATAAGACTGGCAAGTTTCTATGACCTCGGACGCCTCTGATGGCCGTCCGGGTTGCCGGGGCTGGCTTACAGTTCAGAGTTCATGTCCTTCGGACTAAATAGGCTAGCTAAACGGCCCGTACCAACCTCAGACTTAACCGACTGTTAAGTTCGATTTGAGTAACTCCGAAGAGAGACCGACGCCCTGTGTAATCCGTAAGATCCCATGGAAGTGCGGTGGGCTTGCTATGCGAGAATGCGTCACGCAGCAAGCTCCGGAGGAATTCCGGTCCACGGACAGGTTTGAATCGAAATCTTGTACTATGACAGATGGTGACGGGACAACTGTGGACACGAGGAAGAGCAGATTCCACCAGGCATAACGAGAATCTCTTACGTAGCCAATCAACACGTGTCTTCGCCTGCTGCATACTTAAGGAGACAAATCGCCTTGGCTGAAAATGTGCTGTTTTTGTGAATTTTTATTAACGATAATTAACAAGCGAAAAATTACGATTTTTCACTGTGATATTAACATAACTGTTAACTTTATTCCCCATTTTTTTCAAAACAAAATATCAAAGAATGGCGGTTTCAGAAACGGCCGTTTTTCGGTACGATGGATGGCTGACATTGTTGATAAAAATTGAAACGTCCGAAATGATCAATTTTTTAAATTCTCAAACTAGAAGGTATTATCTAGAATGTAGCGAAGGATTTTTTTGATATCTCAAATATTTTTTGAGTTGTAAATGATTAAAGTTGATTTTTCTGCCATTTCTATAAATGATTGAATTTAAAGATTGAAATATACTATTTTTAAGGTTTGGTTTTTCTAGATACAAAACAGACCGTCTTTCAATCGTCAAAAAGTGAGCTGGTCTGGCTCCAGAAGGCCAGCACATAAATCTCTCTTGTTGTGGTTAGGAGTGCCCTCATTGACACAAATACCCTTTGAGGAAAACAAAGTACCTTAAACAGGTTATCGCAATGATGGAAACCTAATTTGAAATGTTTGTATAAGTCAAAGTAGTACGGCTCCCTGTGGACCCCGCCATAGACATCTATGGGACAGCCAGAACCCTCTGTACTGTGCGGATTAATTAATAAAAAAGAATAATCTACAATCTCCTGCCACTTCTGCGAATCATAATAAAATCTTCGGCGATGCAGAAAATGGCACGAAATATTAGATTCTCGGTGGAAGACATGCACGCGAATCGTAGCCTGGATTCCAAATAATTTTTGCACGACACGGAGATAGGATCTCCGTTAATATTCTAGCGCATGGTTAATTGTCGCGAGATCGGGGGCCCGCCGACATCGGGCTGGGTCTCAGGGAAATAACGAATGCAAGAAATCAATTCCCGGACAGAGATAGTCTCTTGTACTCGTACGAACATGTACATATAATGTTGCGTGCGAGGGTGTGCGTGTACGTAACACGTATCCTGAACGGGACTCGACTTGGCGAGCGATAAGATCAGTCGCGTGAGCCAACTCAGGGGTAGTTTGCCCCAAATGGCTAGTCTCATTTCCCTCTTCTCTAAGTAGCTTGGTATTTGTGTTGCCCGGCCGTAGTCGCTTTCGATCCCCTATCACCAACCCTATCGATACAGTCTCGAGGCCTACGTGTGCTTCCTGGTGCCTTTCGTTTTTATTGCAGCGAATAGGCTGACCCCTAACTGGGACATCCTGAGAAATTGTTGCAATTAAATTTACGGAAGTTTGTTAAAAGTATATTGATGAGTTGGAAGTGGAAGAGTTGGATTTTTGGAGTATCACTGTGGAAAGGGTCTCGACTACAATCTTGAAGAATGAAGGTTGACTAGAACCTTGCTTCATGAAGGTGCAGCAAAGGTAAGTGATGAATTAATGTATGAATCATATTCTACAAGTTCTGTAGTGTTACTTAGATGGTACTAAGATGAAGATATAAATGAAGACGTAATCGGTGATGTAGATTGGAATGGAGCTAATGAAGTGTTCTCAATGTTCCCCCAGAAAATGCATGGGAATATTGAAGACGAACCATCCTAAAAGTATTAACAGGGGTTCAGTGGATTACCTGAACTCAGCTGACTCAGATTACTCTGATCAGCTGACCAATTAAAATCTCTGGTTCGTGGCTATTGATCCGGAACATGAGCAGCGTGCATTTTAATAGTGAATCACCACGCGACACACAGCCGTATCACTGTGCCACTCTACCTCTTGTCGAAGCCAGTGATGCTAACGAAACGTTGAGATAAGTTTTCTAATTGAACGTGGCTGATAATAGCAAACTTGAATGATAAATGACACTAAAGATCCAGATCTCTGACATGCCCTCCAGTGCACCTAATGAAAATATTATTAAGCATTGTGTAGTATATTGGCGGGAGATATTAACACTTCTACAATCCTAAGAAAAATTATTTATTTTAATATACCACAAAGTTAAAAAAAGTGAAAATGAGAAAACTGAAAGATGAAGGCACAATAGAAAGATTACGTTGAATTTCAGGATTTCATCCACTGGAAACAAAAATGAAAATTAATCCTTGGTCGAGAAATGTAAAGACTGACCACAACATTTTATTCTAGCTAATACACAGAAATTCGCGCGATCTCGCGACTGTTTTTTTTTGTTACACGCTGTAAACATTTCTCCATACGGTGATGTGTGTACAAACAAATACCAGGACACGCTCTGAAGCATAATAAATTCCTTCGTGTGTGGTCGTACCGGATTCGAGATTAAACAAGAATTTCGCCAAAGCGCTGTAACTACATTAAAATAAGTACTATTTTAATTAAATGCTCCAAGTAGAACCGCGAATGTGTACCACAACCATTTCCAAGATGGAGATCAAGTATGAATTTTAAATAACAGCTGCATCCTAACCTTATTTTAATATACTCCTGTAAATAATACCATCGATGAACTACGAGGAAAATAAATGAAACCTGCTGAAACTACAACGTATACGGTAACCGAATCTCCTAGAAAATGTTGAATTACGAGAGAAGATGAAGACGAAGAAAAGGAGGAAGAACGCAGAAATATTGTGACCAATCTAATATTGAATGAGACAGTCTAGAACGTCCCCGAAAACATCGAGTATTGACAGAAGAGCCAACTCCGTCACTAAATAATGATCCTCTTCATCACCGATCCCCTAAAATCGCGTTTCCAGATTGCAGCTACCGTGCCGTGGACTTGCGTCGTTTCAATTCCGCGGCGGTCCCGATAATCCCCGAATTTCCCGCGGCCTTACCGTCGAGTTAAGGAACAATTTCGCAAAAACTCGGCGTCAGTTTCATCAACGGATTCAGCGGTTACGGGCTCGGTGCGGCGCGGCGTGTCGGCTTGGTGCTCGCGCCGAAAATTCCGCATATTCCTCCTTCTTGTCGGCCCTTGTCCTTCCACCCTGCCCGGGGAGTGATTTTCGACCACGTGAATCCGGCCTGAACGAGTACCTGCCTGAAATCCTGACATCCTGACGTGGCAGTGCACCGGTGGCGGACTGAGAGGTGGCCGTTGCAGCGCGCAGCCTCTCCCGAGCTCTAAGCTCAGCACATTGCTGTGTGCCTACCGGCTTACCTCCGATAATGTTTTCATATTGTGCCCACGCGAATGTTTACGGCGTGCCTAGCCGCATTATCTCGTGCCTCCTTCTCGGTTGCCGCTTGTTCGCGGTTCTCCTCGGAGGCTGGGTGGCGGACTTAAGTCCTTTCGACTCGTTTTTCCAGAGAGAAAGAGAGAGAGACCTCTCTACCCTCTCTGTACCCTCTAGAACGACAGAACCCGTCGTCGACCCCCAGGGCTCGGTGTGGAACGGCCCTGTTTCCGATGCATCTGGTAACCGGCTCCTAAAGGCATTGTGCCGAAAACCTGTCTCTTGGCATCCGAGCTGCTGCTTGCCACCAGCTTCTCGCTCCTCGGTCGAACGAGAGAACGAGCTTAAAAGCAGTGGAGGACTCCCGGCTTGGCTCCCGGAAGAGAACTTGAAAGGAACCACGAAAAGGGACACTCGACTCCGCGTCGAGTGCTTTCCTCGGCTTACCGTTTGTCTCCAGCACCGTTTCCTCTGTTCCTGCCCACCGCCTGAACGTTATATCTGTTCTTTGCCACGACCTGCACCACGCCACGACACCAGCCACGATTTCGGCTGCCAGCTTTCGCGCCCATTCGCTCACCTACCGGGACCAACCTCTATAGCACCCTGTCTACCTAGCTCTGCATGGATTAGAGACCCTCTGATTATTCCTGATAATTTCTAATGTCTTGATATACTGGGAACTTCGCGACCCAAATCTCACTTTTAGCCTGCAAAGACACACTTCCTTGATCTCCTATCGCTGCCATTAAATGTGGACAAGATGGATTAACGACTGTGTGATTATTCCTGATCATCATCGTTAGAGCCTGCAGAGACAAATTTTAGTTTATTATTGGATTGTAATTTTGACTGACTAACCCTCTATTTTTTCCCAAATAAAAAATACCAAAAGCTGTCTTAATTATTATCCAAAAATTGATGCTCGAAACCAGTGACTTCCAAAAATTCTGTTTTCGTTGCTCATTACGGTACTCATTACCACCGAACAGAATTACAGAAGTAATTAATTAAATCATCTCGTTTTGAAACGAAAGTTATTGAAACTCTAAAAACGAGTGCAAGTTGTTTCAAATTTTGAAAATCCATTACGTATATTCATCCATTTCTAACAATGCGAATACGCCAAAAACACCATAAAAATTGTTCACAGTATTTCAATAATGCTTTTAGATTCTCTGTAAGACAATAATTGATTGAGGAAATTAGTCTCATTCTTAAATTCACTTTATTAAATTGCAGAATGAGAATTTAAATTAGCAATGAACATTTGTATGAAATCATTTTATTATTTTTCTTATGGCCTTTAAATTACTTTGCATAATTTCTCAGTTTGTCAGAATCGCGATACAGAAATATTTGCCAGTGATTGGCAACTAAACCAATGTTCGATAAGAGTCGCTGTAAAATTTCAATCAGGGTTTAAACCGAGGAGCAAACGAAGCGCAGAAATTTCATTTCGAGAACAAAGGAGGATCGTTAAGAAAGTATAATTGAACGGAGCTTAGAATTAACAGGGTGACAGAGTGTTATTCGAAAGTGGAGCGTTTCACGTGCGCGAGCGTGCGTCGTATCTAACTGTAAGACAGAAGGTGTTCCATAACGTATGAGAGTACAACATATGGCAATTAAGCTGAAGCATGATAATGTATATCGAGCAAATATTTGCACGGTGATGCCTTTACCTTCGATCCCTCAGATAGGACTTTTTCCACCTTATCAACGTTACGCGATTGGAGATTCGGGAAAATTAAAATTAAGGGATCATCCCGGGAAGAAAGTTGATAAAATACGATGTCATATTCGATCGAATCTTAATCAGACTCGACTGTTTGATCATCGTATCAGTCAAACTTATCAATTCAAGGCTGCACAATGACATGCCAGATATGCAGTCAGGCATGCCAAATCAGGACTGAATTATTCCAGCAGGTTTGACGAAAAAGTCTGTTTTAAAAACATATTTTCTTTACAAACATAATTTTATTGCTTTAAAGTAATATAATTATATATTTCTTATATAAGATCTAATTAAGAGTAGACTGATTGTGAGTGTGAGAAGATCCGACAAAACTTATTTTAACTGTAATGCAAAAAATTTAGTACATCTACATTTTAACAAACTTCGATATAACCAATTAAGATATAACCAATTCGATATTGCAATTATTGAAAATGAATTGTAGTCGACAATAAAATAGGTGCCAAAGAAGAAAAATATATAAAATATGAGAAATATTGAAACTCAGTTTTTGGAAATTAATTTATGAATGTCTAAGTATTTCTGCTATTTGCCGATCTCTGTAGGAAGCAGTTCGGTTCCTGAAAAGCTTGGACAGGTCGGTTCTTAATGGACAGTGAAAGGGTTGAAATGTCGTTTAACGTGAAAAGCGCCGTTTTATTTTTGTCCATTAGCGTTTCGTATTTAAGTACACCGTCTTTCAGTTGCGCGGCTCTTTTTTCGAACATTAGGCGTGTCTTTTACGGCGAAAAGAACTTTGTCTGAAAAACGTACGATGGTCAGAGAGAACAAAGACGACACGGTGTAAAAGAGTCGAGGCGCTTAACTTTAAGCTGAAATTAATGAGATTGAAACGCGGCAGAAATATCGTATAACGAACACAAGAAGCTTTCAGTCTTTGAATCAAAGTCTACCTACTTTTCGAAATTAGGTAGGCTCTTAACGGTCGATAGGGTAATGTTTCTGTAGAAGAGACCTCGGTGCTTCTTGGTCTGCAAGCCTTTTTTTGCGCTCGCAGAACTTCTGCGATTCGTTCGCGAATTATAAACGACTCCAAAGCCTTTTGAAATTTAATACCTTTTCGTCCACTTTCTTAATTTTTAATTCAAACGTTTAATTCCTGAAATTATTTACCAGATTGCCGATAAATTATGATAGTCTGCAGAATTTTGTGAAAAATTATTTTTGTAGAGTTATTATTAAGCAGTTGTGAAGTAGCGTATAAGAGGAAATTTTTATGGAATTAGAAGTATGAAAAAATTGATAAGTTTAGATACAATTGTTTGGAAGAGAATCTCGAGGAAAGCAACTGCCTGTACGACTCGCATCGATTAAGCCAGATGCGGTCGGTCGGGGAACAAGTTTATCGAAAGATAAGTCGAAGCGATTAAAAGCGGGCTGTTTCTCATCCCCAGCTTTATTTAACACGGTGGATTTTTACTGCGAGCTGTGGGTGGACTCTTTCTATCGAGCCAAGGATCACGTTTTAACGGACGACCGTAACGCTGGACAAGATAGCGAATTTAAAGGCGATAGCGAATTCGAAATGCGAGCGGGGTACACGCGATCGGGCAATATTGCACGGAACGCAATTGAACGCCGCTTAATTTCCCAGCGAGCGCAATTACATGGTCGATCAGCTATAATTTTTCGAAAATGTTTCTTTTCCCAGTCGCCGCCACCGTTGCTTTCGTTGCACGCACCTCTCGTTGAATCGACGACGACGCGAGCTGCAACGACGAAAGCTTTACTGCAACATTATCGCACAATGCGTTCGACCCGGAGAAATAAAACGGCGTAATCTCGGAGCGATAACCATAATCGTGGACTTAATAATCGTGACCTCTTCCACCCGAACGGGAATTCCGAATACACTGTCGAGCCTGGCCGATTTCGTTTCCTGGAAAAGCTTCTCGGTGGATCATTTTATTTTTTAGGTACCTCTTTGTCTATTCTCTTAACTTTTAATTCGGATCTTCATTTAATTAATCTCCGAAAATTGTTTGGGAAATGGTTTTTCTAGTGGACTGCGAATTTTATACATTTATGGCAAAAATGAACGAGTGTGAAACGAAACTGTAAGGACATTCGAAGAATATTATTACATTATGTTCGAATCACTATTGATAAAGTAAATTAGAAAAAATAAAAACTAAATTAGATTTCCATAAAAATTCTTCTAAAATTAATTTGTTACAGCCCAGTCTAGTAATTAGATTGAAAATGAAATGTGAATATTAATACATGTATTGTCATGAATTTTGTGCATGGTCGACTAAAAACTCGACGTTAAAACCTGCGAGAAGAAAATGATAAAGAACAATGGGCAAAAATATTATTCTTTGCATTTAGGTGGAAATATCTTTGTGTACAGATGAAAGAAATTTATTTCTGACTGTTTCTGCTTCTCTACAATGTATTTCTACTCATCTACCATAAATAATAAAAATTATTATCGGAGGGTTCAGTTTCAGAAAAGAAAAATTCTACGATTGTTTACAAAGCCTGATGGACGCTAGTAAATTCTACAAAACGCGAACGAAATTCTAAAATGTAGAAATTATAACAGGTTTCTGCGTTAATAGAAATTAAGCATGTTCGATGCATTAAACTGCGGAGAATTTCGCTTTACTGTATAGAATTCATGGTATATTCAATTTTGGTATTATACCGAATGTTTTGACCGAACGGATATATATGCGAGTTAGCGAAATTGATGTATTTCTATATTACGATACCAGCTAATAAATAAACAGAATAATATTAGCTGTGAGACCAGGTTCGTGTTTGCCATTTAGATTTAATATTATAATATTATATTTCTAATCCCCGAAACATCATCATTAAATTGGCCATACCTCTATGAACGACTGACATTAATACACGAATATAAAATCAAACCTCCAAAGCCACTACGTTTGCCAAAAATATCTAGCATCAAAGACGAACTCTGAATTTGAAACTCACGTAAAAATGATCAAACCACTATGAAATAGTGTTACACTATGGACTACCAAACGGGATAAAAAGGTAAAATACAGGAAAAATAAACCACAATCTTTATCTGAAACTTCTTTAATTCCTTAAATTGTATTCAATCTCATAGCGGTGACAAATATTGTTCGCAACCAGGTATCAGCTATCTGACTCAGAAATATCTAAGATAATACATATAACAATGAATATTTATACAATCTTGCAGAGCTAATACAAGAGACCAGATCATTTTCTAAAGTTGATAACCAAATTAAGCTGTTAATTATTTCAGACCGCTGGTGCTCATGAATTGATAGAGAGCTTGTTCGTGTCTCTTTGGATTTAATTCGATGTAGAACAGTTTATATTCAGTATTGGCTCCCGGATCAATAATCCTTGCCTTTCCGACCTAAGATCTTCTCACGCTGGGCCATCAGCTCCTCGGCCGTGATCTGGACTTGACACCTATTCGCATACCTGTGACACTTTATGCCTGCACAGCAGTTGGTGTCGCTGACGCACTGAAATGAAGAAATACACGTTCGCATTAGTATTTATCAGGCTGGCCAAACGGTGCCGGGGCACGCTCGCATATTGTTACAACTGCTACAAAATTCTATTTTGAGCCAGTCAACGCGGGAAATACAGTTTGCGGAGAGATATCACTTTGCTTCTCGGTTACTCTTATTGTTTCTCTGTCACTTCGAGATGTTCATACCAGATTGGCTAATTGCTTTGTGATAATAATAATTAAGTATAATTTCCTACTCACGGGATCACCATGGCGGCCGCACGAGGTGGAAGCTCCCATAACGACATTCATTGTCAGCATGGCGACGAAGATGTACAGCATGAGCTTGCTCATTTTGATGTGAATTTGCACACTGGAAACAAAGTCGGAGATCGTTTCAATTTTCTTATAACCTTGCAGTTTGCATATTAATCTAGCGTGAGTCATGCTAATGACTGTATTTTATGCGTAACGGAATATTCATTAGATTAATTTGTACTTTATACAGTGTACAGTAGTTGCAATTGAGTTTTGAATTGATAAAAATATTTGCATGAAATATAAAATAGTTAATGTTAATAGAAGGAGAAATACATTTCTATCAGTGTGGACTCATTGTCCACAGTCTAATAGTCATAAAAATATTAAATGTCCGAATTTTTAAATAAAACTATTGAACAGAGAATTATTCGAGGACGTGATGTAATTCAAGTTAACAAGCCGACTCGCTTTTCACGTGCGACAACTGAAGGCAACCAACGTTGACGACGTATAATTTGGTGAGAGTGTGCGACGAAGATGAAGAAGAAGAAAGGGAGACTGTTCTTAATACAATTATGCCTGATCTTGGCGCCATAACGGCGTGGATTTACAAAGGTCATCAGCGAATTCATGAAATTCCAGCTCATTATGCAACCTGACGAACACACTGGAGGTTTATATGAGTACGCAGTATACACTGGTATCTGTGAATGAGTCATTAACTACTGACTCGTTCTTGTATTACACGGCCGAATACTACATGTATACGTATCAACAATCCGGCTTGTGAAACGACTGTCAAGTACTTACTAAATATTTTAACGTTTCGTCGAAGGTCTATAAATATTTCGTAAAAGTGTTGTCGACTACTAAGATTTGACGAGAGCCATTTATAATTCTAAGTGCCATTTATAATCTCCAGATTCATTAATATTCAGTGATTCATTGATATACTAACAGTGTGATCAATCAAATTGTACACTGCTGAGAAATGTGTCTATCTTAGGAGTGTGATTGAGGAAAACATCATAATGTCTTACTCAATGCTAAGATGCTTATCAGCTGACTTAATCTTTATCCTTGAACCTGTTATTGACCGAATTAAATGACCTTTACTGTCAAAATATGTTCGTTTTGTTTACATCCTCTGCACAATCATATTGAATACGATACTTTATTTTCATCTAATTAGTAATTATTGCAAATGTCGTGTAGCAAAATGTTAATAAAGCCAAGTGCAGATTTAATATTTTAGTTCATTGTATAACGCAATGTTTGTTCAATTTTTGATATCTATAGAATATCTGAATTCTGTATTTGTAAGAATAAAAAAAGATTTATTGTCAGAGCACGGCAACTGCTTCTGAAAGATGATATAAAACAAAGACTGCATATTCATCCTCGTGTAGAATAATACTTTGGTTGAATGTAGAATACGTTACTGATTACGCTTAAGTAAACGACAAAGTGTGACGAGTGTCAGTTCAAAGTTCATCGTATGTCAGAGTGATCGCGTTACTAGAGATTTAGAAAGTTTAGAAAGATTCTAACTAAACAGTTTCCTGATATAGAGCATATTCCCGAACATTGTTTTTGCAGGACACCGTTAAACATGTTAGACACGTTCAATTTATTTACCAATAATTTTATCTCGACGAACGTGAATATTTATATATAATATTATAATATTTAATAGATGGATATAATAGTATAATATTTGGGATGCTAGTCCATTCTATTTGAATGAAACTTTTTCATTTTCTGCACCGGCAAGATAAAAATATTTAATATTTACAGCATTCCATTCAAATTCAAAAACTACAATTCTCAAATTATATACACAAAATAGAAAATTTGAGCTTCTGTTAGATGAAAAAAATTCTATATCAATACAATTTGGTGTCCGAGTATAAAAATGTCAATTTGCATTAAAATCGTCAATGTGACAAGCTGAAATGAAATAAACTGATTAAATTTATGTACAATTAATTTTGTGTTTACAATGTGAACTTGAGGAATTAATTAATCTGGTTTTGTAATTTTTTATGATGGATATAAAATTGCTGCTGAGAATCTGAGAACTGCGCATGAATCGTACTCACCAGAAGCAACGAACAAAGCAACACGGAGCTCTTTCTTAAGAGTGCTAGTCCCAAGAGTTCGACCTTAACTGACTCGACGATGTACCGTATTCTACGCTTTTATACTACAACGTCGCATCATGCTGAAACCTTTAAGCGGTGTATACATGTATATGATCATGGTTGGTAGTGCGCAGAAGGTAAGAGTAAGAACTGTTACACTTCTCCGACACGTGACTCAGAAATCATGGCGGCTAAAAGACAAGGTATGTTGTTCCTGATTGAGTCTCTTTTTTTAAAACAATGATTCAACAAATAAGTATAGTCATTTTCCTTAACTATTTTGTATTTGAATAGCTATCGCGAGAGGCTATGCTGGAAATGACTTGTACATATACGTGTGACTAACTTTACTTACCAAAATTTGTTAAGACAAAATGAAAAAGTTTATTCTATTAATTTTGTTCCAGTCTTTGGTTTATTTATATTTTCTTGTAACATTTTAATAGTTTTAGATTACTCCATGTAACTCACGAACTAATTGTTGTTCATGGAGTATTGATAACGTTACTCAATTTATGTGTTAATATCACACTAGCTGTGAGAACAATTTTTTTAAAAACTGTATTTATTGTTACTTGATTTAAAAAATCAAGGCAGTCGCATTAGTATTCTACGCGATCAAGTTTTACAAGCACAGCTTAGGCATTCTTAGACATTAAAACAAAATAGGGCTTCTAATTATCATATGGCGAGATAACGGTAACAGTTATGCTAAAAATATAGAATTCAGCTAATGGGGAGGAACTGGAATAGATCCACGGGAAAATTAAAAGAAGTTTAATGGATACTGTTATAGGCATTGTTTAGAGAAAACGCAATTACGGCAAAACTATAAGAGCGACATGATAAAATGAAAGAGTCATAACATCTGGCACTCGGATCGGAAAAATATCGTGTCGAATGCAACTTTCCTTGTAGTCTGGAATTACTAAATACGTACTACGTTCTTCGAAACATATTCTGAACATTCTACGATACTTTTTATCTATTTCATTTAAATGGACAGTCATACGAAATTGGGCTGTTATAAACTATTTAGTATTCTTTTCGTGATAATAAAACAACCTTGCAATTTCTACTTAAAAAACACGTCAGACATGAACAAACAACCGTCAGCGTTCTTAGAATACGAACTGTAACCTTGTCGACAGTCACAGAATTCGGAATTTTATTATTGTTACTATTCAATTCACCAAAATTTTATTAGCGAAGGTATTAAAAGCGCTTAAAAGTCTTAACATAAAGCATACAAACCTTGTCTAATATCGTTTGTATTTTAGGTGCACCCAATGAAGCACAAAATTGACACCTTCAACAAATGCACGTGTGGGGTCAAAGCACAGGGTCGTTTCACTTAACATTGCCGGTGAAAAGACCAGTTTTATATTCCTCATCTTACAATTATTGAAATTATGAAGTTGCTTGTATGGAAATTGATTCGATAAATTTCTTTATCTAATTTAATTTTCTCTTTCTAAATCTAAATAAATATAGCCTTGCCATTTTTGTATGCTAAAACATTTTAATCGCTTTTAGTGCTCGGTAGGTTTAGTGTTAAAGGTCACTAATAGTTGAAGTCGTGGAAAGGGCAAAAACGTGCCAGTCTCGCTGTGTTTTTAACTGGAATACCTGGGCGAAGCATAAATCTGCAATACGGTTCGGGGGAATGTAATACTACAATTACCAATAATACAGTTGTGAGAGAGAAAGAGGTAGATCGATAAAGTAAAATATTCCATTAACCGGCGTTAGATTTTTCTATTTTACACTCATGGGGGGCTGTACGGCTCGGACTTCATTTCAGCGCCGGGCATATTAACGTTCGAATATAATTTTACAATTTTATTGGCGATATGCAGGTTTGCTTTTTTCAGCCAAAAAAGCGCTCGCTCTATTAAATTACAGTAGCTACAGTATGTTCTGGGTCTGGCGTTTAATTTTGCAGAATAATGCCTTCGGGACGCGTATCACCGGGGCGAATACTGGGAAAAGTCGAAACCTACTCTCGCGCTCTCTCTCTCTCTCTCTTCTCCTCTCCTCTCCTCCTGCTGCTGCTCTCTTCACCTCCTCGACCACCCACTGCTACTCCTCGTCAATTATAATTCGTACCAATTATACTGTAAACTGTGCAACAATTCAAAAGAGGCATCCACCGCGAACATTCTTTTCCTCCCGTTCGTTTCGGTATGAAAATGTCAGGCAGCGACCACTTTTTGCTTTTCTGTAGCGCCGATATTTCATTGACTGCGTATTGCCCCGGCTTTATACGTTCCCATTGATCTGCCCGACAAAGCCCCCTCTTGTTCTTTAATTCATTTAATAGGAAACAACGGAGAAGAAAACCGAATCATCCGGTAATATTGCTCCTGTATCCGTAGACGGCGGGCAAGTGGAAGCGCGGGTCCGGCGCTTTTTGCTCTTTTTTTCTTCCTTTTTCCGGTTTTACATCGATGAGTTTGACTGTGCCATCGAACTATACGGTCGATCGCTTCCTCGTGCCGACGATGTTTTCGACAATGAAACAACCCAACTATTTTGTAACCCCCGCGCGCAATTTTTTTCCCCCGTTAATGCGATTCCATTGCTGCGCCGAGCACCGATCGATCCGGCGAATTATTGTTCGATATTAAGACTTCGCTGAACAAGTTCGGTGCTCGAAGCCATTCGACATTTACAATATCGTAGGTGATTATTCGAATGAACTTCGATGTTCCCGATGTGTAACGTCACAATTGAAAAATTACATAATTTTCTGCGACAATATTCTTTACACATTTTTCTTTGAGCGAGACTTGTTAACATGCACACCCTTTGCTGTGATCATTGATCCAAGAAATTATTGATCTCCGGTAGATCACTTTTGTCGTCGTCTTTATTGATATTTTGTTTTCTATGCTCTGTAAAGCATGTTGAAGAATGTAATTTCCTCGATCAGCACGAATACATTTATTGCTCTTAAAAGTAATTGTGATGTAAATAGCCTGGATGATAAGGTCCACCTCCGATTGGTCTTGTATCTTGTCCTGGTATAATATGTAATTCCTGCCACTGGCACACATTCTGCTGCGTACGTTGAACAGATTAGATATCGACAGCAGTCATCATAAGTTGCGCACTAGAATAATTTTTACATGTAACTGAATAACAAAGACAACAATTCTTGTACAGCTTTAAATTGCACATTTTTGTCATAAATCCATCAAATCAAAAGTTTATAATATTTGATCAGCATACTTACATAGCCTAGCCATGGAGAGCATTCGCTTTCTGCGTTGGCATTGGAATTAATATGGAGAGTGATCGTTATGATCACACAAAGCAACAAAAGTTTCATCGTAGTAAGTAATGTTCAAGACTGCAAATATTATTAAAAGGTGGTTATTAAAGTTGGTAAAGCCTATAAATTTGTTTTGAAGTGATGGAAACTTCGTAAGAACTTACATCAGCAAGCAGACTAACAATCGACACCCATGTCAAGACTGATCTGAAAATGGGGATTTCCCGCATTTATACCTGTGCACTAATCAGGATTGCAATCAATCGTATGCACAAAGTTATCGCAAAGTTTGGCTGCAGCATAAATATACATACAGTGAGCCACGGAAGTATTTGAACGCACTTTAAAACAGTATAACTTTTCTACAATTGTACCAAACGGCCTGGTGTTTTGAAAGCAATTTGAAGCATTGATTTACTAAATGATCTGCAAAAACGATTTCCAAGAATTACAATTTACAAGTTTGCATGCAAAAATAAAAATAACATTTTTTAAAATTATTGTGTTCATGTGCATCTCAATCTACTTTTCTACAGACACATAAAGAAGCCATTCAAAGTGGCGTGGAACGTGGAAGAATGTAATTTCCTTGATCAGCACGAATGCATTTATTGCTTTTAAGAATTGTTACATTCGATGTGTAAATGTTACGGATAGAATTATTATCAGAATAGTATTAGAATTAAAATTTAAAAGTAATTGTGATGTAAATATTCAATCCCTCGGATAGCCTGCAGGATAAGGTCCTCCTCCGATTGGTCTTTTATCTGCTCCTGGTATAATAATTCCTTCTTTTGGCACACATTTTGCTGTGTACGTCGAACAGATTAAATTTCGACAGCAGTCATCAGTCAGTCTGCACTAGAATAATTTTTATATGTAATCGAATAACAAAAACAACAATTTTTGTACAGATTTAAATTGCTCATCTTTGTCATAAATCCATCCAATCAAAAGTTTGTAATATTTTAAGCATCTTATCAGCATACTTACATAGCCTAGCCATGGAGAGCATGTTGGTTGTGCGTTGGCATTGGAATTAATATGGAGAATGGCCGTTATGATCACACACAGCAACAGAAGTTTCATCGTAGTAAGTAATCTTCAAGACTGCAAATATTATTAAAAGGTGGTTATTAAAGCTGGTAAAGCCTATAAATTTGTTTTGAAATGATGGAAACTTCGTAAGAACTTACATCAGCAAGCAGACTAACAATCGACACCCAACTCGAGACTGACCTGAAAATGGGGATTTCCCGCATTTATACCTGTGAACTAATCAGGATTGCAATCACCCGTATGCACACCTTATCACAGAGTTCCGCTGCAGATAGATATATGAAGAGTTCAAATATTGGTGTCCATGTACAATAGTTATTACCTCATACTTTACGAATTTAATAATACAAGCAAGCGGCAAATTCATTAAACAACGAGTTCAACAATTCTTCTTGAACCACCAAATCGTAGCACCACATTCTTCCTTCCAATACAAAGTTAAATGAGTAGTTGTTTAATGTACTGGTTTCTTAATTGAAAGGATCGATTTTGTATTTTTAATCAATTGAATGATCATTTAATTGTATGCTAAAATGGCACATTTCACCTTTAGTTTTGTTAAAAATTAAATCATCGTTTGACGCGTGATTATATTTGAAATACATAAGAATACAGAACAGTGTTCAGTTCAAATATTTTTCCGTAATTAAATCGATTTTCCACAGATTAGCTCGCGATAAATGAAGCTCATGTTTAATGAAAGTACTTCGGTTGCTGTGTAAAGGTGTCGAGCAATATTTATCCATTCAAATAGTAATTACTAATTAATATTGTATTTTATTGGAAAATATGGTTTTCTGTGAGCGCTCTTTCACTTTCCTGCTCGTTAATGTGGCTATTTATTTTATATAAATTTCAATTCATAAAATATTGTACATGTTTTAATCTCATAACATGGTACGCGTGTATACACGCTCTTTAGAGAAGTAGTCGGCGCAATTATCAATAAATTAATGCAATTCGATTCGGTCAGTGGATGACAAATTTTCATGGCAGCAATTACGCATCGGCTTCGATTATGACGGGAAAAACGTCATCACTCTTTAGAGTTACGGAATTTCAAACTGCAACTTTTCTACTTCAGTGAATAACGATGGTAAATTTGCTTAACGTGTGGAGGATAAAGATATTTATCCGTAATTAATTTAATAAATATTATTATTAACTTCAGTGAAATCAGTCTGTAATAAATGGACTGCGGATTTTATGCATTTATGATAACAATTAATAGGATTTAAGAATGTCAATATATATTTTTCAATCTATCAAAAATTTTAAAAATGGGAAGAACTTTCTATTTATTTGATTTCTATTCTTGCAGGACATATAATAATTTAATAAATATTAGCGACATGAATGAACACATGATTTTCTAAAATGCTTATTTATGACAATAAGTAACACATGAATTTTAATGTTTTTTTCCGGGAGATCCAGGAAATAAAAAGTAGATATAAAATTATTTTGTTTCTTTTAATATATTGAAAATATAATCACAGTGTTCTTACATTCTTCGTAAACTATTCTTTCACGCTGTTATGCATGTATAATAATAATTCCATTTCTTTTTAGTACCATCCACAGCGATTAACAGAAAGGAAATGTGAACATATCAAGACGCTGCAGCAATCGTTGTCTGTTGAACACTGCACGAACACAAAAATGATAAATAACACAGGTAAAATATAAAGTAAAATAATGATTAAAATAATACACTCACTTTCTGAAATATTTTCTTGCAATTGGCTTTCGTATCGGCGAATTCATTTGGCGAAACGTCTTCTTCTTTGTTTACTGATGATTCAACGATGATAAATATGCTGATTAGAACAATCGCAACAAAAAGAATTAGAGCTTTCATTGTTCTCTAGCGTTCTTTGTTTGACTGTTCTGCGCAGAAAAATGATGGACGACAACGCCTATTGTATATACTATTTCCTCTTCGATAATATTCTAAAATCAAATTCCGAATGTTTTATTCAAATCTACAATAAAATGTTTGCCTTATGTCCTAGTTACTTGACCTTGGAGACTCGACTAGAAAATAGTAAATAATTTTTATTTTCTGGGACAAGTGTAAATGAAAATATTTTAAACTAAAATTATTTATTTCGTATTACTCTAAAATATTTTGAGTAATTTTTAAGTTTAGAAATTATTTCGTATAGTCGCAGTTGTCTAGTAAAGCGCAGTTGATTATTAAAAATGATTCACTATCACTGTCACAATGTATCACTCACCAGAAGATTAACAGGTATGCTCTTCTTATCCACTTACTATGAACTGATCGGATACGATTTCCCTCAGGTATTTATAGCGTAGTTGGTACAAGTGTTAAGCTAGTAAACATACACACGCACAAAATTTGCACATCAAGTTTGCACAGTTGATAAGCGTCTGATTGGTAAGCAATAAAGAGTCTGACTAACAGAAAATCTTGGAACAATAATATTAATAAAAAATGGACAATCGACGATGTGATTGGTAGCAATCTATAGGTATGTGAAAGTCAAAGATCACTGGATGTCAATGGAATCACTTTGAGATAATCCAGAGGATATTCAAAGATCAATCAGAAATCCACATAGAGCCGATCTCCAAATAGAGATTTCGGTACATTTGCCCTCACGTAAATTGCCCGGACGCAAATTTGTCCAATAATCTTACTTTTCATTATCCATAAAACAATTTATAATTTGTCTACTAATAATAATGTGTAATAATATTACAAATTGTTTCCTAATTTCTTAATTGTCTTTATTAACAGGAAGTACTATTTAATGACAGAAGGGAAATAAAAGTGCAATGTGAAATATACTTTTTCATTCAATTATTTATTCAACGATGTACTATAAATGCTTTGCTAGTATTGTGTGTAATGTTGTATAATGATAAACAAGATCTAAAAACTATTCGCAGGCCTACGATGTGCAATCCATGTGTGTTGATCAATTATTTGTTCAATTCTGGTCGCCAGCAGGGGCTTCGGCCGGATCATTCGGATTGGCTGTTGTTGTTGTTGTTGTTGTTGTTGGAGGAGTCAATTGTTTGGTGCATCGTCCAGCCCATGGGTTGCATATTAACGGGCCACAACAATCTTTGTCGTCAGAGCACTGTGAAAATTCAGGTAAATTAATATACAATTGCCAATGTCTTTACTGACAACCAGTATAAAGTAAAAAATATAATAAATGTATCCGCAAAGAGAAATTTAGAAAATGTTGCATTTAAAGTTATACAATCACAATAATATTTATAGAATTATGCATAATTATATGGAATATAAAATAATATGAAATATATAAAATATAGAAAATGACTTTCTATGAATTGCACAGTATCGTGTTCAAAATCTGCAATTTCATACTTCTGTTATTTTCTTTTGAAAAAATTGTAAAACGCTTGAGAAAAAAGAGAGACGAAAAATAATCGAATTGTTCAACATTGTATATTATTGAATTTACGGTGGCATTTTTCAGGAGTTTACATGATTAAAATATGTTTACACGATGCTGGTGCGTCACTCGATTCATATGTCTGTCCGTTGCTTATTGTTTCCACTTTTGTTATTGTTCATAGATACTGACAATGGCTCGATACTATTTGCTGGCCTCAGTAATTTGATAAGGGTAGGCAGTTGCGAGATAACAAAATCAATGGAAAACGATCGATAACGTACCATCAGTGCTTATTGCAATTAATAGATACAGTGACTGATAGGCGACTGCAAAATATCAGATTTCCGAGAACGCAGATGCGACCGACAAATTTTCAAAATTCAATTCGGGAAGCCTATCAAATACTATTTTATAATTCTTGTTTATTATTTTCCCATCCAAATCAGTATGAATTGTGATCATCGCGGTAATACTTTCTATTTGCTACTTTTATCAAAATTATCGTAGAGGAATCATATCAAAATTGATGGTAGTTCAATTTAAAATTTTTGCAAGACAAAAGTATTTCATGGATTTCTTTAGGTTCGATTAATTGTTAATAAAAATACTTACCATCATGCCAGGTGGTCTGCAACTCTCAACGAGAGAAATGACCAGAAGGGTGAGGCAGAGAATTGCGAAAAATTTCTTCATTATGGTTGTATTAGTAGTTTCTAAGGAAAGAACAGTATGTATTTATCACTTTCGTAATTAGCATGACTAATTACTAAACTATATCATAAATGGTTCTTAATATTATTGCTTACCTAGTCTTCACTTGGATAGGGCTTGTAGATTTCTGATTCGATCCATCAAGAAGATCAGTATTTATAGGAGCGGCGATCGCATGCAAGATAAAATTTTGCTATTTTTAACAATTATATCTTGAACAAAAATGCATCACTTTTACGATGGGAACTGATGTAGTATATCAAGGCCCATCGAGTACCTGGAAGATTACCTGGAACAACTCTGCAGCAAATTACGTAAACATGTTTTGCAGAAATTTAGAAAAATTTAAACCCCCCGTCGATCCATATCTCGAGATCATACTAATCTCTCCTAAGATAATAGGAGTAGTTGTTTTTGAAGCTCGGCATAGATTCGCAAGACTGTGGAAAAATATGTTTATACCTGTAACGATTGCGATAATAATTACAAAATTTACAAACATGCGCGGTTTGTGGCAGTGTTTATTTTTTATTCAAAACTCATTTAAAACTTTAAAGCCAAAAGAACGATTCATTTAACATGTTTTTGATTAATGTTGGATGTATAATATTTCATTCATTTTTCTACTTATATTTTTATTTGCACGTAAATTAAAACAAAGAGGTTCACGTATCATTAAAGAATTTTAGTTTCTATAACATCCGTGCTAAAAAATAATATATGTTTTATAATACTGCGTCTGCGAATCCAGAAAAAATTACCAAATTCGCGAAAGCAAACGCAACAAATCTGTGAACGAAATTCCGAAACAGCGCGACCATGATTCGCGGGAGAACGATAATTTTATTCGGAACAGCCATGGCATACCTCGCTGAAAGTATACGCACCCATTTGCAATTATCTAGAATCAGTTGCACAAATTTACGCGAATAAGTTTTCGAGTCGCGCACGCGTTGAGAAGCGCGTATAATAATCCGCATTGGGTCATGAATCCACAATATAGCGATTATTAACGATCGTTCTTGATTATCGTTATTTTCGTCGACAAACTGTGAAATTGAATCGGATTCCAGGATCGTGTAGTGCCCATTTTCGAAAGCGGGCTCCTTTAACGCGTATCGCGAGTGCCACTATCGTAATTACTTGCACACATAATCCCCAATAATTCGAGGAAGTACCATAATTCTGAAATCTACTAATGTTAATGACAAGAAGAACGTAGAACCGGCAAAAGTCTCACACATGGCCGAAAATTGCTAATCGATATCGAAAAGTGCTGTTCTACAATTCACTTGTTAAAAGAGTATGACATTCTTTAAAATTTTTAGACATTCAATAAAATCTTTTATTATTATTTTATGATATTTTAACATTTAAATCCTGCCTCATAAATGTGATAACATTGTTCATTGTTTTCAAGAAATTTCCCAATTAAATACTCTAGACATATTGTCAATTAATTTTTCTTGTATTCACATGTTTCTGGGTTCTCGAAGTAGAATAGGCAAGCCATGCATAGACACTTTGGTATTTCTTATTCAGTAGTGCTGTGTTTATCTAAAACAGTTTTAACAATTTAACTAACATTTTATACAGACTTTCTTGTATTTGTTAATTACAGAAGTTTGTTGAACGTTTGTTTGATTATCTGAACATCCCTGACCGTATAAAAATATTCTGACAGATCCTAATTTAGTCAAAACAACGAAAGAAATCGCTGAACCAATCCAAAAACGGTGTTCTGTGATAATCTGAAATCGAGGAGGTACGATCGGTGGTTAATTCGTATGTTGAAGCAACAATTGAATTTTTCATTGAAAACGGGCGGCATGATATCGGAAGATCAGATAGGATTTTCATAAAATTAAACGGCAGGTTGCTGAAGGGATTTAAAAGAGCATCGCGGAGGGGTAAACTGAAAATAAAACTAATGAACAAACAAATTGTTGGACGATTTAAACTAACATAATTTACCTGGCCGGAGCCGGGACCAATGCGGTTCTAAAGGCTTTATGAAATCATCCGGGGGAATCGATATCATTTATATTAGCAAAATTTGATCAGGGCATATATTTGCGTTGTCCAGGGAAATGCAAATATCAAACTATGTTTTATCTTCAAGTGTCGGGGATACGCGCGGTGCCCCCAAAAATAAACCGCGGACCACAATTTTCTGCGCGCCGCTTCAATGAGCTGCTTCAACTGATAATTACATGCGAGAACGTAAATGTGTATTTGTTATTATAAAATGTGTGTAACCGGGGCTCCGTTGACCGCGAATAATATTTCCCTCTGACTGATAAACACAGCCGATCAAGTGCATCATTGCCTGCAATTTAATACAATGAAGACAGTTAAAACATTTATCGAGCGCGGTTTTGATAATCACCAAACAAATGAACGATGAGTCATTTTATTATCGCGATAATTAAATGGTCGTTCCAATTATTTCGCTGCATGCGGAACTTGATTCGCTTTAAAATATTACTAATGATTATCGATAAGATATCGATTACTAATTATGCATGTTCCGACTTTTTGAATGCGCCGCTTTAAGTGTGGATAATGATATTAATAATAAGCGAAATAAAATATGATTATTTACTTCATCGATGGCCTGTCTGTTCGGAGCGTTATTAATCACGACAAATAGATCAATTTTCTCTCTCTCGAGTGCGATACATTTTCTGATTATTATCGAACTGATTTACCACTAACAAAGTATTTGTTGTCAAAGCTACCGGCAAGTGAATAACACGTTTTCACTTCCTCTATTATCAGTTCTTTCATTCCGATACTATTTTCTATTCTTTAATAGTTTCATCATTTTGTTTTCAATGATGGTTCACTCTTTTGCTACCCCATTTCTCTTGTAAAAAATAAAAATTTTGTCGGATAAATTTGACTGCTTCTTTTAACGTTTTACTCTGTAATCAACTCAAACATTTTTTAGTACTGTTAGTTGAAGATTTTTTTAGTACGAACAGGGCAGAATAGAAAATTCTGTGTAGTGAAATGACTTTTTTGTCAACGTAAGACTTCAGGGAACACATTATCGATATTTATCGATAACATTGCGGATTCCTGTTACCGAGACGAGGAAAATTCCCAATTCCCGACGACTTTTTTATTTATATTTCACGCACGAAACAGTGCGATACGGTTGCTGGAAGCTCGAGGTTATCTCGAGACGAGCAGAGTGCACTCGTTGCACACGCGTTATGCGCGTCCATTGAATCTAAGAGAGGTTTATGATGTATATCGTCGGCTAGTCCGATCGAGGTGATAACTATCAATCTCAGGGTCGGTTTCGAAGAAACGTTAAAGCGACGGAATGATACCTTTTCCGAGAATAGTATCGCATGTGTGCTTAGCATCGAAAAACTATTAAATATCTAGAACTCGTTTCCGACTCGCTCGTGTGTATCATATTCTCTACCGCAAATACGCTTGTTACAAAACGATCGTTTAACAAGTAATTGTTTCCCCAGATGATTTTATAATTATGTTTCATTAAGAGCGGAATACATAAACAATGTGTGTATAAAACGAGAGCCGAGAGACGTCAATATTAAAATGAAATTTCAACGAAATGAACATTGTTGTGCATTCGTGGCACATAAAATCATTTCTACCAGAGTGTGAAAGTTATACAAAATTATCTGCATAGTGAAGTATCCAGCAGGACGTTTTAAACATTAGTACTGATGACAAAAACGAGTGAATACAATTTAACACATTGGAAAAATTATAGTAATTTAGGAACATTGACATACTATTTACAACTTGTTAAAATGTATTAAAGGGGGAATGATGACTTCAGTCGGCTGCGCATAAAATTTATATTTTGCATAATGATCCGCAGCCTAAACATTAGTTTCAATTAATTCTCCCCCAGAGACTTGTTGCTGATGATGATTAAGTGCTAATATTGCGTGTACCGTAACCAAATTAATTGAGGTTCTAAGACGATGTCTGCATTAACATTGCATGTCGAGGGTGCTGCGCGCCTTTCTGCACGCACATCCGGTTTGCATTTCCTGGCTAACTAGCATTTTCCGGGACACGCGCCACCTTGGCCCTAAGGAAATGTTTCGCGTGTCGTGGAAATTATTATGGGTACACTTTTGCATTTAAAAAAGGAGAGAGAACGCTGTATACATGGGGTTAATTAAATTCAATCTCGCAATTTTTATAGATTTGACATTAACATTCGGAACATTTTAATGGAATATCTTGTGCCAATAGATTCCACCAACATAAAAATCTCACGCTACCTCTGTTATTATTCTTCCCATTACAACTCGGATTATTGATGAAGACACTTATTTACGGCAGATAGGAGCAATTTCAAGGAATCCGATCTGATTTAACGAGGACCCTAATCACGATTATACACGTCAGCTGCGAACTCTTGAAAAATAAAAGCACGGACAATCACTCCCTCCGCGTCGAGTGGAGAAGATTGTCTTCCGAACGTTGTTATCGAACGTCTCAAGTGTTTACCGTGAGTACCTTCACGGCTCTCCTTATCGACCGATCACCTTATCTGACTGCGAAATACTCCCTAGGGTTCGCGTGCTTTCCAGTCACTTAAGTGATAAATTTTCCCCAGCGACGTCGAGCTGTCTTTAGCGGTTTTGCCCGGCAGGATATATTGCTCTTTTAGTTAGCGATCCTACGGCACGTAGCTCCTACATCGTCTCCTCCAAACGTCTCTCCTTCGAGCTGCTTCGAAATTGTACGTACTAACACACTCATCGACACCGAAGACGCGAATCGTCTCCTAAGAATTTCATTGTCTCATTCCTTCACCGTTGGCTAAATAACATTCTCTCATAAAAGAACACCGCTTCATAATCTTAACACATTAAAGACCGGTGATTATAGCATAATTTTGAAAAATCTATGGTACATGGCTAAACACTTTTTGATGGAACCTTCAATAGCAACAGCAATTTTCATTGTGAACTAACAACAACGTGATCTAATAGTTTCATTTAAGATTGTAATGTGAAAGAAAATTTCTATGCTCTCTTTTGGTACAGCACAATTATTGAAAATCCTATTAATCGGCTTCCGATAGGTAAAGTGTTAATAAAACTCCATATAAATACTTGGCTGAAACTTTAATTTGTTATACATGCTTGTTGCATTGTTCTGAACTGTTAATTCAATTTCTTACATTCAATTTCTTTTCGTGGTAGAATTGTGTTTGGCAGCTGTTTGTGTGCTAAAATTCACAATTGTCCAAACAAAATTGTACTCAATTAATGAAATGATTCTAGTTGTCTTTTAACCGTAAATTAATGAAAACCGTCCAGTAAAGTTCTCTTTTAATCACAAACTAATAAACGATGTTTCATTTAACGTTCTGGTAAAAAAAGGTAAAGTTGTTTTTTAACCGGGGTCATGCACACTGATTTTCTGAAATTGTGATGACATATTTTCTAGAATGGGCAATTTAATGGTGTCGCGTGTGCCTAATTTTCTGTGACGTTTCGGCCGCTGCTTCTGTTTTGATGCCGGCTTTGTTGGCCTCGTCTTCGCCTTGATTTTCCAGCTTTTCGCCCCCAGGTCCCTATTGAAGCAGTATCGCCGGACACCTCTCGTTCTCTGCTTCGAATTCCCCTGGTCGTCCCTCTCTTTCTTCGACACTCCGGGCCGGTTCTCTTGACTCGACTGAAGTGGCGGACAATTTGATAATTGGATCTGCGGCAACGCCGTGATTTACGTGTACGAGGGTCCAGCTGACCATTCGAGCGAGGGGCACACGATGCATCCAACCCTCGAGTGGCAAAGTGGAGACGATCGCCGCTCGAGAGACGCATCTTCTCCCGCGAATTAACTAAAACTATGTTGCTAGGACGGCTAGACGGTGTTTTACGGTCCCATGCAATTCCGATGATAGAGCGAATTACCGTGGCACATGTGCTCGCGCCACTGTCTCCGGCTTTGTTAACCAAACGTTTTCGTGTTGCACTATTCAAGCAATGATATACATCTTAATTACCATTTTTGTGGACATTTCAAGATCAAGGTAAATGTCTTCACTTCCAATAATCAACTTTTTAGAATTGTTTCAGTGAACATTTTGGGCAAATCAGAATTAAATTACGGCAATTGAATAAAATACAGTAAAAATGTTAAAATTTTGTACGACAGAAAATCGTTATTATTTCTTTTAATAGTGTTCATACATTAAATTAAATTACGGAGATTGAATAAAATACAGTAAAAATGTTAAAATTTTGTACGACAGAAAATCGTTATTATTTCTTTTAATAGTGTTCATACATTAAATTAAATTACGGAGATTGAATAAAATACAGGAAAAATGTTAAAATTTTGTACGATAGAAAATCGTTATTATTTCTTTTAATAGTGTTCATACATTAAATTAAATTACGAAGATTGAATAAAATACAGGAAAAATGTTAAAATTTTGTACGATAGAAAATCGTTATTATTTTTTTTAGTAATAAAACATTTCGTTATTCGCATGGTGTACAAATTTTTGGTGCTACCAACACAATTCTTAAAGCGTCTTTTACTGACATTTTAAGTAGAATAGTCCAATCATACGCAGACCATTAGTAACTGGTATTCAGCATTGTATTTCTGCAAAAAAATTCTTTTTAATTTTTCTACCGAAAGCAGGATAGATCAGGCACGCGCAAACACGTTGAGACATCAATATCACCGGCGTGTCGATCTAACAAAAAAAAATGATACATTTTGTAAATCCGCGTTAACATTTCACGTACAGAAACGGTATTACCAGCATTACGTTTTTCAGGGAGCCAAACACTTTCGCACAACAATGTTATCGCATATTGCTCGAAACAATGAAGGTGTTTGAGCTGAACGAAGCGTGGGGAGGGACATTTTGTGTACGAGCGGGCATAATCAGATACAAATAACGTCGATGAGGTAAACAAATGAGACGAGCGGAGCGCAAAGCGGGTCAGTTAATCGATGGGACGGGACAAAACGTAAAGGAAATTGCAAGATAATTCCGCGCGCAGTCCCTGACATCGATAATAAGAGTTCGATTACAGCGCACAAGAGAGAGAGAGGTGTGTGGAGGAAAAGAGGGGATAGGAGGGGGTTTGAAACGTAAAAGGACAGTCACGAAAATTGCCCGCGGCTCGATAGCGAGCCTCCGGATGGGCTGTTCATGTTGAATCAAATCTACGTCGCAAGAAGAAGGCGACGATCCGTAAAATGAAACGACGAAGCGGCAGAAAGAACCTCGTAAAGCTTCCCTCCTGTTGGGCGAAAGCTGCCGACACGCTCTCCCGCTCTCTTTTTACCTTTCTTCCCGGTCCTGACAAGTTGCGCTCCCAAGTACGTACATCGCATCGCGCCAACCATAAAAGAGAAACACGAAAAACGTGCCGGGCCGGGACGAGGAATAAACTTCCTGGTAGTTGATCCCTCGTTTATTTGGAAGTGGTCCTGACCGAACTCTCAGATATACTCGCGACGGATTTTCCTCGCGGACAGAACTGTCTGAAGCTTTATGTCTCAGACATCGCTGCCGGATCGATCCTTCCAGCGGCTACCGGTCGTTCCGGAATGATTGCTGAGGAACTGCTCTTCCGGTTGATCGCTCTTCACGTGGACTGCGACCGAATGGGAATGGCAGCAGAGGTTTGTAATATATTGTATTCTTAGATTTGAATAAATAATACCGTTAGCGTTTATTAGAATTTCTGTAAAACCTGACACCTTAAGTGGAACTTAACTTTTATTGATTTGAAGTACATGTGTACCGCAATTATTTCAGTGGACAGTGTGAGGCTTAAATTCTGTGTTTTATTATTTTTGAAAAATTGATCACATCACGAGTTCCAAACTTTATTTCTCCAGAAATCTCACTGTCGGCTGGAAACATGATGTCCGGATTTCTTGTAATATGTAATTCTATCTAATGAATTAATATAAATAAATTTCTTTTTATTAGTATCACGTACCGTGTTAAAATTGCGATTTTGATAGAATGTCCGAGCGCGGTGGTGTATGAAAAAAATCAGTGTATTTACCTAATTGGATGGATTGATACAAATAACATTTATAGATATTTACAGCTGTTTTATTCGTTTTAAATTTGCACGGTAAATACAATAAAACCAGTTCGCTAAATATCGGAAACATTTGGCTACGTAGTGCTGTTTAATGACCGTCTGCGTGTGTAGTAGTAGATAGACGAAATACATGACAAAATGCAGAATTTTATAATAGCGTATTATCTATTGTTAATTGCTGACATATCATAGGCACGTGAAGGAAAGACAGATAGTCGATGTTCGATAAAGATAAAGCAATAATTTGTTAAATCTTTTACGGTAATTCCCGTGAATGCGAAAATCGTCGTTTAATATTCTCGTCGGCCTGAAATATTATTAATATTAGCTGGAATAATAAATTAATAACGCGGACACGTGATTAAACCGAGCCGGTTAATTGATTACCGCAGTAGGCGAATGAAAAAAGAAGGAACGACAACCGGGCGACTGATAATAAACAATAATTTTCCTCGAATACACCGAGAGACCCATCAGGTATGAAGAGTAAATTGCACGGATTCCATATCATCGGTAACGATTAAAAGTATGGAAATCAATCGTTAAATGTAAATAACACTTGGTGAATAAATTCAATAATTTATTAATCATCATTCGCGTCTGGCTTTAATCCGGCACAATTGCCGCCAGCGACAGTTCACCGCAGTTCTACCAACAAACGTGGACGACGCAAGAACTGACAAAAGTCACTTTCCAATAAAAAACAAGCATTTGCAAATTTTATGAAATTAAATATCCTTTGTGCGAACATTTTTCCTTTGTGCCGGCGTATCTATAATAAAAATGATATGTAACAAATTTATCGATACGTTTAATTGCAATTATTGTTTTCTCTGGCCCGTTGTTGGAAGCATAAAGTTACGGATTATGTTAAACCAGATTTTATTGTTCCGTGTTCTCTACTGTTTAATATAAAAGACAGGTAATATTACGAACGTTACTGTCCAGCCAATTTCTCGAATAATAAATTTATCAACCACTCATTTTCAAGGGTAGATCTAAGAAAGGTCTACCTCCATCTTACTCCAAATTAGATAACTTGGAATCAACGAACTCTGCAATTTGCAAAATCGCAGAATAATCACATTGAATAATCGTAGTGGGATTCAATTTATTGTTTACAGTATGGCAGAAGACTGGCGTGGCTCGGCTGACTGAAACGAATAAAGGTGTTAACCCAAGGATATAAAAAGGTAAGATAAAAACCGAGGGGGTGTAGGAGAAAGAAGTGGTAAAAAGCGGTGCGGGCAGGTTTTATCTGTTGCATAAGAGGATTTCTCGACTGTAAAAAGCTGGGATCGAGAGCACGGCCGTGGCTTTATTCTTGCAGTCTCTTGCGGTTACGGTCTCCGTACATAAATCTTTCGTTTTGCGACAGAGATGGGGGTGTTAAGAAAAGAGAAAGCGACCGTCTTTTCCGCGACGATGGCGTATTTACGGATCACCGACGCGACGGCAGAAAAGTGCCGGGGCGAGCCTTGGCCAAGGTGTACACGGACCCGAGGGTTCGGGTCGAGGAGAAAGTTCCCCGACAGAAGAACGTTTCACGGCTCCCATTGTCGTTGCATCGCCTTTGAGGTGTTTTAAATATTACACGTGTCGAGAATTACCTTTGCGCGCTGCCACCCTCAATCCTCCGTTCTTTCCTCGCCTCGCGCGCACTTCGCTCGAGGAACCGTTTTTCTTAATTCTTCTAATTACCGCCGGAGAAATGTAATGTGAGAAATTACCCTTGAGCTCATTAAGGAGCCCGGGGTATATTTAATAGAGTTTCCTTGTGTGCGGAAGACGGCCACTCGCTTTTTACCGGGAAGAATTTGTTCTTCGTACGTGGAGTGCGAGGTTTCCTTGAGATCACAGTTCTTGCAGGTGTTTTCCATCTTTTCTACCTTATTAAGGAAAGTGGGAATGAAGAATTAATCTAATTGCTATATCATCTTTATGTTACTACATTGAGGATTAAATTAAGCTGTAGGTTGCAGGAACATTTCTCCTTCTTAATTAAATGTTAGCTTTGATACGATGTCGTACTCAAGTCAGTAAAAGATTTGTTTTACTCATTCTTTAGAATTTCTTCAGGGGCACCAGAATTCTGCAGATCACGCAGGCGAGCAAGAATAAAATGTGAAAGGACGAGCGTCGAATGTTAAGGTTACACCCTGAGGTTAATTTGTTGTAATGGTCCAACAGGTAATAATCTTTATCTGCGATAAAAGAGATCGAGTTTATATCGAAACAACCTGCCAGAAACAGCGATGTAAAATCGCAGAGAAGCCACACTTCTCCGTGTAATCTCGGTTTTATTGTTTGCTGTAAATGGGATGTCGGGACATAAAAAATCGTAAGTGCAAAGCACTTTTCGAGGAGACTCTCCAGTATAGTTTCTCGTTTATGTATAGGAAACGTGCAATTTGGGTGTGCTTTATTAACAGAATTTTCCCATGATTTTTATATTTTTTATTAAATCTCTAATCTTATAAAATGAAAATGGGTGAGGTACTATCCTAGAACGTCTTGGGCAAAGATTTCTGAAGAGCATTTCTGATCTATTATCACACTTCTTTTGGACTTGATGTTTGCAGTTTAGAGTCGAAAATTTCGGTTGAAAAACGTCCAACGCGGAAATTGATGGCACTTAGCGTGGTTTCGACGTGAACGAAAACTTCAATTTCCTCGAGGACAGGATGTACACCGGTCCGCGAATAGGCGCGAGCATTTCGTAAGGCCGGCCTCGATGAGGTGGCCTTTTAAGAGCTCTTCTTTCCAACTGTTTAGGCTATTATTGTCGTTGAAAGTGGCCGTCCGCACCGTCCATTTCCTGGCAATTTCCTGATGCTGTTTTTCACGTGAACTTTTGAACCTGTTCTCTCTCCTGCCTGCGGATCCGCCATCTTCGGTAAAATATCTGCTAAGTAGCCATGGCAAGAGTGGCCGATTATAAATGGTCACGAGTAAATACTAGGGTTTTGTGTCCAGATGCGTCCTGTATACTTAATGCGAGCTGGACAACGGCCGCCGCCGCGCCGTGACGCTCGCCCAACGAAAGTGAGCCTTTTTGGAAAATTAACGAGCTGTCCCGGGAGAAGTTCAGTTTTCTCGGAAAGAACCTTCCGGCGTACGCTTCGGGCTCGCCACGGTTATTGATGAAGTCATTAATCGTGTTTTAAATTCCACCTTCGCCGACCCGCGTCTGCGTGATTAACAGAAATAATTTAGAGCTAAGATAAAATAATTTCGCTGAACGCGCGTTCAAAGGAGAGCGTAAAACGAACAGAAAAATGTTCGCGTGGCTTGATAAGTTTTCTAAAAAATTGTAATGTCGCTTTGTCGGCACAAATGTCGCGTATAATTATTTTCTTGTGTACAAACGCCACCACTTTGGCCTTTATCGCTGGCAGGAGTACATGACTACATATTTGTACGCATTTCCATTTTCTTTCGCGAATTAATCCCTTTCCTTCTGTGTTTCAGCTTTATACTCTGAGCATCAGTATATTAAATGTCTAAGTTGAGTGTTAATTAATATGATGGCTAATCCATCTAAACTTTTGTCTGTGTCTGTTAAGGTCTAGACATTATCAATCATTATTTAATTTTAATCATTAAATTAGAATACAATCACAGATTCAAGTCTGGAAAAGATCCAATTCCAAACTCGTGTGCAACGTATAAATTGTTGATGTTAAATTAATTTATATATACTCTAGCAATAAAAATTTTTCTGCTTTTACAACAATTCAAAGGGGTTAAATAAATTGAATTGACTGATATACAGCCGTCGACGGAATGATCTAAAATCCAGTGAAAAGCGATTACTTACATCATAATAAGCAATGGCGCAGGTCAGTCGTGTCTTTGCACGCGATTCGTGATTAAAGTTGTTGCGGCCGAGCTAAAATATTCATTCCATGTCCAAGAATCGTCGATGGGATCGAAAAGAATAGCGTTTCAATCTTGGTCGCATTACCGCTGCGCTGAAAAAAACGTACAGAGCCGGATGTGTCTTTTCTGAACATGCCATCGCAGCTAGTGAAGATCGTAAACAGACACGACAGTTTTACTTGGCTGCGTGCACGGTTATCTTGCATCAGGCGCGCCAGCCTCGGTTCACGGAAAGATCAGACTCTAAAAATGACAGTAATTTTACCTGAACAATAAAGCCACTCTACGATATTTTATTTTATGGGGCTCGAGAATACCCATTAATTATCACCGGAACGATCGGAAACATATTTGGTTTTTAATTGAAGTTGAGATTAAAGCTGGTATTTAAAAGATACAGGTTTGCACTGATAGTCAAGATTTGTTCTATAACAAATTATTAAACGTTGAATAAGCAATGGGGAAATATTTTTGTATTTCAAGCTTGAATTACATTTTGTTTTATAATCAAAATTGTAGTTAAAGAGGACCGTTTCATGCCAACCGAGATAATTCGTAGATCGAATAAGAAGCCTTATTCGATACAATTCCTGGCATTATTTTATTCGTTGGCCGATAACAAATTTTCACTTAATCACGCGTTTCAATTATGAAGTAGAAGTTAATGACTACTTCGATCGATTCAATTATCACGCATTACAACAATTGGATTACATTCGGTGTTTCATAAATAAATTGTAATTTAAATTTGAATCAAATAAACGTGTTCCGCCGTGTTTCTGTCCCATAATTTATCACTTTTGGCATTAAATGTTTCCTCTTCGCTGTTGTGATTGTAATGGTAATATTTATTTCGAACTTCTCACCCTGCGACACACTGTTTTGTTAATATAAAGGCAAGGGTAGATTTTTCAAGCTAAACCACGTCCCTAAGGATATTAACTTTTAAGATGTTCTTTCAAATATATATTTTTTATAGATTTTTTAAGAGGCACAATTTTTCTCAACTATTGAGCTTGAGTCTTAAAAAATGTCTTAAATCAATAATAATCCTGCTGAGTTTAGTATGACGAAAATGTCATTGCTAATAGGTTTCATAGACATTATAAGTAATCCTAAATGTTTGGAACGCATCTGATCGTCTGACTTTCGCAATTATTCTACAAAAAGTATAAATAATATATTAATGAATCGTAGAATAATTATAATAAATTACTTAAAAACAAATACGACTAACTTAAATAATCAAAATAAATCAGTCTAAAATGGTGTAAGACGTCCTATGCGTACGCTATTATCTCGATTTTTCCAATGAAGCTAAAAAAAATTACGAGCGACACGTTCTTAAAATAATGAATTCGGGAAAAATCAATAGAAAAAATTAAAAAATAACTATTCGTGGAATACTGCAGAAATGGAAGGAAAATGGCGTAGGGGTGTCTAGGGGTTCGTAGAACCGGGCAAAAGATTTGCCGCGTGCCGGCTATTCCCGCGTGTTTAACGGACAACACTTTGACCGCTATTTAAGCAGGTCGCTGGTGCCATCTCTCGTCCAATAGCAGAAGCAATCGCCTTTGCGCACGTGGTCTGCGCATAAAAAATTCAGAAGTCGGAAACGTCGGTAACAGGGATCCCTAACGAAATCGATAGCGCGAAGAAACGCCGGGCGTCCTGGCTACCCGGCTCGATTCGCCGGTTCTGCTCTCTATTCTGCGAGCAAAAACCTTACTCACACACACCGGAAAAAAACACGGAAAAACCCGAGAAAAAATCGAAAAATTCGAAAGTATCCGGCAGAAAAAAAAAACGTGAAAAATTCGGGTTCGCAGGAGAGACTATTTTTTATCGAAGATTTTTTCGGACACTCCCGCGGGCTGTCTCCTTTCGTGACTGTTTGTTCGATGGGTTGCAGGCCTGTAGGCGTTCATTGACTCTCGCTTGCTGTGTTTGCAACGATACATTCTGAAATGGAATGTCACGATCGTTGATACTGTGCCCCAGACAAAAATACAAAATATCCGAGAACTACGTTACCTGAATTTTTTATACCTGACCGTTTATTCCCTCGTTTATTCGGCTCTATTCCGTGTAATTCCGTTTGAGAGCGTGTCGTTTTTATCTAAGGGATGGTCGAGATGAACGCTTGGAGTGATTGCTTGTCAACGAAATTGATGACCAAAGACTTTGCTTTTTTGAAGCAAACGACAATAGATTAAGTTTGAGAAGATCGATTGGATCGTGATCCCACGATTACTATTCAAGATATTTTTTATCGGGGAATTTCTAGAGACGTGTCACTTCCTTGAAACATACCTCAGCAAATTATATTTGCTGTAGATCGTTTAAGAATACAACCCCCAGTTTATACAGAGTACTCATACAAAGAAGCGATCTAATGATTAAGTTTGTTACGAGACTAGAATGGGTTCTGGATGTTTGGGAAGCATACAATCAGGATATTGTTATCATTCTTGGAGTGGTCACGCGAATAGCAGTCGACATAAACGAAAATCGCAGAAAACATTAGCGATAAGCATCGGCGATTTTCCGCGTCGCTATCCGCATAATGGACAAGCTGCCGACGCGTTTCACGTCGGTATTGAAAACCTGTTACAATACAATACAATGATCCGTTCATTATCTAAACACCGTGACAAAGAGCCTGTCAACGTAATGAACGCCGAAATTTTCCGACGAGCGTTACTGATACTCAGGTCGGCAGAGTCGTGTTACGGGCAAATTAGTCACGAAGAGCATTGGTATGATTGCAGCAGGCCGCGCGCCGGTTGGCAACGAGCGAAATTAACGCCGGACGAGGAGCAGAGCCCGGCGAGTCTAATATCGATCATTCAAACGGGGGGACAACGGGCATCCAGGTCCTCCGAGCTAGAAGATCTCGAGGATTCCTCGTTCTCATGCTCGATATCATCTTGGATGAAAATTGCTGGCGATAAAAAGGAGAGAGCGGAAAAGACTGGGGGAACGAAGAGAGGAGAGAGAGAAGGAAGAGAGACGAAAAAATAGCCGTGTAAAGTGCATGCTGCGCGAGTGACCATTGGTCGAGTGCGGAGCAACCGATAGGGTCCAGTCTTCCTCGTTTATCCAATCGATCGAGCTGAAAATTTCCAACCCTTAATTAAGATCGCGAGGGCACTTGAGTTTTCAATTAAAAGGGAACTGTCCGCGCTCTCTTTCTCTCTCTTTCTTTTTATCACTCTAGCTGTCTCATTCCTCTCTTATTGCCAGCATTTCTTTCTCCTGCGAGAGCCTTCTCCAGGTGTCCCGTCTCTTTTCCACCCGGTCAGGTTGCTTGATTCGAGTTTTGACCCCCATCCGCTGCTGATTCGTTGGTTTGCCTCACCCGGTGAACAATATTAAATGCAATTTCGTGCATCCTCCGCGGCCACTTCGGCCTCATGTCGAACCGAACCCCGATGTCCCCGATGCTCACGGTCTCTCCGTCTCGATCAGCTCGATATCAGTCCTCGTCGAGCCCGATATCGAGAAATATTTGTCGGCCCGACCGGTCCGGGTGGAGGACTCGACCTGCGATCCCGATAATATTCTATTGCGATAGAGCCCGGATCCGCGGCTGCGACTTTTTCATCAGCTTCTACGCGGCGGACCGCGAAAATTGAAATTCCTGCGCGCCACTTCTGCCCGCTGCTTTCCACTTCACCCCGTTTCCGAATTCTCGAACGACGCCGCGGTCTCTCGCGTCGAAATTCGCCACCCGCGTGATCCCCCGCCGCCGTCGTGTTTCCAATCTGCCGGCCGTGATTGCTGGGAATCCGCGTGATATTTAGAAAATATTGCCTGCGGGGGACGGGGGCCACACCGCGGCCTGATTTTCTTTCACACAACCCGACAGGATTTATTAGGCCCGCCGCTCTCTGTCCCCGACTGTTCCGTTCTAAATGCTGCGGTCAGCTGCGCGATAAAAGATATATTCAATACCGTACACTGGCATTACGTTTGCACAAACTTCACCGGGGACCGAGCTTGATTTATCGGTTCGTGTCTTGAGCAAATTATAAGTCTCGAACGAAACATCATACTTCAATAATTTTTACACATTTGTTATACATACTGTTACACGTAGTGTTACAAATGTGTCACAAATATTCTCTAGATGGACGTGCTTTCGTTTAGCTAAGCTAAATCTTCAACGGCACTAAATGACCTTGAATGACCTTGGAAGACGAAAGTGTTATAGATCAGCGAATTCGTTTTGGGATTGGCTGCACGCTTAACCCAATGAAAATATACAGTTCTGCATAAAAAAAACACAGTGATCACCTCGAAATCTCTGAAGCACATCCACCTAGGGAAGATTTGGCTACCACAAAATGTGTCCATCAAAACAAGTGTCGATCGCCAGGGTATCAACATCCTAAATCCTTCTAAGCTCCTCAACTCGTTCCCCAGCTTAGCTCCTCCAGTGGTGGCACCGTCGACCGGTCAGCTGCCACGAAAAATCGCATAATTCAAAAACCGCGATCGGCGTAGCAGCTAGATGAGAGAGGGTGCCGTTGGTAGAGTGGTGCAAAAAAGAGCAGGGCATAGCACAGCAGAGCAGAGCGTCGCGCTATCAGGTGAACGATGAATGCCGTGATAGCGGCAGCGACGGTAGCCGAGGGCGTACGTAGGGATGACGCGTAATCGCGAAAGAGGAGAGTGGGTGGTATTTTTGGTGAACTGCGGGGCCAGCCCCGGCTGTATCGGCATGGGCTGTGGATGGTAACCCTCGCGCAATGGCAATTTTTGCACATGCACCAAACCAGTGTCCGCGAGAGCGAGACAAGCCGAGAGAGAAACGAGGAGACAGGGAGCAGTGGGACAGAGAGAGGGATAAAAAGAGAGAGAGACAGATAAAGCTGTATACGCGTGCCTTGCTGGATCCCACCCACGCACATGCACGCAAACACTGTTGTCCGATAATACTGCACGATGACCATGGGATACGGAGCTGATTGGGGTGTGCAGGCTAGCTATGCAGTTTAATTTATGTTGCATCACCAGTCAGTCGTAGCCGCATCAACTCCTACAGCGTCGATCGAGGTTGGTCCGTGACTTTCAGCCGGATTGCTCATGTCCTTGGTCCCCCATCGTCTTCGTGGGGCTGGTTACGTCGCCGATCAGCATCATCATCGGGAGAGGACACCGGCCTGTCGTTCGTGTGTGCTGTCTCTATGTGTGTTCGCGATTCTGTGTGCGTGTGCGCGAATACACCGGCCGACATGTGCGAAACCGAGCTGGCAGACCTACAGTCGACCATGAAGGTTCGTAGTCGGCCATATTTGTTAAGCGCGTCTGCGAGACGCATAATCGATCTTGCGGTTCATCCGAATTGTAGCCGGCTGGTTGACGTTTATTGGTTTACTGTAACACCGATCGCGGCTCGTTCAAGGCTCCGCCCGACTCCATGGGAAACACGATCGTTGCCCACACTCTTGCGAGACCTTTCCCATCAAAGCGAATTCAGATTCGATTAGGTTTTTACACTCTCAGATTATACATGGGCTCGGTCAGTTGGGTATAACGTCTGAAATAACTGTAACATAAACGTAACTTGTTACGAAGAAAAATATCAATTCATTCCGCAAAGTCGCGTTCAGGGGAATCTACAAAAGTTTGTAGATTTAAATAGGATATTTTTAAATGACTATTTTTACCACGTTTTCCACAATTTTCGTACTGTATTGTATTCTCCATATTCGCACACGGTACAAATACATAAAATCCAAGGTCTGCCGGCTGCAAATTTGTTAAATATTCCACGATTAGTGCTCCACTGATATTTTACATACACTTCGCATCTGCTTGCTCCAAAAATCAATAAATGTATTTGAACATTGTCGCTGTACGTACACGTGTATAATACCTTTCCGGGGAGTTAAATATTACTTTTATTTTGTCACGTTTTATTAATCTCATAATCAACGTGATTTTGATCGGTATATCTTACGCGTTACGGTTTTCTTCTCCTCGATAGAATCTCGTTCTAGTTGGTCGCGGTAAACATGTAAGTGATGGATTGGCGATTTAGCGTCTCAATCTTTCAGGGAAGACAAGTGCAGTTCTCAGTGATTAATACGGTTTACATTAATCTAGAAAAAGATTAAATCTTTCGTGAACTCATTTCTATATTTATTAAATGCGAGCCTCATCTCACTTTTAATTAAAAGTATCATTTAAGAAATTTTACTGCGCTGAGATTAATGACTGTATAAAAGTGTACAAAACTAGGCATTTAATTGTTTATTAATAAGGTACAATGAAAAAAGAAAACCGGAATCAACCGATTAGTCTCAAATAACGTTCAGCTTGCAATAACATATGGTCAATAACGCGTTCAAAATAAAGACCGGACGTACGAAACTACTATATCTTTGCTATCGAAAGCGGCATCGCTGGAATATTTCCTCGATAAGATAACAATGTCAATGGGAGGTTTCACGATACGTTCGAACACCTTCGCGGATCGGCCGACTCGAAGATTCCAATCCCGGTAAGATATCGACCGCGCAGAGCAGGGGGCCGGGAATTCTTTCGCGTCCTAATTAAAATCTATCGATGAACGCTAATTAATAGCGGTGCTGAATGGGCGGTGTCAGCGCGACGCGCGCGGACTGGCTTCATTTTTTATTATTTTTCACGCGTTCCGAGCCCCTTCCGCCCGCGATCAACCTCTCCCTCGATATCAAATATACTCGCGAACAAAGCCTACTGCTTATTGCCGCGTGAATGCGGCAAGATCAAAGGCCTGATAAATAAAGGAGCGTCACACTGGAGGCATCGACCAGGCCACTAGCTCGGAAACGGAATCCGGGATCGAGGAGGAAAAGCTAATTAGCGCGGATCGAAGCCGCGTCGCTTGATAAATGGGCGGTCAATATTTGAATTAAGGACATTGTACTGCGGCCACCCCTCTACCCATTTCTATCCACCCCACCCTCCCCCCGCACCCTTTTTATTTCCATTATTTGTCCTCGAGTTCTTCCACGGGGCGACGTCTCGACGAAGTGGCCGCGGAAACTTGCGAATGTTCGGCCATCTCCGCGATATTTGCACGAGCAACCTCGACTCCGAGATAGCCGATGATTAATGGCTCTCCTTCAGGGTTTATTGACGATCTGTCCGATGGCCAGCGCCATCCCCGGTCTGACTTGACCACTTTTCCAAAATTTGCTACCGCACCGACGCCATGGCGAAATTACGACCTGACGAATGCTCGAATTATGGAATTACGGAGAAATCACCTGACGTTCGTGGAAAAATTTTATTTGTTACGTATCTCGGTTTCGAAACATATCTTGTGCCTAGGAAATTTTTGTCGAAAGAATTGTTACCCTTTTGGGAATTTGTTTTCTTTCTTCCTGCGACATTTTTAATATAGGTTTCTAAGGATTCGAGAAGATAATGATCACTTTTACAGCGCGGAAGGAAAATGTGGGATACCCGAAATGGATCAAACATTTGAGAATTTCATTATACGGAGTTATCCGAAATTACGACGGCCCGAAAGTTTTGGACGCTTCAGAATTAATTAAGTTACTCAAAATTAGCCTTAATGGTCTCTCGTAATCCATCGCATTTTCTGCAGTTAAATAATTCTCCATCGAAATTTCAAGCTGCGCCGGATCCTAAGCAGTTTTATTAATTTTTAGTGTGTACACTCGCCCCGGTGTTTGTTCTTCCGCGAAACATGAATGAATGAAACTGTTCCACATTTTGCTTTAGGAGAGTAGTGTTGTTGTCTTAACACAGATTGATTATTATACAAGGAATTTTGACAATAATGAAACACGAAACAACACAATCAACCACTGTAATATTTGCGAATAATGTCTGAGCAAAACAACAATGAGATTAGTACTTGAAACACTACGATAAATATTAGGAAATATGTTCAACACATTTTGTCGTCTTTCAATTCGTTTTTATACCGTTTCAACTCATACCGATTTAATTATGCATTTAATACGTTCATTAGCTGTTGTCAATGACCGCACTGCATCCAGCGATAATGATAAAATTAAAGCAGTAAAATATTCTATACTATAATCGTTAAAAGATTCACGGGTGATGATTATGTTATAAATCGCCCCGTTTGTGTCAATCTAATCGGCACGACCTCAGACAATCTCGAAATAAACCCCTTCCCATCAAGCCGACCCCACGGCAGCTTTCAAATACTGGAGAAGCACATACGGAATATGAGATTTAATCGTACGGTAATATAATTACTGACTTAGGGATTAACAGCTTCCTGAATCGGTTGCTTGACTTTGACGAATCGGCTTATTTGTCAAGTAGATAAATCCGTTTATATCAGACGGTATCGCCTTTATTCCTTCGATGACAGTTGACTCACGCGAATGAGACCATAAGGCACCGTATAAGTACACAGTAACTCGATCCGATAATAGTCAGACAGTCAATTAAGATGGCGGCCGTAAGAACCAATTAAACGTAAGTGGCTGGCCGGGCTGGCTCGTGTTACATATTTACGATCTGAAATTATGCCCTTTCGCCGCGCCGATCGCCAATTATTCGTAATGCGATTTCTTTCGATCACCTTAACAGCTGAATTTATTCCTGCACACCTGGCTGTCGCACGTGCTCGAGGAATTTCCTCAGAATTCTGATTTCTGAGAAAAATCCGAATCGTTTCAGTAGGTACACGAAATTATCCTTCAATGTTTTGTTTGAAACGGATCGAAACAATAATTCATCAAACCAGCAACATTTAGTCATTTTGTCAGAATCAACAATCACGCGAAGAATTGAAGGGAAAGTAACGCACTCGAAAGTGAATGGCGAAAATAAAAGGCGCGAGGACAAAAGTTTCGGGCCGGCTCGTCGCGAAATGGACCCAGACAAAGCGGGATCAATTAATACCAATACATTCTAATTTTAATTCATTCGATTACGTATTAATTACTTATACGGCGCTTCCGGCGGGAACATAATGTTACATTATCGGCGATATTACGGCGGATGCGAGGCAGAAATTGTTTTCAATGTTCGTTTGAAGTCTCGGGTTATTTTCCGGGCTGAAACGCGGGCCGCATTGTAAATATGACGGCGTATCGTCATCAATCGGTGACCTTGGTAATTAATCACCATGTTAATCGAAACGGTTTGCTTAATAAGTACACCGGAGGGGGGAAAACAAGAACGCGATTCATTTAGCAATTATTTTATGCGATGCACGCGTAAATTCAGTGAAACGCGCGTCTCTCTCTCTCTCTCTTTTCTCTCACGTGCGCACGGGCGCACGGACAAGCGAGCACACATGCCCGCGCCGATCAACAAAGTGGAAAATTTCGAAACGAGTGCTGACCGGTTAGCGATTCAGATAATTTCGTGACTAATTGGTGGTCAACGGGACGAAGGAAGCGATCGATCGATCCCGGGGAACGGACAGTTACCGCGTCACCGGACGAAGACGATCGACGTTTTCGCGAATGATCGAGGACAGTTCCAACTTTCTGCACAGTAAAATTTTCTTGTTTTTTAAGAAAAAGTGTGTAAGTGGAATGATAGAGAGACATCTTATTTTAATATACTAAGAAAAATGTCGGACTTTTATACATTTATGATTAAACTTATTAAATGAAAATATATTAAAAGTAAACACAAAATAGTACAGACATCAGAAGAATTTAAGATCACTGTCGTATATATTTTCAATGTATCATAATCGTTAAGAGAAAAATTCAATTTTCATTGAACTCTTGTATCCTGTAATCGATGCAGAACAATTTTCATTGCGTAGAGATGCTATTTATCGGACCAACAGTCTATTTATGACAAAACTGGATAAATAAAAAGCAGAAAAAATGTAGTTATCTTTTCCTGTTTGTATAACAGAGATGTAGAGATACTGTGCTCAGAATGAATAAAAAAAGCATTGGCGCACGGAACAGTTTTGTGATGCTGGAAATTGGAAAAGTGGCACACGGATACAATCAATAATAAGGAAATCGGTAGATCCTATTCGTCAACGCTAACACGTGTCGCCACCCCTCGACTTCGTAATCCAGTCACACTGACACCCGTGCGTGGACCTAACTGGGTCATTGACCGCAGTGTCATTTGCTGATGAGGGGCAAAACCTAACCCAAAATCTATAACCTGTAAGCAATAAAATAAAACATATTAAAAATACTTTCACGTATTAAAACACTTTGGTGTGGCTTTTCGCGAATGTTGATAATTGAAGAGTGGCTCTCAGGACACGATAACGTTCCAGATACCCTGTACAAGGTAACGCGCGCGCATCCACCGAAGAGTTAGCTTTTTCAACTCCCGTCGACCTGGTTTCTCACGGTCAGAGGTGGTCACAAAACGAGTTTCCGCAAGGGTATAAAAACGAGGAGTGGTTATTAAATATACCTCGAAGGGTGACCAGAGGAAACGTGTCCGTTACCTCCGCGTTAATCGTACCCGGCGTTACCCTGTGTCCACGTGTTTCTCTCACCGACTGGAATGTCTTTACACCGGCGTTGATTCACCGAACATTTCTCGGAGATTACAGACTTAACTCTCTGCTTAAGTAATCAGTGTAGCCCATCATAAGCCCTCTACACCAAAGAGACAATGATAAGCTGCAGCCTTGAGAAATCATCTACTAATTTTGACCACTAATAATAATTAGGTTTTTGTGGAAGATTATGTGTAGATTTTATTAGCTATCAAACATAAAGGGCTCTAAACATCCTTTTAAAATGATACTCGATTAAATGGGCTGAGACCTTTTATCGAATAATATTCTGAGAGGAGAACTAATTGTGGTTACACAGAGCATCGTGTTTATTTGTTGCTTATACAGATGAAATAGAAATTCGGTGGGTATTTACAAAATTTACAGGTGTGCCTGCCTCGATACATATTTTCGGAATAGAAATTCGTATTAAATTTAACAAGACACGAACTACAAACACATGTATGTCAATATAATGCTTTCGTATGATATGTATAAATTCCTTATTATATAATATGGTACAATATATGATATTTCTTATACTATAGAATTTTTATTATTTTTTATTTACAATTATTATACCACATAACAGGACAAAAAGATTTTATTTTTACGAAGATAACAGCGGACACTATTTTAAAAATAATTTACAGATACTTTTCCTACACGTCAAATTCTACTGTGCAGTAGACACACGCACAAAATCCAGTCTCGAATCACTCTCACACAAACACACGATTATTAAAATCAGATATATAAAACTTCCACCTCTCACCTATCGCAGAAACAATTCAACAAGAGATTATGCTTATCTGTTTCACGATCCATCGAAGTGATCGACAGCTTAAATTCTTCCTCGTGCGAACGGAGCATTGCTGTTCGTGTACAAAAAGTATGTTCCCCTGAGGTTCCGATCCGAGCTCAGACTTCCCATCAGAGCTTTATGGTTATTATTGCATGCACCCTTGCGGAAGTGAAGGTAGCTATCACATTGCGCCGCCCAAAAGCCATTCTTGCTGTTGATAGACTCCGAGAAATACTCGTACGATCGCGAGTGCGAGCAGGTGTTCGTGATGCAGCCAGTTTGTATGGCGCCGCCATTTGGATAAAAGTCGACGTGCCCGATTGCTTTTTCGAAACCAAAAATTGCACCGTTTGAGTGGATCACTTGTACAAATGCCGCATCGTCGCGAGAAACCCTGGAACCTTTGTTTGCCGAGTGGAACTCGGGAAGAGCTGGATCCAAAGCTGAAAAATGTATTTCTTAACACAAGAACTAATCGCAATGTCTCTCATTGGCCAAATCGACTAACTCCACAAAATAAGAAGACAATTTTATAAATATATTTAGTTCTAAAAGGCCTCTCAATTTTTGTCAATCAAATTCGATCAAAAATTTCTCACATAGAACATTTTTATAATTTCAATGACTGAAATATTCTGAAAGACAAAATCGGAGTCAAATAATTTTTATCTGTACGGTTATCATGTGAATCTGATAAGCGGAGAATCAGTAAGCACTCGTGAAATAAATTCTTCCTGATTGAATCAAACGGTAGCTATAAATTAGAGATCAACATCAAATTTTTTAGTAGGCGGCGAGATTAATTTTGCTATTATTTATGTCAGCCTTTTAGAAGCTATCAGATATTATGATCGATAATCAGGTGATTATTGTCCTTTCCAGTTTCAATAAAAATTAGACAGTCCAATAACGTTTCATTTATTATACTGTTGAGAAGATAAAAAAAGATAATGAAAACCGACCAAACCTGTTTGCTAAGCATACAAAATTGTTGATTATCTAATCCTTGCATCTTCGGGACCAAGAACGAAGAATGGTTGATGCAACATAAATATGCATAACTTACCGACAACATTCGAAACTTGGCCCTTGGCATAATGGGCTGCCAGTCCAGCGACATGACCACCAAGAGAGTGACCGACAACAGTTACTTGCGATAAATCCATTCCTTGCGACCGAAGAAAATCGATCATGCTGGCACTGTATTGGCCCACCATTACAACGCGTTTACTGGCCCATATGTATGGCCTAAGTGTTATTGTGCTCCAATCAATCGCGATGATGTTGTAGTCACCATGCTTCAGGTAAGCTGCAACAGAGCAAAGCAAGCTTAGAAAGTGGAACTGCCATTGCAATAAACTTCAGAGTCTTTTCAGAAGTTACCAAAGAATAAGAGAATCTCTTTTTCCCATCTTTTTGCTAGAAGAAGCTGACAGTTTATGAAGGATGCATACCATCACGAATCAACCGAAACGCATCGCTGCCCTCAGAGTTGATCCATCCGTGTGTAACAAATTTTGTTGGCCTCTTCGGGTTGAAGTTGCTCCTCCTCAATGAGTTTAGGTCGTTCAGAAATAATTGTTGATGCTTAGTCGGATTCGCTCTTGTGTAAAGAAAGAAGAAGACTCGGTTGTGCAAATCCTTCCTCGTTTGTTCCTCGGCTTCGTCATAGGTCTCTACGTTCATTAGATCACGTATCTCAGGTGCTTGGGCGTTGGTAAGGACCACCTCATTTTCGAAATCCTTTGGGAATGCAGCTGTACAACATAGCATAATTTTAGAATAATTATAAAAATTTCTATCCTAAAACTTCGTTCCTCGTTTCCTTTTAATTTCTATCCTAAAAGATTATATTTATCCTCCATTTTGATCCCAAAAATCATTTTGATTATGTTCTTTCAATTTTTATCCCGAAAATATTATTTCGATACAATATGTTTCATATTTATAAGAAATTTTTTGAGTTTGCAACGAATTTAAAAAAAGAATCATTTTACGGTAATTCAATAATTGGAAAATTAAAATGATGATTGAAAACAGAGAAACATGGAAAGGAGAGTATGCAAAATATTATGTTTTTAGTAAAAAGTGCATTAAAAATTTACCGTAAGTGCCGCAGACAAACAGCAAACTAACCAGAGCGCACGCCATCATGTTTCACTGAGCTTTGCTGGTGGTACCAACTCGCGATTCATTTATAAAGGTATCAATCGAAAGGATAGATATGTCTCTTGGTACGATAAGATAAAGTTTGCGTAGTTACGTCGTGCGTTGCAAGCAGATTAAATAGGATCAAACAAAGATTGATAGTTGAATTATGATGCAGCGAATGAATTGGCTAAATATCTTAGCAGCTTTCAATTGTGTTGTTTCCAAAATAAAAAAAATAGATAACACGATATCAACAATGGTCAACATTGTTGTCAATAACGAAGATGTTCTCTACAGGGGAAAAAAAATGTGATAAAAGATTTTTACCTCCAACAATTTCGCAATATTACTTTTACGAGAATACCTGGAGTGTGAATAATGAAAACATAATTACTCACATACGTATATTATATTCATCTGTTTACGTGCAACCTTTAAAAAAAAGTTTAACTATTGTATATTGTACAGAAAAATCAGATAGTAATTTCTTTGGAGAAATTAATGACAGGATTATTTTTCTGAGAAATAAACGATGTGAACCAAGGATTTGTCTCCCGAGCCAGGGATCGAGTTGGGATTATATTTTTCATTTTCCTTGTTCGGTGATTTGGAATTTTAAGTTTGAGCACCTGGATCCACGTGGCAGCCGGCTGATAACAATTAGTAACACCGGAGTCTTTTAGGCCACGTTTCTACGCTCCTCCGTTGGCGACAATTTCCCAACTGGCAATTTTCACTTGGCAATACGCACGAGTGCAACGCAAATATGGTGAAATTCTGTAAAATGTCTGCCGTGGTGGATACGTTTTCCGATGACCGGCATTCGAGTGGGTTCGAAGGGGATCGTTCGTCCCAGTGATCGCCGGATGAACAGGAACGTACTCCTTCTTTTGGGTGCTGCGTCTTCGCAGCAGACATCATGGAGTAACTTACCACATCATCAATATCTTGCAACCTCCAGCATTTATTTTATCAATACCGTGCATATGAAACCTCATTACATTCCAGACTTTCCACTTGATTTTTAATTTGTGCCGATTTACGAAAAAATATGTGGCAGTCTTCATGCCAATGAATATGATTTTTATGGAAAATAGAAACTTGATGCCTCAATTACAACAAACAGATCTGAAATAGAAATTTGTTACTAGTTATTAATTTGCAACATCACATTAAAACGCAAATACTGGTATGATAAGACGACCAATCTCTCTGTAGAAATATCATAACACGCATATTCAGTATTATAAATTGTCTTTTATCTTTCGAGCAATCATTATTCTGATTTATGGTACTGACAATGCGACATTCACTCTGCAATCGACAGTTGTTTACAAATATGTCGTTATTGTTCTACATTCAATAAGGCTATTGTGAAATATCGTTATAAATTATATGTACATAAGGACCTACTGTCCAGTAATAAAAATGATTTTTGAATTGCATCAAATAAATATAATCCTAAAAGAAACTGCAAATAATGTTATATAAACTATGAAAAAGAAAGATGATATTGAACAAATTTCGTACATTTTCAATTGCCCGAATATTTCCCGAGGAATAACGCGAATATCTGTTGCCGCAGAATTATCGAAGGGTGTGAGATACTCTCAACCAGTTAGAGAGTATCGTTCGCGAAAAGTAATTCCGTGCAAGTGATCATAACGAGTAAGGGGTTTAGATTACTGGTGGCCGAGTTATCTGCGAGTCGATCAATTGAAAAACCAGCTGCTGGTGATAGACAGTTTAGGAGAGAAAACAACATTAATTGTTTTCCGGCAGGACGACCGGTCGGAAATTGAACAGGCAGTTGATCGATAAACAATTTTATTGCGTTGGGATACATTACTTCATATTTCACGGTGTATCTTCGCTTTCGAATTGGCGTTAACCTTCCCGGAAGTCATGGGCGATTCAGCGAAAAAAAATGTGTATAAAATCTCGGCTGATAATCGAATACCAGGAAAATAGAAAGATAGCAGATTTGGAAATTTTCATCTCCCTTCTACACGTATCGTATACTGTATCTTTTTCTCTGATATTTAATCGCACATGATTCAGGTCGAATCAGGAGCTTTCATTCATGGTTGTTGTTTATGTCCTACGGATGTCCCACGGATTTTCATCTTATGAGAAATCAGACTCTTATTTCTAATAATAAAGTAAATAATATTATAGTAATTTTGTATACTAATATTCGTCAACATAATTATATATGCGTCTAATAAACATCGACTATCAAATGATTTATAATTCAACTTAAATGGCACCCTTCGCAAAAGGAGATTCTCCGTTCGAGGTCAAGAAGTATACTCCCTTGGCTTCATAGTTCGGAATCGCACCGCCTAAGGCAATTTTAGCATTCGAATTGCATGCGCCCTTGCTAAATTTAGAGTAGACGTCACATTGCACTGCCTCAAAGCCTGATTTGCTGTTGATAGACTCCGCGAAATATTTGTAGGCTCGCAGGTGAGAACAGGTGTTAGAGGTGCAACCAGGTTGCAATGCTCCGCCATTAGGATAGAAGTCAATGTCCCCGATCGCTCTTTCGTAACCCAAAACGCCTGCATTCGTGTGAATCACTTGCACATACTTCGCATCTCCTTGAGCAACCCTTTCGCCTGGCTGAGAGAGTGCGAAATTTGGAAGAGCGGGATCCAAAGCTGTGAAAATCGATTGTCGAATTTTTTGTGTTAGGGTCAATCTCAGAAAAAATAGTTTCTCAGTAAAAATAGTTGATTTAAGATTAATTTGCAAAACTCACCGACGACATAGTCTACCTGGCCTTCAGCATAGCGAGCCATTAGTCCGGCTACATGGCCGCCAAGGCAGTGGCCGATTATGGTTACACGTGAGAGATCCAAACCTTGCTTTTTAAGAAAATTGACGAAGGAGGAGCTATATTTGCTCACCAGCAGAACACGATCACTGGCCCATATGTATGGCTTGAATGATATTTTGGTCCAGTCTATCCCTATGACGTTGTAGTCACCGTGCTGCAAGTAAGCTGCAAAAAGAAATGTAGGATTTTAATCATCCACAATTTAATAAACCATGTTGCTTATGATAGGTCTTGGAGACTTACTACGTAGTCTTCGATTATTTATTTGCTAGATAAAATTGTAGTTTACAGAAGATTCTTACCATCGCGAATCAAAGTGACCGGATCATTATACACAGTGTTCAGCCATCCATGAGTGATAAATATCGTCGGTTTGCTAAAGTTGATGTTGCTCTTCTGCAAAGCGTCAATGTCCCCAACGTTCAATCGCTGTCCGTCAGTCGTATTAGCTTTTGTGTAGAGATTGAAGTGAACCCGGTTCAGCAAATCGCGCTCCGTTTCCTCCAAGGTTTCGTTGGGCGTTCCATCTTGTATTTGATGACTCACTAACTTATTTCCGGGATCGAGATGATCTTTTTCATTCTCTAGCAGCGCATCCAAGTCTGCCCCACGTAATCCCAGACCTATAAATCGTGGCATTGTTTTATGTCTAATTACGGACTAGAAATTGCAGGAGACAATGTAATTTTTGCAAGCTTCTCATAATGCGAGAGAAGCAAGAAGAGAAACGAGAAAACATGTTTCTCTGGAAGCATAAAGAATCTTGTTATTCAAGGAGATTAAAGCAAGGAGACTATTAGTTACAATTATCATATCTTCATTGATTACATTGTTAATAATTATTGAATAAAACTCTTATAAAAATCGCAAAAACTCACCGCTGATGCTGTGGATCAGCAGCAAACCGAGCAGAGCGTACGAACTCATGTTTGACTCGGAATTTTGTGAGTCCTTTATATAGGTTTCAGAACTAAAGAAAGGAGAGGACGTGTTACGATGGAAAGAGCAAGAGGAGATGATAAATATAGTAAGGAAAGATGGAGGAGCGTTACCAGATTTAGACTGCAGAACAAAATGAAAAAGCAAGTCATTGGAGACATGACTCCAATGAATAAACTAACATTTAGAGTGGGCGTAGGAATTGTACACAAGCTCTCAAAGTAAGTGGGCACAAGGAATGAAAGAAGGAGAGAAGAAACTTTTGCTTTACCTTTTCCTCTCCATTAATACTTATAATAATAATCATTGTAGACAGATTTATACTATACAGTTTATTATCATCCTTCTCAGATACGTATACACATCACGATACAACAATACTATACAGATTATAATGTTTCCTAAAGAAAGGTAATTAAATATACACTTTCAAAATTCGTCAAAGATTAAACAATTGGTTATGCGACATCCCCCTGTGCGTAAGGGTATTTTTTATTTGTGTCGAAAAAGTACGTTCCCTTTACATTGTAGTCTGGCTTCACACCTCCCATGGCGACCTTAGCATTCGATTTGCATGCTCCGTTTTTGAACTTGGAATAGTTCTCACATGCCACCGCTACAAATTTGTCGCTGTTGATAGATTCCGCAAAATACCGGAACGAACGCAGGTGAGAACAGGTGTTAGTGTTGCAGCCAGCTTGTAAATTACCGTTGTTGGGATAGAAGTCGACATCCCCGATCGCTGTTTCGTAGCCGAAGACACCTGCATTCGTGTGGATCACTTGCACGTAATCTGCATCCCCGCGAGCAACCCTTTCGCCAGGCTTGGATGTTGCGAAGTTCGGCAAAGCAGGATCTAAAGCTGTAAAAAATTGAAGTCTTTAAGTAACGTAATTTTGCATTGTTTCAATATTCCTCATTGTAAATACTGCAACATCGGTACACATGACTTACCCACAACGAGATCAACATTGCCTTCGGCATAACGTGCTGACAATCCAGCTACGTGGGCGCCAAGAGAGTGACCGGCAATCGTTACTGTTGATAAATCTAATCCTTGCTTATGAAGGAAATTGATGAAATCGGCGCTGAATCTGCTCACCATCAGGACACGTTCGCTGGCCCATGGGTATGGCGCGAAAGCTATTTTACCCCAGTCTATCCCGACAATGTTATAGTCACCATGCTCTAAGTATGCTGCGCGGAAGCAAAAGAAAATAGGTTTACGGTCAATGCAGGTGCTTGTCATCAATTTTGGAGATTTAGAAAAGGTTGATAATAAAAGTTCAAGCAAAATTGAATATTTGTGCAGTAAAGTTGATGGTCTATAAAGGACTCTTACCATCGCGAAGCAAATCGACTGCACTGTTATACACAGTGTTTAGAAATCCATGGGTAACGACTTTCGTTGGTTTGCTAAAATTAAAGTTGCTGTTCTGTAATGCAACTACGTCATCGAGATACAATCGTTGACCATCATTCGGATTATCTTTTGTAAACAGGTAGAAGTAGACCCGGTTCGCCAAATATTCCTGTGTCTCCGACAGGCTCTCTTTTGGCGTTTCCTCGTATATTGGATCAAACACCAACTCATCTTCGGGATCAAGTTTATCTTTCTCTCTATGGACAATCGCATTTGGATTTTCGGCAAAAATTTGAAGACTTTCCACAGGCTCGACAGTTTTATATCCTGAAAGTGTAGTCAATTATCTTATACAATGAATACATTTTTCAGTTAAATGAGAAATAAATCAAATTTTGTAAATGTGAGAAATAATTCTAATAATTCCAATCAATGAAACATGGAAACTAATTTTAATAATCCGTATTATTTAAATTTGATAAATAACAATTTCAGAAATTGAATCGTGGAAGTACTAATCTATAAATGTACAGGGTGCCTGAATACGACTTCCTTAAATTATAAATTTAAGGGGTAAAGTAAAATAGAAAAATTGATCGCGTCTCACAAAGGATGCAATATATTTGTACAGAAGTTGCAAAACTTACCGTCAACGTTGCAAACAAGCAGCAAACTAAACACAGCGTACGCCTTCATGTTTGGTTCAAATATGGACCTGCGTTTTGATATTTGCCACTCCTTTATATAGTTCCCAGGACTCAAGAGACAAGAAAAGGATCTGAATGGAAGGAACGAGAAGAGAGGATAAAATATAGAGAAACGAGGACCTGTTTTCATCTGATATGTAAACAGGAAGAGAGAGAGGGAAGTAAAAGGGAGGAAAAGACTGGAAGAGTGGTAACGTTGGCGCCTTGTCGCACAGCTACCTGTCCACTTACGTCATCAACGACGAACGTCACTAGCATAATTTGCAGGAATAAAATTTTGTTTTGATCTGTCTTTAGCTAGGTCGTGAAAACATCCTGTCAAAAAAATTGCTGGAGATAAGCAATAACATAAGTATACAATACTAGACCATATTTTTGAAAACAATGAAGAATGAATAAGCTATTCGATCTCTGTTTTATAAATATTGTTAAAAGTAAATAATTATTATAATAACTTATTATAATAACCTATAATAACTTATAATAAATTATAATAACCAATATTTTTTATCAGAAGATAAAATCAGGGCACAAATGATAATAAATGGCAGTCAAGTATCTAGAACAGAAAATGTTTGAAAGATTATGGAGAGTTTTCGAGAAAACTATTAAATAAATGAAATTGGTGCATCTCTCAATTAATCGACACTAGAATTAGACTCGTAGTTCGACACTACTTTCGGAAGCGGTTATGCAAATTTTGCGGAGAATTCTGCGTCGGATATTTCGTATGATGACGTCAAGGGTTTTAGTCACGGGATATCAGGTTGCCCCACTGGAGATGTTTTTAATTATATAAGCAACAAGGGACTTGTTACAGTTTTCAACATGCAAACACGCAATGATTGCAATATTTGTCAAATTTATTTTCAATGTTCTCAATTACATGTATTACAACCGTTTCGAGATACATAAAAGGTCAGAAGACTCATAGTTTTATTTAATAACGTTCACCCTGAGCATAGGGGGGGAGTCTGTTCGCGCCCAAGAAGTAGGTTCCCTTGGCTTCATAGTTCGGTTTCGGACCTCCCAAGATGGCTTTGGCGTTCGATCTACATTTACCTTCGAGGAAGTTGGCATAGCTGTTACATTTCACCGCGACGAAGCCTGATGTGCTGTTGATGGACTCTGCGAAATATTTGTACGCACGCAGATGAGAGCAAGTGTTGGTCATGCAACCAGGTTGCAACGAACCACCATTTGGATAAAAGTCAATGTCTCCAATCGAGTCCACGTAACCAAAAACACCAGCGTCCGTGTGAATCACTTCCAGATATCTTGCGTCACCGCGGGCTACCCGCTCGCCTGGACCGGCATTTTCGAAATTCGGAAGAGCGGGGTCCAAAGCTGTATAAAATTGAAATCATTAGGCATCGTAATCTAAGAGGAAATGTTAGATCGATCAAATGTAAACCATGGTATTAATTTATTCGTTCGGAAAACCGAGGAGGAAAACCGAGGAGGAAAACCGAGGTAAAAAAAATATATATATAGTTGATTAAAAAGAGCAGGTCTTACCGACAACATGCTCCACATTGCCTTCGGTAAACCGAGCTGCCAAACCGGCTACGTGACCACCCAGCGAATGACCAACAATCGTCAGTGTTGATAAATCCAACCCTTGGGTCTGAAGGAAATTTATAAAGCTGGAGACGAATTTGCTGACCATTGGAACACGGCTGCTGGCCCATACGTATGGCTTGAATGCAATTTTTCCCCAGTCGATTCCAACGACGTTGTAGTCGCCATTTTTCAAGTAGGCTAGAGAAAATAGAAAGAAAGTGGAATTTCAATCGTTAAAGAATTATTTTTATATCGAAAGTCTACCATGTTCAAGAATAAAAATATTTCAGCAGCTTGAGTAAATTTATAATGGTATATAGTTTGTTAAATAAAATTAATTGTTTGCGTGAGACCCTACCGTCACGAATCAAAGTGACCGCCCCATTAATCACTGTGTTTATCCATCCATGGGTGACGATTTTCGTAGGTTTGCTAAAATCGAAGTTGCTCTGCTTCAATAGATCTATGTCATCAATATACAATGGTTGTCCTTCAATTGGATTATCTCGTGTATAAAGGTAGAATAAGACGCGGTCTGACAAGTCCTCCTGGGTCTCTGCAAAGGTTTCAGTCGGCGTTTCTTGCTTTATCGGATTGGTCTCCAACTTATCTTCGGGTGCAAGAAGTTCAAGCTCATCTTTAATCTTATCCCAGACTATTTCTCCGAAACCTGTAAAATATTGGATCATTTCACATGACAACAGTGTAATAATTTTTTTTTCTAGTGAATGATTATAAATTTTTCGAGACTGTGTCTGTTAAAAATTAATGGAAATTTTATAGGCGATCGATTGAAATATCAATTGAATCACATTTATCGAAATAAAAATAAGATCAGAAGAGGAATGTGGTGTACATGGAATATGTCCGGTTATAAGTTATAATAAATATTAATATAAATTTTGTGATGCAAATAATCAACAAATATTAAAAGTTAAGAGTCATTCCTCATCTACCATAACGTACCAAAGTGAATGAAATAAATTGCAATGAAATTATTCAAATATACAATCTTATATACAATTTATTAAACAAACAATTCTATCAAAAAAGACATTAATGGTCTTAAAATCTCAAAAAATACGAATTTAACAAAACTTGTCTGGTTACCACAATATTTACTCCTTCAAACAATAACGTTCTTCCAAATAATACATGAATTTAATATGTATAAAATACATTTCATACTATTTAATAATTACTTTAAAAATATTCATATACTAACCCAACATTTTTTCACCTTCCTTTACAAGACCGCCCAACATGGATGCCATAGTTGCAGTAGTTCTACTTCGGGTGCTCACTGACTTTGACGGTACATCCCTCCTTCAAACATTTAAATATTCACTCACACAAAAGCACATGCGCCTCACAGACAGACAACAAGTTCAAAAACAATTCTGCGAAATTCTTTTTTGCTCCACTCGCAGTATACAAGTTCATCAATCACATTATTCATATTACATCATCACATTACATCACCTATATAACCTGGGGTCATTTACGCAGAATCAATTATAAAAAATTTTCAGGTGAACAGAACCAGGTGAACAAAAGTAACAGGAATTTCTTGCGATAAGAACAGGTAAAGGTATTACAGTTTGGGACCCCTGTCAGCACAGGTGTTGCAAACCCAACAAAAACCTTTTATGAGTACACAATGAGTCCTACATAATTTAATCAATATACAATTATCTGAAATTAATCGATCATTTCAATAATGTACCTTAACTTCTCGATAATTAATTAAAATTTAGTGTACTACTCAAAATATTACTTCCATTAATTTTTCAGAGAAAAATGTCTAACAATCAAATTTTCTCAGATCGTTAACTAAAACTTATTAAATTATAAATGTCATCTGTGCATCTTTATGTAAATCCCAATTTCCTAGTTTATTGTATAAGAACCAGAATGACGAACAAATTCAACTTAGAAAATTCTTTAAACATTAAAGGTCTCTTTAATATCTATTAATATACACGTTTGCTCGCATTTCAAAAAATATGTGAATACCATAAATGCATAAAGACCTACAGTCTAGTCATCGCGTTTTGCTTCCCCGCATCATCCATAAATTCATAAAATTCATAAATTTAATATTCATAAACTGCATGCACAAATGGTACACGCGAACTTTCCGTGAACTGTTTGAATGAAAATTATTTCGCAACGAGTTAAAAGAGCGAACAAGTGCAGCGCTGCATTTCACTGACACTCTTAGTCATGGGTCCGCTAGCAACATTGATAAACACATTCCAGGAGAAGTGGTTCTGCAGGTTTTCGTTCTTTATGCGATCCACACAACCCAGCAAAAGACTTTGAAGCCAGAACCGGTATTTTTTTGAAACGACATCAGGTGCATTCCTGTTTGGGGCGTCCCGTCGTAGGATATTGTTTCACTCTGTGTCAGTATTTCAAGTGTGTTCATTGTCACGCAGTGGTCACGTGTGTCCCTTATCGCACATGGTCTCTTTCACCTGAAAGGGATCGCGTACGGTGTAAATTTGATGGTATCATGTATTTGATGAAGAAGTATACTAAAAACTCAAGAAAATATTTTTGACATCACGAATTGTAAAAGAAAATATCTAAAATCCACCATTTTTACCGGCGCGGTAATTCTAGTGTTAACATATCATTTGGTAGATTAAGAAAGGGTTTTGGAAAAATTGAGTTTTCACAAAATGGTAGAACTGTAATGCAAAAGTATGAATTTTAAAAAAGGTTTTCATTGGGAAAAGAATTCTTCAACTTATGCATGACCCCTAAATGACAGTATCTTCATGAGTACTTGACCTCGCTTGCACCGAACATGAAGATAATACATACATTAAAATGTTACGTTAATGTTGTCGATATGATAGCGAGAATTTTATCAGGAATAGTTGTTTACTTATATGAAAGAGAAACTATATAACATCAAAAAGCATTTGACAAGAGTCACATGTGTTAAATGTTTTGAAACAATATCTGAAGAAGTGTTATGGATTGTGATGAGAGGTTTACTTCGACAATTATTGATTATATGCACAATAGTATTTTTGTACTTTAATGTAGCGTAAATGCAGGGTCAATGCAATTTTGTTCACATCGTGTAACAATAAATTGTGTTTCCCTAAGGTGAAAGTCCATATACAAATAATGTAAATATGCATGCGTGAATGCAACATAATTTTCAGTGATTTATAACACAGAAAATGTGCATTAAAGGAAATTTAAACAATTTTTATTATATTTATTAGTCACACAGCACAGGTGGTAAAGATAACGAAAGAAGTTATTCTTAAAAAAAATGCAAACAATAATACGTGATAGTATTCAAACGGACAATTGTCACCAATTATAAAGCTGTAAAAACCGTCCGCGTGCCAAGGGTTAATTAAGCAACACACTGTAATTAACCCTTCCAGCGGCCGGTTAAACGTCGAACAATAAAAGTTAAAGATTCCCGGTAAAGAGAAAGAAGGGTTTAACAGGGTTTCTGTTGTCGGAGATATCGCCGGCGGTTTATTTAACGCGTTTTTATATGATAAGCAGACTTTAATTCAATTATTTTAACTCCGTTACGCGGCGGGTACGCGTAATCCCCTTCAAGGTCCGAAATAAACGACCAAAAGGAAGAATCTCGGAGTTAAAGGTTTAAGAGACGGAAACCTGTTGTGCCGGGCTAATTCCGGTGATCCCGTATGCTTTTTTCCGTGGCCGTCGCAAGTTCTCACCCTCTCGGCAACCGTTCGTTTCTCAGACAGAATCAAACAGGTTTGCCCCGGGCAAAAACGGAGTTCCACCGACTCCTTTGAACGGTTTTATTTTTCACGTTGCCCCCTCATTGCCTTCCATGTGGGGTTTCTTTCTCTGCTCCCTCGTCCTCTTTCCGATACGCTCCATATTTAAATCGGGCACAGTTCACCGGCTATCTGACCTTCACAGTCGGAGGAAGGCGATATACCGTGGAGGTATCGGAATCGCGAAACCATACCCGCGATTACTAATTGCTTATCAGAACTTATCATTCTTCGTTCGTCGCTACATTGTTACTGTTTATGCAAATTCGCATAAACGACAGAGAAGAAAAGTTGGTGTCATATTTTATTTCACGATCCAAAGGTATCATAAATGGCACTGATATATTTTTCAAATATCTATTGTATGAAATATTATAAAAATTTCATTGTAAGATTGTAGATAATGTATGAAAGCTTTAGAAACAAAATTCTGTGTAATTATTATCCTCTAAAATTTTCCTATACACGTAGGGATCTGCATACACAGTCTATTGAGAATTCTCTCGTTACCTTCCCGATGCTCCTTTTCCTCATTCTGACTTGAATTATTCATCACTGATTTAGAGCACATTTTCCACTTTCTCTAAAATCAACCAACCCTGTCTACAGTTTACTTGCAAAAGATGAAGCTTCTATATAAATTTCCGTAAAAATCGTGGAGTAACTTCTTAGCAAACTTTCAATTCTCTTTAAATAATTTTTAGTCAATGATATGTACTCAGTGCTACTAAGAAGAAATGCTAGAGAAATACTGGATCTAAATGAAGTTGTGCTTCGGTGACTATGTCTGGACTCACCGAAGCAACGTTGTGGTTTCACATTAATTCTAAAATCTAGCAATTAGCTAGAAGATGTTGCACTCATCGCCAGAACAGATCCGCTCGTTTCTATTTATTCGCGAAACGATCCGTCGCATCGCCTTGGGTCAAACATTAATAATTCAGTCCTCACGCAAGGCTGAATTTACCTACAAACCGTGAAGAACGTAATCGAATCATGCACACCAATAGCACAATTGAAAATGCAGTTTTATATTGAGCTTCTCCACTTTCACTGTTCTAAAACGACGATCGTCAAGAATAGAATAATAAAATCGTCGATGGTACACTGTCATTCATAAGTTTCTCGATAGCTGCAACTGTTCCAAAAATTGAACGTAACCTTTGCCTTCTATGATTTTTTCAACTACTAGAACAGGATTCTATGAAAATCAATTGCATCAAAAATAGCTGTTCAAATTAGGGGTGTGGTGTGGGAGAATTATACTCGAGACGTTATGTCTTCCAATCCTTACAATCTAATAATCTAAATTACAATCTAAAGTAAGCAGGATGGACTGGAGAATCTATAAAAATACAGCAAATGTTAAAAATTACGAATTCTTCGTGCCGAGCGTTGCACTCCAGGAAAAAATCGATTTTTTTCCAAATCGAAGAAAGAAAGAAAGAGATGAAAAATTGCAGACGTCGCGCGACGTTTCGTCTCGTGCAGGGTGTAGGTCATCGGTTCGAAAATAATTCTTAGGCGAGCGAAGACACGTCGTCCAGGGTGCGGGCGCTTGCGTGAAGCTCGAAAATGAGGGGGTCGCGAAGGGGGTGCGAGGGGGTCGGCGGTGTTGGCGGTGGCGGCGGCATACAGGGGGATGAGTTTGGGGATTGTGAAAGCGAGGGCGCCTGCAGTGACTAGCCTCCATCGATTTACCGTGCGCCGCCATCTTGCCACCCTTCGCTACGGGGGTTGACCACCCACCCCCCCTCCCACCCCCTTGGTTCGTCGGTGTCGACCCTCCACCCACCTCCCCTCGAGACAGAGGCAGACATTTTGAAAAATGATTCCGAAAGTCATCGTGGCCCGGCGCGTCGTTTTTCAGTCGGACGCTTCTACTCGCGGCCCCCGCCGCGCCGGCAGCCAACCCCCTTCGCCGGGTTTCCTTTTTTGGCACGCAACCCTACGTCGGGCTGACCGAGAGGGAAGAAAAAGCATTGCGTACGCAAAAAGAAGGTGGATCGGTGCGCTGCTGCTGCCGAGGAGACAGAGAAATAAATGAAGGGCGCCGAGCTAGTAATTTCGCGGTACCGGCGTTACACCCTGGAACCTCGATTATCCGAAAGACGTTCCGCTCCACTGTCTGCTGAAAACAATCTACACGCTCCAACTGTTAGGGCAGTTGAAATAAATGTATGATTTCGCACTAGACCGACGAATTCTTAAATGAAAACCTAAGGTAACTATACATTTTCCTATATATTAGTAACAACAAATAAGAATTTTATTCCGGATTAAGGGGAATTAATAACATACATGTTCGTTACATTATTATCAATACACTGTCTTATAAATTTTTGTAAAGTTGTATATTGGAAGTGGGGAATAGCTTGACAATTGAGATTCTAATGTATAGGGGATAATATAAATATCGTTCATGTTTTAACAATTTCTTTTCAGGAAGGCTGACTGCTGACCAGTTGATATTGATCTTCTAAAATATTATAAAATCATTATCAATTTAATCCTTTGTGATATGAAACTCCTTTGAAACATTACTTCAATTAATTATGTTATCTGTTACGTTCAACGATTATTGTTCCATAATACAGCGGTGTATATTGCTAGAAACGAAAACGATCTTTTAAACTATCATCGAATATTATGTACAGAGTTAAATCGTATAAGTAGACTGCAGATCTTCGCTACAAATTATCAGCCTTAAGAGGGATGAACAAAATAAAAGTGTCCATTATTCTACATTTAACACAAATGCATAAAACCTGCCAAATATAATTTTCACTGAACTTCCGATTTAGGGATTGAAAATCTCAGTGAACCTCGAATCGATTACAATTGCCACTTCTTTTTTTTCAATCACGGTTGAAAAGGAAAAATTGATTCAATGCGCGGAGAGTTTAAATGAGAAACACGACAATGGCCGTGCTCTATCTATCACAGTAAAACAGGCAACAAAAGGAAATCGTGTTTATCTTGATCTTCCAATTGATAGATCCAATCCGGCTCGGAACTGGCTCGGAGGCGAGCTTAATTGCATCAAAGTCACGTCATCTCAGATTTCAGTGGGGACTGGATTTGCGCTTTAAAGAGGCGGTTACAGGTTGTGGACGAACATCCTGAATGAAAAGAGACCGGGAACAAAAGAGGCGCGAGAGAAAGATTTCAATCGCGTCTACCAATCGGGAGATAAACAATACGGGCTTTCGAGAATTCACCGTGCGGTTGATCGGCTCTCGATTAATCTGAAAAAAAGAATTTTTGTTTTCGTCGATCACGCCGGTGACCCCTGCCGTCCGCGATATCGAAGGAAATCGTGCAGTGAAAAAGGATACAACTCGACGTCTGCTTACGAGATTATGTTCGGAATTTGTTATGAGGCATCGTCTTTCCTCAGTGTTTAATAACCAGATTTTATGCATTTATGACAGAAATAGATGAAATACAAAATGAAGGGAAAAACATCTAAAAATAAATGATTTATATGAGGATTAAAAGTATTTATCTTATTGGAACAATTAAATTAAAAAAAGAATGACAATTTTTTATTGAACTCCTGGTTTCTTATAATTGATGAAGAGAATTTTTATTTTGCATAAAGATCCGCAGTCTAGTGATGTGTTGAATTATAAATTTGAGAAAATTACTGATTATCAAGCGACAGGTCGTTATTCGGGAACTGCTGCAGCTCTTGATCTAATTATTAGACGATCTAGATGATCTAAATGATAGGTGGCAGATTTTTTCGATAATGAAGCTGACCATAAAATTGCTGATCATCTAGTGCCACCTAATCCCGTCCCAAAAGTCGAAGTAGATGGTCGGCTGAAATAATTCGGTTCTCATGGAAAACTGTAATGGATCCGGCGAAAGCAATTTCGCGGTCGGCAGTGAAGCCCGAAGAACGAGAACTGTGCCGGGCGTGAATAAAATTGGAATAAACACCGCCCCAAAACAACTTCGTTTCACGTTGTACAGGCTGCGACAAAAATGTAGAACACCGAACCGAACCCTGTCCACCCCTTTCTCTCCCCCAACGGTATCGGTAATTGAATTTCAACGAGAATAACAGGAAGCTGACAAATTTACGGGATTGCGTTACATGGCTCCCGTCCCGTGATTATATCTCTTCGTTGTTCGTTTTCCATACACTTTGCATTTAATTAAAAAGAATCGCGTTGCAACAGCGTGCCAGATGATGCTACTTTCACTCTTCAATCGCGCTTACTCGATGGACAAACCGTATCCGATATATACTATATGTATACACACCACCACTGGTGCACGCCTCAAAAATGAACTCGACACTCCCGATACCGGGGAAAGGAAGCAAATCGACGTTAGCATTGATAAGGCGCATAATGAACGGGATTTCATTTTTCGCGGGCGTTCTTGAATAATTACTTTTTCAATTTCCTGCTACGGGCGTTCTTCATTGATACACTCGCTCGGTCCGCGTCCGCGGATTTTTATTTTCAATCTTCCGATATTTATAACACCGTGATTTCGATATTTTCAATAACATTCTTTTTCTTCCCGGAAATTCATCCCTGGAAAAGAGTTTATGGAATATTCTTTTTTAATCACACAGGATACGGTAATACAAACAGAAAAATATTTAAAGATGGTTTGCAGAAAAATTGACCACATTATGAATTCATCTTCTTCACGCGAGGATTTCGGAAATTTAAAAAAGATTTATTTTCCAAATTTTGAAAGACGATTAATTCCGAATTACTCGTTTCCCAGGAGCATCGTGTAATTAATTCATTCATTATTCTAGTGATTAATTATAATATAATAATTAATTTATTCATTATTCTTGAATAACAAATGATTCGAGCTAATTCGTTGTCGTTTTATTCGTTACTCGATACTGTTCAATGTGTCCACAATTAATTGGCTGATTTTACAGCTTGACAAATTAATTCTTGTAATTTGATTAATTGTTCAATTCTTTTCTACCTTTAATTTGACTTCAGTCCTCCTGCAGATAGAATATTTTTACTGCGCTCCAATTGTATAATAAAATGAGGGTCCAGCGTTACGTGGATTCCCTATATCGAAGTGATGCGACACCCAACAAATAAGTACAGACGAGTGCATTCCAAGCTTCGATTCGTCTAGGTCTGAACGCACGAACATTCGATTGCTCTACGTCATACGGACACGAACAAACGCGAACGAATAGTCTCCTTTGATGTATCGACAAGGGATGAATCACGTTCGCTCGCATTTGTTCGTCTTCGTTCGTACTCGTTGCAACGTGCACACATATGCGATCGCGTTAGTTCCCCGGCTTAACATTGCAGAAAACGGGTTGCAGTCACCTCGATCACCAGACTTTTTAGTCGTCCCTGTTCCACGTGGTCCCAATCCCTTCGTTGACTTGCAACTGCAATATTTTGCACATGCTAATTACAATCACATCAAATATTCTCTGTTTTAACGTAAATCGTTAAAAATCATTTTTTGATAAAATGTCCATTTTGGATAAGAGACTGAAATTTTTCTATCAATACATTTACTTGGTGTATTTACCCATACCTTTCGATTTTTCAAAATAAATATCTTCAAGAATAAAAACGTATGCAACGCGCAGAAATGTTTCAAAATATTTGCTGTATTAATTCGAAAGCTAGACCATACTTTTCGATTTTTGAAAATGATCATTTTCAAGAGCAGGAGGTTGTTTTTTGTACGTATACAATTGCGAATAATTTTGAGTGAATACATATCAGTTTGATTTGATTAAAAGATCTCCATAATAACGTGACGAATTGTTTTTTAAAATTATGTGCATCTGTATAAATTGTTATGCTATAGCACGCGATACATCATTAAAAGACGGGAAATAAAACCCCTGTTGCGTCCGCAGATTGTTCGACCATTAGCGGACCAACTAGTTGGCAATCTTCCCTCCCAGAAGTTAATGATTTTTCATCCAAATTTAGTAACCTATCTTGTATCGATGAGTGCTGGCGTGTTCATACACAGTTCACTAATAACTTATTCGTACAATTTAATTATTGAAAAATAATCATGATCAACTAGCACGACAATGTTTTTAAATTCTTTAAATGTCTTTTGCATTTGAGCTACTCATTTTTGTTATAAATGAACAAAATCCGTGATCTAGTGATAAATATTTGGCATTCAATCAGGAATTACAGAAGACATCTGAGCAATAGCAACGAGATAAAAAAAAACATCGTGGACGAAGTCAGCAGAGACGCAGGTGTAATTAAAGGCTGGAACCTAAGGCGCGAGGCCGGGTGTACAGGTGATCGGGAAAAATACAATCAACGGTCGCGGCACCGGTAATTGAATTTGGACGAGGATAATGGGCGACTGACAAATACGCGCGCGGCCGCGTTAGATCATTTCCGATGTGTGCCGTGCGGGCATTCAGCCAGGCCAGGATGGATCCTTGATGGCTAGATTTAAAAAACCATCCCCGTCCAACGGTGGCCCTCGTACGGTCGCGTCGCCATGTGTTACGGTTCGCGATGATAGTTGACGATGCTGCCGCTCCTGTTGGTGTTGGTGTCACCGTAGGTGACGGTGTGCTGGTCAGGTCGTGGGGGTCTCTGTATAACTGATGGTGCTTCTGAGTGTCAGGGCCAGGCTGTCCACTTCTTTGCGAGCCTGTGAGAGTGTACGCTGGCGTGGGAGTACGTACAACGTCCGCCGGACCTGTATTGTGATCCCCGGCGAGGCTCCGTCGCGTATTTGCCTCCTAAGCATGATCGGTATATTGGCACGCTGATATCAGGCCATTCTTTTCCAACGCCCGTTGTTTTACCCATCCTTTTTTTCCCTCCGGTCGTCCTGTGACAAGCTGAGAAATTCGTATACGCTCGACGGAATGGTTGAAACCCGATGAATGCACGCACCAAGATCCCCTAAAGTGGCAATTCTAGAAAGACGGGTTTTCATTTTTCGAATTTTTGTTCTGGTCGTTTAAATCTCACTAAAATCTGCTTCGTTAAATTTCACTGAAATCTGCTCGGCTAAATTTACACGAGTCAGACCCACTTTTCTCTGCCACCAAACAAAAATATAACCTAAAGTGGCAATTCTCGAAAGACGAGATTTTATTTTTAGAAATTTTCTTCTGTTCTGTGACAAAATAAAATTTTTCGGAAATAATTAAAAGAATTTTATTAAGTCGGAAATAATGCAATAGATATTCCACTTATCCATTTTTGTTATAAGTGACTAGTTTTTCGCTTGGTTCTGTGCTTATAGCTGGTACGTAAAATCATTTTTACAGAGGTATAAATAGTTTTGGTTTGTGCAGGATCGCCTCGTGGAAAATTACTGAACAGCGGGGTGAATGTTATTTATGTTTGAGGAGGAACATTTTTGAACCACGACTGCGTCACTCTCCTTGATCCTATTTATAAGCTGATTTATAAGTTACCGAAGTTTGTGCGGATATTTTTGGTACTGAGTGCAGGCACAACGAACAATCCAATATTTTTAATCATTTTTTTATGGTTTTTAGTGGCGTCGGATGCTCTATTAAATTTTCCACGAATTGTATCGGTTGTACCATCACTAAAAGGAATTTGTAAATATTTATCAGACTGTATTTTGCTAAGTTCAATAGTTTCTATATGGAACAAAAATTACGCCCATTGCGAAGCATGCAATTATTTAATGTAGTCTGCAAGTAATTCTGGAACAAATAATATCAAAGTGAACAATTTTTATTCAGTAGCTACAATCGGTACATTAAATACAAAATTGCGTGTAAAAACATAGTTAAACTGTTTTAACGTTTATGATACACGAAGAAACTGCAAATCTTTGTACATTACGTTACGAAACTTCAATATTTTATATTCCGAATAGCAAATACAACATAGTAGCAGAATACCGGCGTATTCGCATTGCTAATTAAACTCGAGTATTTATTTATCTCTCTCCTTTACAATATCGAGTCAGATACTTGATGAAGCCTGTCAATTAAATTTAACAAATATTAATATCATGCGAGTCACATTAATTGAAACTAAATATTATTTTACATGTATAAATTCTTTTCCTGCTTTGAAATAATTGGCAACAATCGCAGCATAATCGAGCCTGACAAGGCTGTTAAATAATTCACAACGCGACAAAGATCAAGAAGAAGATCGATCGTGTGTCCGGGGGATTGCCTGATCGAAAAACGATCCGGACAATAATCCTCTACTATTCCTGTTCGTGAGCGGCTGCAAGTTCAATGAAGACTCGTAATCCGTAACATCAGAATCCAGGAAGAAATCCACCGGTGGAGGATGATTCCGGGCGATTAATTAGCCGGGGCATATCTCAATCGGTTCCGCAAATGAAACGCGGCTCTCTCGTGTTCCCACAGGAGAGCGTCGGGATTATTTCGTTAGACGCGGCGCGAAGAATCCCCGGTTTACGCTTGCACAATGAAAAACGAGAAGCCGGCTGACCGCGAGCGAAGCAATTAAGGTCGATCGGGAAAGCCGCCTCTTTTCTACCCGCGCGACGAGAAACACGTATCGATCCTATGAAACCCAGCGCAACAGGGTGAAACGGGGCTGATATGGAGGATCCAGAAGGAACGGGACCAGGCGCAAATACATCCATCTGCTGAAAAAAAAACGTTAACGCGTGTAGAAAGCCGTCGTACCGGTTCCAATCCCTTCCAACAATAATCGAGTTGATTAAAAGTCGCCGATCCACACCCTCTCAGCACAGAAGCGATCGCTTGTGACGAGACCTGCTAGGTATCCAGCCTCGATTCACAGGCACGTGCACCTGTCTCTGTGTGGAATCGCGAATCGTGAATCACGAAATCAATGAGAGCTCTTGCTACCGCGACGTCCCGCTTATCGTTAATGAGCTGCTAATTGTACGCGCCCCGGCTGACGCGGGGCCGCTGTGGAAAAATTGCCCGATCGCGCGGAACGTATTAACGGCCTGTGTCGATTTCCTCTTCGTTGTGCTGCCGATTATTAGGCGATAGTATCTTTGGTCAAATAAACAAATTATTTTTCGAAAATGGTGCAACTATTAACACTCCAGCTGCTGGATTTATAGAAATAACGTTCTTGAAATTGGTACCAGGTATATACTAGTGGAACAATTTGGATAAAATTTTGCAAAGACATTTTTAAGACTATTTTAATTCAACTTCTGAAGAAGCGAATTTTTTATTCGTACGCTGTTCCTTTTTTTATGAATAAAGGAGGATAACAAATTAGGTCGGAAATTATATTTGAGTTAAAATACCCGTGACTTTTTGAAAAATTGATTCCCCCAAACTCAAAACCAAAAGAATTTTGTGACTTGGATGGATTGTTGAGGAATGTATTTGATAAGGTCCCTAAAACCCACAGAAATAATTTTTGTAGTAAACTATGTTAACAATCGAATCAAGCTATGTTTCACTGCTCGCAGCAAGAAGGGCCTTTATGATTTCAGTAATTATAAAAAAACACTGGTCACTTTCGGTGGGCCAGTAAATAGTTAATTGAACCGTCGCGCGTCGACAGGGTGAATTCTTGTCGAATCGCGTACGATCATCGGCCTCTCTCCGGAACGATACAATTACAATCTATGGTGTAAAATGTACTAAATGAGATAATGTATCCGGCGAACAATTCACATTTCTGTCGCACTCATTAAGCAATCTTGTAATTATGCACCACGAAACGCGACGATATCAAAGCGGTGCTGTAATTCCATTAGGAGTAAGATAACCGTGATTACCGGGAGTTTGAAAGGTGACCCGCTGGAAAGGTGGAGGGATGGATAAAATGCGCATGAGAGGAATAGAGATGGAGAGAGACCGATGATGAGAGAGATGGAGAGAGGAGAGAGAGAGAGAAAGAGAGTTACCAGAGTATGGACGCGTAGCTCGAAGAGTTGCCGAGGGATGTGGTGGCGGAGTCAAGGCGGGGGATCGATATTTTTGACTGCAATTTAGTCTGCGTTTAATCAACGTTTAATCATCTCGTCAACGGACCAAGTTAATCCGAGCGAACTACCTTCGGCTGGGTAGAGTCAGAACCTGTGTATCCGTACATGACGACGCCATGTTTAAACTCATCATTATTCGACGCACTAATAGAGCTACCCCGAGGAAAATGCTCTTGGGAGTTTAACTCTGGTAAAAAGACGACCACGCTGCATTCCGTGACCGGAAGTCATCGTTAGCGAGACGCCACTCGATACGTTTCGGAAAACCGAGTGGAATACCTTAATCGACCCCTTGCCACAACATTGATAGAAAATTGAGAAATTCTTTTTTCTTCAAAAATATACATTTTCTTATTGTAAAGGACGTTTCTGTTCTGTGATCACTTTTCGGGCGATTTCACGGTCATGTTTCCTTCCGTTGAAGTATACGATTGTTTTACCCGTACATTCTGCGGTTGATATTAACACGCTAATGAATCAAAACAAGAGCTTTTCATTCAATATTATGCCACGATTTATAACGTCATTCTGTTGCCGATAAATCCGGCCGGTTTCAAGTGCTCTGATAATATTATGAAATATGCGCTTGTATCTACTGATCACGAGGTCGAGCTAAAAATACGAAAGTATTTGAAATTCATCGAAACATATCTCAGAAAAACTTATCTTGGAAATCGAATGAGAAAATCTAATCCTATTACCAACAATTAAATAATCATTTTTATATATTCAACATAATGATTAAACTTATAATAATCTTTTTCACCGGGGGAATAAGAAAGTTTTTCCCCTAGATCTTTTATGTAACCATTTTTGAGGGTGTGCGAGGGTTAATCGCTTAAAGGAATTAACTCAGGAAAATCCTCCTCGCATTCGGTCCTTTACGAGGGCGAGAGCCGTTTCGAAAGTATAAATTACGACGGGTGTCAATCTTCGAGTTTAAAACCGAGCCCCATCTCAACCAGCATCCTCCATTCCCCTTGGCCTCTTACCCCTGTCTCTCCGTCGACCTCTATAAATTCCCTCAGGATTTTTCTTTCCTCTGCTTGCCTTAATTAAAGCTCTGCCGTACTACTTTTACGGCTGCGCCTATGGACCCGCCCTTTCGGACGTGTTTACCCCACCCGTGACGTTTCTACTCAGGTATGCGTTTAATGTTGAATGTCAACCACTACAAAGACGAAGGGCACTATTAAGGGGATTTAAGGATCGATGGGTGACATTTTAATATTAGCAATTACTTAACATGACATTTTCATGTGGCAATTGTGTCTCGTGACATTATAGATTATAGAAATAGAAACTGTTGAATAAGCTTCAGTTTTGTTAGTAAATATGATTGGTAAAAGTTATTGAACTTTTATAGCGAGTTTCTTATCATTATAACCATACAATTATAAAGATTATGAAGTAATAATATCTTGCAAATTATTTTCGCTTAATATGCCACAGATGTTATGCAATACAATCGCGAATAGTTATGCAACAGCACAGCGCGGAAGAAGCTAAACATAGTTGATGTAGTATAACATCGAGCGATTATAATACATTAACTTGTTTGTAAACATAGATCGCTAAATAAAATAGTTCCGCTGTTTCGCAACTCGTATAACATGCTTCATGTTTTCTTTAAAATGCGAGGGATTACACTGAACGCGCGCTTCATTCTTGCATAATTCAAGTGACCTTTTACAATCGTGTATGTTATTCTCGCGTTGTATAATACTTTAGTTAACGTGGCTGTATTTCTATTACACGCGATTATAATTAACTGAATCAAATTAATCTAAATAATTTCATTATAAATTTGGCCGCGTCACTTCTCCGATCTATTCGTTCGAGGGAGCGAAACGCACACACGCGAACGTCGAGGTTTCTTTCGCGCGACGATGCCCGAACGCACACGGCCAGAAAAGTTTCGTGGTGTCCGCGTATGCGCGGTGAACTCGTCGCGAATTTCGAAAAGTTTTCGCGGGCAAAAAGCCGCGTTTTTCGCTGGTTTCTTGACCAGGCTGCGCAAGAGTGTGCGCGGCGCATCGCGTAGGAGGGTGAAGTCGAAGGGGTTGGTGGTAGTTATGGAGCCAGCCGTGCCGTTAGTGGAGGTAGCGATGTTGGGGGTGGCATCTGAGGGTTCGAAGAAGGAGATTTAGGAGTGGGGAGATCGACAGATAGGAGAGAATACGAAGGAGGGAGACATAGACCGACGGGGTGGGGCGATTTTCATCCCTGTGTGATTATAAGCCAGTACATTAGAATCCTTTAGAGAATGGAAACTCGTTCCATGTCCGAGAGGTATCGTCAGAATTCCATTTTAAGAATTAGTCGATAACACGATCTACGCAGCTTTCGTAAATTGCTATTTCCTTATTTTACGTATTTCCACCGATTTATTTAACCAATATTTGCGAGCACGAGTTTGTAAACTCGTCTTTTATGAGTTATAGGAATATTAAATAAATGAAAATGTACGTTTTTTGAGTTTTGAGAATTGTTAACATTTTATGTAAGAATGAGGATTTTCACGCATTCATTGCGTACGAAAATTTCCAATAAATTGTGAAAATTAATATTTAACGGGATACTATGCACGATATAAATTTAATATCAATTGTTTGAACTTGGCAGTGGAAGTTAATATATGCACACGAATATGCTTCGTTTATTTAGATTATTATGCTTATGTATTTTTATTTTCTGAAGAGTCTGCTCCTGCGGGTACACGTGTACTAATCTTAACACTGTACATCTTCACTTAAGTACGATATCAATCACTTTTTAAACGAGGTAATTGATCTGGAGCTTTATCTTGATTTATTTGTTCATAGATAAAACAATATATGTTTACCTTAAAAATACTGTACCTATCTCCAATAACGAGTCATTCTTTAAAAAAGATGTACATCGATCACAATCAAATGACCAAATGACGGCAATTATTTATTCCAGTCACGTTCAAAATTTTTCCATTCAATGCAGCTAACACATTAAGGTTCTGGCAATTCGAATATTCAAAATTATATATAATCAACGTAGAATGGTAACACGTGTAGCGCTAGACGAGATCGATAATGCACAATAAAACCAACAAAAATTCAATTTCATGCGTAGACGTAATAGCCAGTAAACAACTTGCAGTGCAAGGGGTTAATATTAGCGACCAATACCACAGTCCACACCAACCCCCAGCTCCCGCCGCTGGCTGCGAATCCCGCTTTCATCAGTCGCCCCGATATCTTACCAGTGAATCCTCTCGCCGTTGGAGCTTTCAGATCTAGCAGCCGAGCGTACGTGTGCGTACAGGTGCAAATGAACCTTAAAGGGTAAACGTTGGGTCGGTGAGAGGAGGAGGATGAGGAGGACGATGGCGAGGGGGAGGAAGGAAGGAAGGAGGTGGAAGCGGGAGAAGAAAAAGGGGGTGGGGTGTTAGCGTGCAGTATCTCGGACCACCTAACGATGCACATATAACCCCGTAAAAGAGGATCCCGAACTGGGAATAGAAGCGGCGGCGGTCGAAAGTAAGGGGAACCGGGAGGGATGATGTCGGGGGTGGTTGAGGCACGGGGAGAAGGTGGGCTAGAGAGCTAGTATCCTCGAGAAGCTTTTGCAAACCGAGTCGAACTTGTCGCTTGCGTTGTGTGCGGTGCTGATGGTGGGGAAACTGGTCGGTCGATGCGCTCGGTCGCTGCCGGAGCTGCAGGGGGCTGTTTTTGCGGGTGTGGCTTAACGCACCCCCTGTCGCCCCACTGACCCTCGCTTCCTTGCCCCAGGAATTATCAAGCGTCCCCCTCTGCGCCCCAACTAGCTCCGCTCCGCTCTTCTCCGCTCTGCTCTGCTAGGAATATCAGCTATCTCTTTCACTCCGTCAGCCCAGGTTCGTTCCCGATCCCGTTCCTTCTCTTTCTCCTTCCGTTCCTTTGCTCTCTCCTCCGACCTGACCCTCTGCCGCCTGTCTAGCGCCGGAGGGGGCGAGAGCGTGAACGCGAAACTAGACTCGCCTGATCGTGTCTACGTGATCAGGAGCAACGCGCGCGCGCGCGCGCGTACACACACCCTAGAGAACAAACTGGAAATATGGAAATTCACGCTTTGAGACTTTTTGCTCCGCATGCTATCTTCTTGAGGATGACGCCCACTCTTACTGGGTGGAAGCTAGAGAGTTGGATGGTCGGTCGTTTGTTTACGGACACCCACGTCTCTTTCGCACTCTTCCGCTCTGTTCTGCTCGTTCTAGTCGGCTCTAGTACACTCTTTAATTTCTTTGGGAAACAGTTTTACTAGACTGACGACTTTCGTCCACTATTGCCAGGACATGGAGGCGTTCTCCTCTAACCGGGCTAAATCGAATCTTCGACGCCCTTCCTGCAAGCCGACAACTCGCCCTGTGTTCCCGGCACCCTTTGATTCCCGTGATTCATCCCCCTGGGTCTTTGTTTTCTGGGTCCTTTTGGCATGCTGGTGTTTGGGTTGTTCTTGGACGGAAACGCCTTTTTGGTTGGCGAAGGAGTGGGCGTAATCGAATGATTTGGGAAATATTTAGTTATATTTATAGATATTTTCCTCTAAAAAAGTTACTAAATATTCTCCAAATGTTACTTTTTCGTATATTAGTCTACAGAAGTGAACCTATGGTTTTGTTTTCCTTCTAAAAATGGGGAAAAACGATTATTTAGGTACGCACGTAATTCATCCCTTAATTTCGCGGAGTAGTGTGTTGCTGATTGGCAGGGCAGCGCGGCAGTTCTGTCGGGCTCGGCTAATAAATTCGCGTATCGAGGTCTAGCCGTAAATGGAGGTCGAAGTCCCGCCACGGAAAAAAGAGTGAATTCGAGCGGCGTGTTTGCGCGGGCGTGCTCTGGGGGTCGGCGCGTTGCGGGGGCGGCGAAGTAACAGCTGTTTTCTCTTGTGTCGTAACGGCGCCGGGAGCGGCCAGGGGAAAAAGAGCGCGGAAACAGGCGGCGGCGAGGAGAGAGGATGAGGAGGAGAAGAGTAAAGCAACAATCGAAACCATGTCGGGCAACGACCGTGGCCCGCGCGCGGCTCTTCACAAATGGACCCCCGTTGTTGTTGCTGTTTCAATGTCGCCGTACTTCATCGCGGTCATTCTCCTCGCGCCAACCAGCCTGCTCGGCCCGCGACTATTTATTTTTGATCCTGCTTCGACCGAAAACCTCGTCTATTCCGACGCTAGCCGAAGATTTACTTTCCGAGATTTTCAGGTGCGAGTCTGTGCGAGGCCCATCTATCAGGAGTTAGATCTGGGTTAGGTCTAGGCTAGGTTTTACTGTATCTTTTCGCAACTGTTTTCTCAGTGTTTCAGAAGGATTGCAGCTTTGGTGAATATTCGAATCAACTACCTTAATTAGGGATCAGAATCTCACTGATACGGAAAGCCTTAATGGTAAGAAAGGAGTAAAAATTAATTTTTAATCCTGTTTGCACCAAAAATCCCGTGGACCCCTAAACTAGCCAAAAACAGCTCGAAATGAATCAATTAGTTGAAACCCTTAGGATCACATTGAGGGAAGCTAGAGAGGCAGAGAAGAAAAATGCGGAGCTGAGTCTCAAGAGGAAGAATTTATCTTTGGTTTGGCTAATACTAAAAACCGCGTCGTCTACCCTAAAACTGGCTCAAGATGACTCGGAAAGTATCAATTAGTTCAACGCCGCGAGAACTACGCTGGAAGAAAGCTGAGAGACAGAGATGGAAAGAGAGACGTGGAGCCCGAGTCCCGAGAAAAAGGGGAGTTTCTTTGCAGTAGTAATTAGTTTCCTCTGGCGAGAGCCGGCGGAAGTGATGGAGGGAAAAAAGGAGGAAGCGCAAAGGGATCTTCTTTAATGATAATTGGTTTGCCCGAGGAACAGGAGCGGAAAGGAAAAGAAGTGACCGGAAAGATGGGGTGGAACAGAAAAAGTAACAATCGGGGTCGCGTTAAGTGGTAATTATCGATGGTCGAGGACCGAATTCGAACGTTTTTGAGGGATCCTTGGCCTTTTTATCTCTTGTAGAAAAGATTTCGGTCAGAAACTGCTTTTCTCTGTTATGCATTCCCTTAACCAAAATCAATTTTTATTTTGTTGTCCCCCTGTTTCGATTGTTTGAGTGAATTCCATTAGAATTTTTCAGGCACGGATTATCATTTTTTAGCTGAATCACTTTGGTTATGTAGGATTTTTGTGATGGCCGATTTAGCTGTCAACGTTGAGGCAAATGAATGTATATGAAGTATCAATTCGTTTTAACCAAAGACATTTAATCCCTAAGAATTAATCCCTTGATAAATCTTACTTTTTTATGTAAAATCGTCCTGATAACAGATTATCTGAAACCTTATCATTTTCACTTATATAAATGGATTCAGTTCTGCATGACTATGTTAGCAACATTCTTTCAAGATAATTTTCACTATAATCAAAGTATGATCAATTGAATATTTAAATCAATGCTCACCATTTTAATACGGATATACAATGCGCAATCAGTAACAAATGCAGTGACTAATTCAGGAATTTCTCCTTTCTGTAATGAATTTAGAAAAAGCAAATAGAGCTTCATATTCATATTAAAAATGGTTGATATCAAACAACAGGAACATCAATGGTTAGTAGATTCTTTGTATAAGACGAGATTCGATTAAAAAATCTTTCTCGAGGATTTGATTAAACACCCATACAAGGCGATATCAGACTAATTGTAAAATTAAAAAAACTAATGCGTATCTATACTAACGAGATATTTTCGTGTTTAGCACAGAAAACACAAGCACCGATTATATTGTAGATTAGATTACTTGTCGTTTATAAGATACATTAATACAGAACACTTCAACATACATCGAATAATCAAGTTCAAATATGACAATACAGACACTATTTCACACAACTGGTCCAACCTATTCATTCCGAATTTTTGCAAGAAATACAGATCATTGTGTCCACGACGAAGCGAAACACTTTTGTTCTAAGCCTCGAACGTGGAAACTCTTTCACGAGCTATGAAAGCGTTTCCTCGGCCGTAGAATTTCGAAAAAATGTCGGATAGAATGTCCATAGCATTAATCTTGATGAACGTGATCACGAACCGGAAGGCACCTTTGTCTTAGGCGCAAAACTGTCCGGAACGTTCGCGAATTCTTCCATTTCCGAATTGGGAGCGCGTGCTGACGAAAAAAGAAGAAAAAGAGAAAGAGAGAGAGAACACGCGCGTTTGTCGTACGCGCGCGAGCAGTATGATTAACCGAGTGACTAATTAGAAGAAAAAAGCGCAGGAGCACTCAGGAGAGCAAACATAATTAGGGGGCAGCCGGAAAGAAATAAAGAAAAAGGGGTAGATTGTTTGAGGACACGCGATCCTCCGTGTTCCACGGCCAAAGTCCACGATGACCGGCTAGCCATCGCTAATGGCGACGGTAAAAAGTGTTTACACGCGTTTACAAAGACCTCGGGATCCGCCCAAGATCGGGCGCCGCGCTTAATTCTCTGCGTCAAAACAGAAAGTCGCCCGCCGTTTCTCGCGGACGACCTGTGGCGTCCTGTCGACACGCATTTTCGCGGAAAAGCGTCGCGGAAACTCGCCATTCTACCTCCCGAAAAATTGCTGTTGACAAATACACCCACAAACGAACCACTTACACGGACAAACATTTCACTGGTCGATCTTTGTGTTCCATCTGCGTCTGCACTTTCGAGAAATACTAGAAATCTTTTACAATAACGCATGTTAATTATTTATTTCACTTTTAGCATGCTCGCAATTAATTGAAAAAATATATGTCCTTGTTCCGATTTTTAAGAAATTGTTCGAAACAGGAATTTGCAAATCTGCAGTCTGTCAATGATACAGACACATACGTATATTAATTTAATTCAGGCAGGTACGTGGTTCGAACAATTCCTAAAAATATTTGGACAGCTGTGGGATTGACAGAAGTAAAATAAATATTTTTAATTTCAATCTGTAGGCAATAAACAGGTTGCAAGGCAATTTTGGAGAAAAATGGTCAATTGAAATCTTATTTGATTTTTAACATATCGCTCATGAAGGAGATGGGATTTTACTTCATAACAGTATTCTATGATTTTATGCATAAATGTTGATAAACTTCTAGAACCAGTATTAAACTACAAGACCGATAAAAATCTGTCTGTATCGCAGTGTAATCCCTCCGCGTTTAACCTAGCGAGCGAAAGTGCATCCTAAACCGTGGGAACAAACGAAGCTTCCGATTCTGTTAAGTGATTAATGTTGAGGATTTTTTCGATGCTTGCCAATTGTTCGCTCGCTGGCGCCAACGAGAGCGGTCTGGAAAATTTAACAACGCTTGCGACACACAATGAAATGTTTTCCGAAGCCACTGCGATTCATGAAACATTAAAAGATTCTCGCAACAAGTGAGTTTCATTAATTATTGCAACAACACTCGGACATACCTAGCACGAGAACGTAAAATTATGGTGCGACGTGTTGCTTGCTACAGTTCCCAGAGTATGCTATAGAGCAGCAGTAGAAGGGAGGAGAAATTTTTGTTACAAAGGGCGTCTTTCAATGTATTGGAACTTCCGTGGGCGCGCGTAGCTTTTTAATTTACAAATACTGTTCGTAGAAAATTTTCCGCGTAATACGGCCGTGTGCGTTATATTAACCCGCGTGTGTGTTAATTGAAAGTTAACTACTTTTCGTGCGGGACCCCCGACGGTATCCAGATCGAACAATAAAGTGCTTGTTAGCGAACAACTATTTAATATTAAAAACTATGAGTACCACGCGTAATTATAAAATGTTTAAATGTACGCAGACGAGCGTTCGATGTGTAGAAAATTAATGTTCCTACGGTGCATCGCGCGGGGATATGGAACATTAGCGTAACAGACGTGGATTTTCTCATTTGCCTCCGTCTTATACATCTGGGGAAAAGTCGAGCACGGAAATTAAGGCATTAAATGAGCTTCCCGTGCCTCTCGGAATTAAGTCGAAGGAATGTGGTTACTCCTTCGGGGGAGAACCTGCTTGAAAGGTAAGCTGATCCTCATTTTTTAATTAGAGAACGACTTTCCTTAGTTGAGCAAGACTTCTTTACGGAACCTCATTCAGAGATCCATATCCCTGCCATTTAACGCGTAGAACACAGTATTAAGAAACATTTTCTTGAAGTTGTAAGTAGAATGTGACGGTTTAAACCAGACAAGAGTTGCAAGAAAGGAGGTATTAAAATTAGCAGAATATAAAGTAGATAAATAATCATTTATAATAAAATTTAAATTTACGCGACACGAATTGAAATAATACAACTGAATGGAATAATCTCAATTGATTGGCACTGTGTCTCAAGCGATTAACAAAATATGTAGATAGGTAAAATAACAATAAATATTTTGAGAAACAATAACGTTAAAAAGTATTATTGTTATTGATTCGAGACAATTGTAAAGGAGAAAATAGAGAGTTTTGGTGTGACGACTTTATATTCTCTGGAAAACCGGGCGCACGCCAGTGGCGGAAGCCGGACACACCGTGGCTAAGCAAAAAGTGTGAATCCAAAGCCAAGAATAATTGAATTTACCGCATGCTGTAGCACGTTAAAATTTTCGCGGCCGGCCAATCGGTTCTCTCCGCTTACTGGCCCCTTTTCTCTTTTAGCCGTCGAGCACTCTATTCGCGCGTCGCGTCCCCTTCTCCGTTTCTCTGACGGAGAGAACCGCCACGCTTATAGATCGCGTCAATGGTCGAACAATCGTGCGACTATTAGCAAACTATTACAATATCGATACCAGTCGATGGGTCGATAGATAGCGGTGAACCATCAGCTGTTGCGCTGATCGGGTATCTCCGATAGAGCGTGGCCCAGCATCGTTGCGTGGACACGGTGATCCCCTAAATTGCCCCTCATAAATTGCCAGTCTGAGTGACCGGAAACTTCGCCTTTCTGTGAAGGACGTGCGCCTGACGTCCCGCGAAAGAGCAATTCGCCGATTTTGCAAGCCGATTTAATTACCGAACCCTGAAACCGCGGGCTGACCCTAACTGCTTCCCACGGTCTTTGATCGTTTTCCGATTTTTACGAAGTTAACAGATGCCGGTGGTAGTCGTATACCGAGTCTACAAAATTGAGTCGCTGAATTTTCGAAATTTTTACAAAGCTCTTCAGTCCAATCACGTCTCACAATTGCATATATAATATTAATGTAGAAGCGTATAGATAGATTTACAAAAATGGCATTTAATTTTGTACAAATAGAGGTATTCTAAAAATTTCACGATAACCACTAAAATTGTTATTTTATTATTTAAAAACAGCAACAGATAAACGAGTGTGAATGGAGAGAGGACATTTTCATATGATTTATATTTACGATCGTTTTCTAACAGCACCATTTCAACAGTGTAGAACGTTTCTATGTTCCAGGCAAGTGGAATCCTTCGAGATAGATGGAAGTGGAATATCCTTTGTGCCCAACAAGTCGATCCGTAATTCAACCCCCGTTCAACCCCCTGAGATGACCTAGCATCCGGTGATAAGGGAGGGTCGCGACTGAAAAGTTTCATTACAACGAGCCGTTTAATGTCCCCCTCGTTCAAGACAATTTTATCGAGCTACATTCCTGCGTCATACTTCATCGCGGAATGGTATCGCGGAGTCGTCGTGCGATTTTTATTGTTCCCCGAGTCTACGTAAAATGTTGTCGCGGGAAGAAAAGGAAGGCAATGAATGCATTCGACCAACAGTCGTCCGCCATCTCCGACTGCCGTGGGAGCAATTTATGCAGAAATGCATTCTGAAATGAAAATACCACGAGAACTCAAAGTATCTGTTTTCTGTTGGACGTTCGTGCTGGTTGCCCAGAAAATATATTCGGTGTGCTCAAAGTCAATTGTAAAAGATGTTTGGGGGCGAACAAATTAATTTTCTAGACGTTTCACGATGTGCATATTATGTACTTTGTTTGGGTCGAAGTCCGTGGATTTATCAACACTTTTATCAATACAGTACCATTTTCACAACACGCGACAGATTTGAATAAAATTATTTCAGAAATTGAATTCCGAGTAAATTTTACAAATTGTTATCGCACTCGAGGAACGTATAGTGGTTTCTGCGTGATTCCTTGTAGCGTAACGTTAATGTTTACGTTACCTTCGGTGCCAGGGTCGATTTGAACAATGCAAACGGCGACAGCTCGTGGTGTCGCATTATTTTTGTTTGTCGGATCGAGTGGATGGATTATAAAATATGAAGAGGCGAAAAAAAAAGTGGAACGATCGTATATAAATGTAACCCCGACCTAGGGGAACATCCACAGCCGGGAAAAGAGGCGGAGAAGGGCGCGTCTGGTACGCCATTCAAAATCGATTCCACAGCGCGGCGTTATAGCCTTCGATGAACGGGTCACGACCGTGGAAATATGAATGAAAAACGGCTCTGTGCGGTTCTTCGGAACAAGCGCCGCGCCGCCTGGAAAAAAAAGGAGGCAACCCATGCTGGTCGACCATCGATCGACCACGTGCTCAGCACCTGTTCGACTTTGCCGCCCTTTTTCCCCGTGCTTTATAAACACTTACACTGTCTTCGTCTCCATTCACTCCGTCGATTTAACCTTGAGAACGTTTTAGCAACGGAACATAAAAATCTTGACGCGGCAATCTTTCTTGACAATGCAAGAAATCATCAACATTGTCTTCGTATCTTCAGAAATTATTAAAATATCTTTATCTGTCAGGAATCCAAAATCTTGACTGCACATGATCATTACTAAAATAAATCTTTCAGAAAACGATGTTAAAAAAGCCGATCAAAAATATTTGACTTCGTACAACAGTATCTACACTGTTCCCCATCTTACGAATGGCTGAAATCAAGTACACGATTAATTGAACTTATAAATAAACGAAAAGTATATGGTTCCATCATATTTATTCATTGTGCATTATACACAACTGTTAACACGCGATATGCTAATGAGAGGCATGCTACGAGATTGATTGATCGAAGACAGGATAAAACGACATTCTATTTTTCCGTTCGAAAGAATGGGTCTTAAATTAATCTCATTCAGATCTACTCTGCGGGCAGGATAGGCGTACAATTTACGCAATATCCCGTTACACAACTCGGGCTCGGTTTCATTCACGTTCAAATCCGACGTCATCCATCCTGACGTTTAATCATACTTAAAGACCCCCGCACGGATAGCGGGAGGCACTCCCATCCAGGATGTCAGCCAGGTACGTCGAGCTAATTATGAATTTCTGTAGACCGCAATCAATTTTCCCCGGGAGCGAAATTGCCAGTAAATTGACGTCGCCGGTAGCCTCTTCCAGTAGACCAACTATACTTCCAAACTATCCGTTACCGGTCTGATGGTGGTGGTAGTGGTGGTGGCCGGTGCCTAGACGCTTGGGGATCACGTTGAGCCTTTGTACTCTGATGGTTACCATTGAGCAACACAAGCGGGAGGAACGGGGACGGTTAGAGATGGTTTCGAGTGGGTGGGAGAAAGACGATCGGTCGGCGGCTAACACGAAGAGGGAGAGACGTGGTCCGTGGAGAAGCCGGGAGAGAGAGAGAGAGAGTGAGAAAACTGCGCTGAAGAGGGAGACGGAGTGAGAAGGAGAGAGAGTAAAGGTGGTTTTTGGTAGGTGGGCTACAAAGGCGAGAGGGTGGACCTAAGCGAGGATAAAGGAGAAGGAGAAAGCATGCACCAGCATGGTGTATGCCCCCTTTCGGTAGATGGGCCGGAGGACGATCAATAAGGAGCATCGCTGGTGGGGGGTCTTACCAGGACCTCAAGCTACCCCCTACGTTGTCCTGCTTAGGGTGAGGGTCCGCAAGAAAGAACCGAGAAAATATTCTGAAAGGGGTCGTTCCGATGACAGTGTGTGCGTGCACGTCCGACGCTCAGTCCCTGAACTTTGGCTACCACCCTCTCTCACGCTTCCCTCGCAGCCAAGGGAAGATTACACGAGCGTCCACCCCCGTTCTCTCTCTCTCTCTAGCTCTCTCCCCAGTCTCGCGTTCTTCCCTCAGTCCCTCCACGTGCAGCTACCTGGGTCTAGAAGCTCGAGGAAATTTCGGAGAATACGCCGAGGAAAAAATTCTACGAACAATTACACCCTTTCTCTCTCTCTTCAACCCGTTCTGCGGGTAAACATACAAGTTTTTTTTCTCTCCTCTACCTCGAGAGCAGCGGTCGAGGAAAGATGGAATTAGTTCGTTTTATCCTTCTTTTTCCGTCACTGTCTTACCGCGTTTTTTCGCCGACGAAAGTTCCAGAGAGAAAGACGGGCCGCGCTTTATCGCATGACGGATAGAAACTAAAGGACCCACCGGATCAACGTTAATTGCAGTTCAGATGCTTACGTGTTTCTTCCCGTTCTTTTTTCAGCGGCCACGTGGCCCCGGAGTTTTTCGTGCGGGAAAAATATCGTGCACCTGTTTGAATGCGCTCGTCGACCGCGTTCTTCGGGACGCTCGATGTAATTTGTACAATCGTGCACACCGCGCTGTCCGTTTACCCTTTTTTTTCCACGGGAAACCAAACATGGTCTGTTTTTGTTGTCGCCGAAGAAGGCGGGCTCGTTTCGCCAGGAACACGAAGACTGCGGATCTTTTGTTGTCGATAAAAGATTTTATGAAATGGGGAAACGTTTGAACTTATTTCTCGCAGTTTGACGTAACAATTTTACGCATCGAAATTAATATTAAGGTCGGCTTGTTTTAATCGAACTAGCATCCTGCAATTTTAAGCGACCTTTTATGCATCGAAATTGCTGTTACATTAGACACAATTTTTTAAATTATATTTTCTTGAAATTCGCGTGGGCAAATGCTAATTTGCATTAGCATACGCAGACTGATAATAAAAAGAGGTCTGTTATGATCAAAGAAAACATAACCAGGGAATTTTTTTTTTATTATTATATTTTGCATACAGTGGCTCCAAAAAATAGTCGATATTGTATGTTAAAAATAGTTGATATTTAATGATATTTAGTTTGGACTCATTATAAAGCTTGAGGCATCTACTTTCGTAAATCATGATTCATATTTTTTAATGATTGCACGATACAAATGGTAGGAATAAATATCGCCCACGCGGATATTTATTTACGAGATTCAAATTAGCCCGACGAAGCAGTTTGTTTCCAGGTGATGCCGAAGACACGGGATCGCGTGTAATTCCGGCTCGGTAAAAAATCAGCACCTGGGGGATCGGCGCCCGCGACCAATTCCCAGAATCAACAAAATTTCGACCATCGAACCGATCGGAATCACGCGAGATAATTACGCGAATCCGCCGGCCCCGCAGACTCGGGGGTTCCCGGTTGGCGTGGCTGGATAAAAAATTACCGCAACGAGGTTACGTCGCAGAGATCGATTTAAATCTAATTTCCCGTCGTGTAGAACGACCGCGCGGCGCGGCAAACGGGCCGTCAAGGAATCAGTGTCAATTAATCGCGATGAAAGCAAAAGCTCGATGCCGGAGCCGGACCGATAGATAGATAGAGAGAACGAGAAAGCGGGAGAAAGAGAGAGATCGAGACCATGAATATTCATTCCCTTTCGGAGAATTTAATAGCCGGCAGGTTCGGATCGCCGGTCGGATACAAGTATCGAAGAAAAGAAACGACGAGGAACGAGTGGCAGCCCGGACAGGGTCCGCGTATTCATCTTCATGGACGTTTGATCGTTTCGCCAGCATCTCGATTTGAAGAAAATGATTTCCAAGAACTAGTCAATGGATTGCGGAGCTGTTGGAATCGCTATATTAACGGCTTATAAATCGTTAAAATATCCTCAGCCCGATTGACAGACTGATACACAAGGACCAAATTTTATCTGATATCTTCGCAAGGAAACTGACAGAATCCAGTTTCTTTTTGTATAACCGGCGAGGTGTACTCTCTCCGGGAACTCGCAGGACGCACTGTACGCAGGCGGACACGCAGAGACACGTGTGCGTGGTTATACGTGCGTCGGCGGAAGCATCTAATCCTTCGGGCGGGCATTGTTGTCAGACATATTGGGGTTTGTTCTTGAGGTGGCTGCGGGGTAGGCGGGTAGGAGACGGGTCCAGCGGATGAGACGGAGATGGCGGAAGGTGGTCAGGTGGGTGATTCGAAGAGGGTGGACCTAGGAAAGAGAGAGGATGAGGGTGGTTAGCTTTATTGATCTGTAAGACTGCCAACATAGAGACTCTGCTTACCCGCTCTCCTCTTCGTTCTCCATATTCACCGCCTCCGTCTTCTCTTCCTACGATGGTACCTACGCCGCGGCCGTCCCTCTCTTTCCGCGCCCTGTCTCTTCCTCTCCTCTCCCTGTTCCACTATACCTCCTCGATTTCCCTCCCGCTCCTCATCCTCCTTCATCGTCCCCTGACCGCCGCCGCCTAGCGTTCCATTTCTAGTCTCTATCCGGCGCTGTCTGCCTTCCTCTTACTCCGCCAAACGCTTACAAACGCGATGCCGCACACAACCAGGCAGCCCCGGCATTGTCACTCTCTCGCTCTTCCTATCTTCTTCCATCTCTATTTCCACGGGGGTCTCTCTCACTGTCCCTCCTACCTTTCTGTAAGCTCTACGTACATACTCCAAGCCACCCTTAACGCTGGCTTAGCAAGGGACAACCCCCGACCACTCGCTACCACGCCAGCCACGCTCGCAGCCACCCTCTCCCGCTGCTGCTTCAACCCCCCACAGTTCACCCCCTCCGTACACATCGTACTCTCCTTCGGTATAGTCTTCCTCTTCCACATCGCACACGGCCACCCTTTCGTACGTCCCCCTTTTCTCTCCTACTAGACAGACCTCCCGGATTCACAAGCAGCTAACCAACACGCAAGTCGCTTAAACCCACGCTCAACCCGGCCTGCACTCTCTCTCCCTCTCTCACTCCCTACCTCTTTCTCTCTGTTTCTCGCTCATTGTGTTTGTGTAACGCCCGAAGACCACACCGACAATGCCCGACCGCCGTAACTTTCTCGATGCCCTTCGTGGAATTTTTTCCCTCTTCTTCCGGACACCACGCCGCTGTTTCTTTTTTACTTGCCGTCTCCTTCCGCTGACGCCCCCGCATTTCATCCCTCGCACGCGTTCAGCTGAAGCGAGCGAGCGAGCAAGCGCTTGCTTGCCTCGACTCTCTGTTTGCGCTCTACCTTCTGATTCCTCTTTTTGTTTACCGCGGCCAACTGCCAAAGCGTGCTGCTATCCGCTACCGGGACACGGAGAACGGGTTTAGAGGTTTTTCTTCGATATTTCTTTCGACCCCCGACACCGTTTACCTGGCGAGCTTGATCGTCTGCGGCCCCGATTGTTTCTTTACGCAGAGAACAACCATCCGCGATAATTATGAAATGGTATTATAGGTGGAGTTTGTTCTTCTGCGATATGCGATATGCGGGTGAGGTTGTTGAGATGTTACACAGTATAGAGTAAACACAGACAATTCTTATTTTGCATAATGATCCGCTGTTAACTTATCAGCAATCAGCACGAATTCATCTTAATTCTCCTCCATCTCGCAAGCCCGCTCGGCCAAGAGTTACACCGAACGAGATATCAGCGATTCCCGGAGCGACCCCGGCTACTTTGGGGGTTGAACCCTCTTTCATCCCCCAACGTCGTTTCCAGGGTCTGCTCTCTCTTTCTCTGTCTCCCTCTCTCTCTGTCGCGCATTTTTCTTAGGTGGCCCTTTCCTCCAGTTGTTCTCGGCTTTCCGGTAGTCGCCGGGCTACCATAGCAGTAGACGTTGTCCCGTGAGTGTGTAACCGCCCACACGTGCGCACACAGACATGGTCCGATGAGCAGGAGCAGCCCTCCTATGACGTGAGATTAAATTCTAACGGGCCGGCTCTCCCCAATGTACAGGCATTTTTCTTAGCTCGGCTGGTAAAGGACTACGTGCCTAAATTAATACTCACTCCCTGCGCGCTCTCCATACAACCAAACACACGCGCGCACACACACGGCCAGCCGGAAGCTCATGCACGCTCCTCGGCGTCCGTGGCGGTTAAGTATGTTTTACGGGGATGGAAGCGGGGCGTATGTTAGAATACACGGACAGGCGAACACAGCGCCGCGTGGTTGGAATACTCGCAGAGCCATACGGGCATTTCGACCCCCCTACTACTAACCCTCCCCCCCTCCCCCCGACGTTGAATTTCTAGCGGCCATTATTTAGCGCGCTTAGAACTTGCCGGCCGTGTGGGGTAATGGCACCCTTCCACATGCGAACGTGTGCGGAAACATACCCGTGTGTGGAACACCACCGTTGCACGGCCCGGGCGGCGACGATGACGACGACGACGTTGCCCTAGGGGCACCAGGGTCGAGAGAGCCCGGCTCCGCAGCAATCTGGGAATTCCTGTTACTTCTTTGCCCGTAATGAGTCAACCCTTCGTGAAATTACCAGAAGAGGGCACTCCGACCGAGACATTTACCAACGAATCGGCCGGATTATTGCTTGCGAGGTAGAAATTCGGCTGGGCGGCTTCTTACCCGTAAACCTGCGGATTTCGGGGACGCTTTTGGCTTTGGGGTGGACGTTTCTGTCTGAACGATGCTTGAATTTTGTAGTTAAAATTTGTTCCAGGCTAGTAAGAGATTTTTTGGTTTTATTGGAATGAAACTGTGGGCTGATTTTTAGAAGATGGCTGAAACGATAGCTGCTCACCCCACTATTGGTGCTTCAGCTTGCTGCATAGGAGTAGAGGTGTGGCCATCTTCTTTCGAGAAAATAGATAATGGTTAAAAGAAGCGTATACACACTGTGTAATCGCATTAATAGAGTTACAGAATGAAAAATATCGCACAAATGAAAATTTATTTTTGGATATTATAAACGAAACGATGACGGTACAATACGTTTGAAATACTAGAAATAACTGTATTATAATGTTATTTCCGAATAATATTGGAAAGCAAAGCGTTCGATATAAATCTATTTTTCGGGCTAGTTGTCTGACCATGGACGTCCTTTTCCCCTTCTCATTCAGTGATAGGGAAACAGATTTTTATGAAGAGACACTATCTTCATCTACATAATTGTATTTCTTGTTAAACAATGCACAGATGAATATGTTAATTCAACAGTCAGTTAAAATTGACTTATATTCTATATTTATTGTATTTATATTTACCGTAAATAATTTAAATTCATCGCTTTCTGTCTGCATATAATAAAACTATTTCGGATACTGTTGTTAATAATAATAGATCAGTCGATGTACACAGCTGCATTCCCAAACAACCATCTTCGGACTGATATATTACAAACCCAAATACCTGGGTTGCTATTAACGCTTCCTGCGTAATCCTTCTCAGTATTATTAGACTAGGAAATTCCGTTGGGAAACGAAACACAGTTGGTCTATTTTGTATTATTACTAGAAATTACAACTGCTGGCCGCATGACAACCATTTTCTCCGACCATCGATTAGGATTCTCCAAATAAAACAACTATAATTACGTCCGCCATCCTAAATAATCTCATCCGGTACACTCAGAATCCGTATCAACTCTCATACTAATAATAAGTCTTCTCATTTTATGCCACTATCACATCGACGTTAAAAGCGTACAGACTTCCCATACATAAATTACAATCCAGTATAATATTTTAGCGCATGAATATCTGATAAAATCTCCTATTTCTGTATATTTGTTTCACTGTCTAGAATCTTGTTTACTTTCTGAAACCGGTCAGCTCTATTGTCCTCTTAGCTACCATTAATCTTCCGCGCTTTTTCCCCGAGCAAAAGCCTGGCCTTTCAATTGAATTGATGAACAAAACAGTTAGAATTGGTAGTCAGACAGAATTCTCTCAAAGCGAACGCATTCGAATCGCTGTGGCAGCCCCGGAATATTCGTTTATGCGAGTTGGCCGGGATTCTAAGCGCGATGGCTGCACAGCTGGCTCCTTAGGTGGCGTCGCTCCCTTTTTCCCGGGACTGTACCGCTCCGGTCGGACTTAGATTTAGGGGCTGCTAGTTGGGGGTAGTTCGCGGGGGGGTGGTGACGAGAACCGGTGAGTCGAAGGGGGGCGAGGTATATGGGGCTCGACGAAAAGGGAGGGTCGGTTGGTTCACATTTACATAGCGGACCCGGCAGGACTAGATGACTAGGCGGTGGGATATTAAGAGGGAGAAAGGGGGTAGGTGGTGGCAATTCTGGCAACATGGCCGCGACCGAGCCGCGCGACGTACACCAAGTGAGTTCCGGGAAATGGTTTTCCGGGCGGGGGTGGGTGCGGGAGGGTGAACTGGATTTCCTATGCCACACCGTCACCTTCTCTCGCCCCCGAATCACCCCCCTCGCTAGTCGACCTCCATCCACCCACCCCCGCCGCCGTCGTCTGCTTAGATGCGATTCTCAGGACCCGGGGGCTTTATTCGATTATTAAGGACCGCTATTGGATTAAGCGCGATTCCGCGACTGATTTGGCGCGCTCACCGTCCTTCTCCGTCCTGCCCGGAGAGAACCTAATCCGCCTTTCACGCTGTTTTACTCCGACACCCGGACTCAATCCCCCTTCGAACCGAGTTGAACGTCCCCGGCTGATTGGTCCCGGCCGACGTCCGGATAACTTTTCTACACGGAAAACATTGCGGCACGAGCGCTGCCCGCCGGAAAACGGAGACAGCTGGGCCAATTAGATCGCTGATGAACGGCCACCGACCGCCGAAGTCGCTCGGCGCACCGCGCGCGTTTGATTCATTGAAAAAGTTTCCGGGACTTGCGTCGCGAGCAATCATCTTTAAAATGGACCCCGGGATTAGAGGCTAGCCTCCTCGAGAACGAGCTTAAAGGAAGTGTCCTTTAAACCGTACCTCCGAACATCGCGACTAATCTAGATAGTTTTTGTTGGAGGAGATAGCACAGGTACTAGTATGATGGGACTCCAATCACCATAAGGGACATAGACGTTCATGATCAATACTGCATAAACAAATCAATGTTAATGTGAACGATGGCCTATAAAATGGATACGTGTCGAATATTTTTGTGTATGCTCCCTTGTGAGGTCTGCTGGGATCGGGTGTTCGATAGCCATCAGGCGGAAGAAGTCAGACGGTGTCGGAGGGCGGCGTAACTCTTAACGGTGGTAACTCATCCGATCAAAACCGTGAAACTTGGAAGCACGAGGCTTAGTCCTAATTTAAGGGTGGAAATGAAAACCACCCCTACCGGCGCTAATTTAAGGCTGGTGCTGCCCGCTCATTTGTTTTAACCGCTCTCCCGCGGGAGAGCCCGGGTGTCGAGGGTTGGAGGACGATACACGCGGATCTACTCGGGGACAGTGCGCGGGGATGGGTGCGGAGGCCCTGCGGAAGAGAACGGTGGTCGACCGGCGGGGAAACGGCGGCGGATAAAACGCGGTTTAGTTTAGTTGCAATTCGCATTAAAGCGCCGCTGGAACAACGGGCTTTAGTTCGGCTTCCAAGAATGCCGGGGATACCCTGTAACTTGTTCATTTGCTCGCCGGGCGCGGCAGGCTTTCAAGTTTAGCCTCTTTTCAGTATCATTCGGTCAAGGCCGTTCTGTCACGCGACGAAAGAATACGTTGGCTCTCTCACTCGCGTTCTTTCTCTCTCCCTCTCTCTTTCTCTCCACTCTGTGTATCCGCATACTTTCACGGCCGACAGGTTGCCGACCGAGAATGTAAATACTGCGGTGTCAACCGGGCTCGAATGCACAAACGTTTGCTGGGCTCGCTCTCTGATATCCGAACCGGCCGCTTTGCTGCTACTGATGCGCTTCCTGTTGCAAATATGTTCGGTTTAGGTCCGATTTATAGCTTTTTCTGATCGTCGAGTGCTGGGGCAGCAATTAGAAATATTGTGTAAAATCGGAATTAAAGAAAATAAAAATACTCTTCATCATGAGATTCATTTCATCCCTTAATTGTTTATTTACATGGAAAGCAACGTTGTGACACTCGGTGATTTTAATGTAGCTGTAAAACTAAGAATACTATCACATTATTTCCAACCAATTGAACATACTAAGAGAGGAAATAAACTTTCACTCCTCTCAATAATTCAAAGTCGTGAGGGTTTTTCCTTTCTCGCGAAAAATTTGATTTTTGTCACATTGTTTTGTCACATTTTTGTTTACATTGTTTTCTACAAGGATTGAGCCTTTCAGCCGCAGCATCGCGTCTGGTCGCGAAATCCTCGCAGATCTATGGAGCTCGCGATTAACCCTGACCCCTAGGAGTCGGTAGCCAGTTTTTTTTCCGGGGACGCGCTGGTTTTTCAGATAAATCGGCGCTCGTTTCGGCGAATGCTGACGCGAATGGAAGAGACGGATGACGTCCGTAGGAAGGAAAGAGGCTCCGTCGGTATAGATGAAATTACGTGTACACGTATGAAGCGTTCGGGGGTGGAACGCGGGGGAGTAGCCGGGCTGCTAATAAATCGGTAAATCGCGAGTTAATTCCGTTACGTCGGGGTGATTCCGAGCGATTCGCCGGGACGAAAAAAGAAGGAAAAGGATCGGTCGATACGAAAAAAGGAACGCCGCCGGGGTTCACGGAGCGAGAGAGCAAGCTGCAAGAATGCCAGTGAAAGCGGCTTTAAAGCGATCTCGACGAGCGAGCGCGCGCGGGTGGAGAAAGGAGAAAAAAGAACGCGGGGCTGCTTCATGGGGGTGACGAAATAAAAAGAGGAGAGATCGAAGAATTCGATAAACCCCCGAACAGACCGGCTTGTTTTAAATTTGGACTGGATCACGGCGCCGCTGACGGTTTCTCGCGTGTCCGTCGGATATTACTCGATGAAAAATTAATAGAATGTTGCACTCGAGGGCATTAGAGGCCAATCAAAAGGAAAACTTTGAATAGGCCGCCCCGTGGATTCGCCTGCGACCGGGATTGCTGGATTTTTCCCGGAATTCCCGGAGATATTGATATGCTGATGCGCACGGCTATTGATATAAATATGACATTAATGTCAACGGAAATAATGAGCGACCCCTGTGGCATACATATAGTCGAAAATGAGAAAAACCCGTGAAAATGGAATATTTATCTGTGTCAAGTTAATTTACTAGTTTCTAGGATTATTATGTGTATGATTAGAGAGTGTTGAAATAATAATAGGTGAACGAATGCGTTGAAGTAAAGCGCACTTTTGATTTGCTTGAAAGTGGATAGAAATTGATAGAATCTAGCCTGAAAATTGGCGGCCGGCCATAGGATGTTCCGTTTGAATAAACTTTACTGAGTCAAGGAAATTGAATCAATACTAGAAATAGGGGAACGTATCTAATTGAGTAATATTCTTTATCGAAATTCCATTTTCTAATTCTTTTCACCGCAGTAGTTCGAATTTGCTGAACAACAGCCACTGAATCCTACACGAACAATATGAACTTATGTATTTATTGCACTAATCGTATTACTAAACAACGTTTAGGAACAAAAAAGGAATAAATGTCTGCAACTAACCCAGAAAATATTTATTTCCCACAAAAATCCACAGTCTGCTTCCAACTAACTGTTATCGATAGAGACCCTAATAACGAATGCGCGAAAGAAACATATCAAGCATCAAGAGACGTATCAAGAAAATGAAAAGTCCACATGAAAAACTGCAACAGGATCGGTATTGCAACGGGAGCACCTGTCCACGGTGCAACAATCAGTCCAACTTACATCAGCGCACTATCAGTCTGCCCCGCGAGCTGCATTCTAGAAACCACGAAATCCGAAACATCACCAGTACTAATCACTTCTTGCACATCGTGTGAGCTCTGCAGGCTCTTTGTAGAGCGTAGGCCTCAACGAGATCAGCTCCTTTATTCTCTGTCGGAAAAATGTCTCGCGGCACGTCTGATCTCTTTGGGCGAGCCGAGAGAATCGCGTTGATGCGCGTCACAAACCGAGCGCAAAACTGAAAGCCTAACAAGCCAGCAAAGGCGATCATTGCGATCGCGTAAAACCCGGCTGAATCTGAATATGAAAGGGAACTTCTTGACCAAATGGAAACCTGAATGACGGCTGGGGGTCTCTTTGGTCCAGGTGGGGTCTGCACCGGTTCGTCCACTCCGCAAAAAAAAAACTTGATCATCGTGATCTCCTGGACAAGGGGAGCTTCCGCTCGCATCACATTGCGATCCGTTGAATCGCAGAATCCCTCCCATGGTCCAGCGTCTATTTTCCGGAGAAACGAGTTTCTTCCCGAACCGCGGCGCGTGTAACCGTCCTGGTGGTCCATTCAGCTGAAACTCGTTTTGCGAAAAACCGTTCCCTGGTCCAGTTACTATAGCCAGCATATCGTCTCACTGGGATTGTCGTCGTCTTCGAGATCTCCGGATCCCGACGTGGCCGAGAATGTCCTTGAGCGATTTGAATTGCAAATTCGAGGAGTGAGAACTGGAAATCGAGCCCTTGGGAGATGAATCTGGTTCCGGGAACTAATATTGGTCGAGGAACGGAGTTTTGACTTTGCCGAGAGATCAGCTTTTGATTTCGAAGCTTTCAGTATTACACTTTTATCGCAGTATTAACAATATAATTAACTTTGGGAACTAATCGAATGAAAATTTTAAATAAAATAATTTTTGGTTCGTACGTTTTTATTCCTGCTTCCAACTTGATTCTGATATTTGATAACTATTTACGATATGATTGTATGTATTAACCTACATCGCGTAAGTATTATTCTTTTATGACGTACGCGAATGTTCCGATGGTAATAACCGAAAAAATTGTTTAGTGGGAGGAAAAATTTCTCTGCTGCGTGTATTGGAGCTCTTAATTGTAAATATAAATGTTGCTCATATTATGAATTGTGGAGTTAGATTAGTATTAATTAATGTAACCCATTAAGTCCCAAGCAATAAAATAAGACAATTCTAACATGTACAATTATTTATTACTTATCATTAGACTGCAGATTTTATGCATTTATGACAAAAAATGGGTAAGCACAATTTAAAGCAGTGGACATATTAAAAAGATTTAAAGACATCAGCATATTGGCTTCTGCTTGATCAGATAATTAAAAGAAGAAAGAAATTTTTATTTCGCTCCTGTGTCTTGCAATCAATGCAAACATTTTTTATTTTGCCGCAGTCTACTTATCATACTGTACAAGAAGATACATATAAATGCTATCTGGGTCCTAATGAGTTAAAACAAGCTTTTTTAAATTTGTCTTAACGATATTTCAACGATATCATCGATGTATCGTTAAGTATCAATAAGATACTCGACACCTCCAAGGCAAACGGGGATAAAAGAATAGGTATTAGCGATGTAACGATGGCGGGATCGTCCGCCATTTATTCTGCAACCCCTAAAATCGCGCGGCCATGCGGGCATCATTAACGCTAACCTTAACCACCCCCCATGTGTGTCTTATGGCCGATCCCGGCTCTCTTCGAGGTTTATTAACCATTTGCGGCGGGGCTGACCTATTGCTATCCAATAACTATACCAGCCAGCAGTCGTTTCTTTTTATTATTCCCGGATAAGGCCCGGTGTATCACTTTTATTTGCGCGGCTGGTCACGTACGCCGATCAGTTCTGTCTCTCACGGGACGCGCTACGAGAAAGCTGTGCGCGTTGTCTCCTCTCTCGCTCTCTCTACCTCCCTTTCGCGTATTTTTGCTTCCTTTCTGTTATTTTTCTGTTCGCCGTTCCTCCCCCGTATGGATATGCATTGTCACGTTGTATATTTGATACACACCAAAGTGGCGGCGTGTCGCTTCACCGGCATTTTTTTAATGGTAAATCGCAACGGTGCTCGCCGGTTGTTGTGACGGAATTTTGAACGGGGCATCGATCTTTCCTCGTTACTTCTACCCTGATCGAACGTCACGACCTTTTAGTTTGTGGATACTGTCGACTGGTTCTCTCCGCGTGGAGAACAATTTTTGAAGAACCTGCTACTTATCCTCGATATAATTACGCTGTGAAATTTTATCATTTGAGAAGAATGTATATTGTTGTCAGCTCAATAAAATTATTAAAGGAAGCCCACTTTTCGGCTCCAATCAAACTTTGCTTTGCATACTTAGCTTCAAAGCGTAACTATACGTGCAATTGTCAAAATACACAACTTAGTTGTATTGATATAAATGAAGAACTACTGATTTTAGAATACGAATAGATCCAACGACAGAGCGTTAATTTCTAATGCTGTCGGACAGTTTTAAAAATTCAATTAATTATTTCGCTTCCTTATTAAAAATTACAATTCCACTTTTCCTGCAATTACAAACGTAGATAAGACGAGTTTAAGAGAATTACTTTGAGAGAAACCGATTACAAACGTTACCCGATGTGAATGCAAATTCACGGGGGTTCGATCGTTCCCCGCTTCATTAGAGCGCGTATGATTATCGGATGTTCGCCGAGCAAATCGAATGAACCGCCGATTACAAGGAAGAATCGTGCGCGCGCATGTCTCTGTTATTTGTAAATGGTATTGTTTCATTTCCATCCGGGGAAATCCATTTGTATCCATTCTGCGCGGGACACCGCCTATTGCCTGTAACCGTTTGAACAAGATGCGCGGGACACGTGACTTGGGCTATTTTTCCGTCCTTTTTCATCTTTCTCCCGCTGGTTGTATATAACTGTATGCACGCGCGTGAATCTGTCTGTGTGCGTTTTTTTTTTATTTTCCCCTCCGCTCTATCGCAACACATTCGACGCATCGAGTGCATAACACGAATAATTGTTGTACAGGCCAGTTTCGGCAAACGTTTGCGTGAAAAAGCGAAACTCGAGTGAGCGCCATAAAACGTCACGGATATTTGAAAAATATTAAGATGTTTTTTTATGTCTTTTGCGCGTCGTTGGCAGGGCGTGACCGGACCCGTCCCGTATTAATAGAAATAAATCGCGATGCTCGAACTGCACGCGCATCGATAGCGCCACACGGGAAAGCAATGTTTCGAAAATGCAGTGTCCGACGAAATGGTCTGATGGATTTCATTTTTTAACTTTACGCAGCAGCCGGAGGTACGCTGCCGACTTTTCTGGTTTTCCTTCTGGAACCGCGCGACCCGCCATGTAAAACATCGCCCAATTGCTCTCGCTTAGGAGAGTCAAACTTGTTGCCATTTTCAAACCAGTCCGCACTTAACAAATAATATACAATTTCTAAAATTAGTTGAAGCATCTACAACAAATTTTTGGCCAACAGACTTTATACATCTGTAACAAAAATAAATGCTTATAATAATATAAAACCAGAAAGACACCAGAAGAATTGAAGAATGTTATTACATTATCTCTGACTCATTAAAATTATTAACAGAAAGAATATTGTCATTTAATTTGTTCTACAATATCGATTGCAAACTGAAAATAGTATATCGATGTGTTAAAATTCTTTTCATCTTTCCACTCTTTTGAATAGCGCCATTTTAAGGGCTTCCTTGACTAATAAAAGAATTGTTTGGACATCAGTTTCTTTCGCCGATCGAAAACGCAACACTTGAACGAAGTACCGATCATTTATACTATTTGGCCGGGGTGAGAATGAAATGAATATTTTGTATGAAAATGTTAATTTTAATCAAGTTCCCGTTAAATTCAATTACAGCGGAATCGAAACATCAGTAAAACTGGTGGAAATTGTTTCATGCATTTGAAAGAGTTTTAAATCTCCAAGATCTATATTTCTCGATAATACAAATTTCTGCTCCTGCCGCTTCCGGTGGAAACTATTTCGCGTTACTAGCCGTAAAATTATGCTTTGTCGACGGGGAGATTGAAATATTCCAAATTCGATTAAAATTATTTTTCAAAAGAATATCTTTTCGGTGTAATCCGTTCGAAAAAAAGCTCGGTACTTGTCTTACTTCGGCATTGTTGAACTTCCGCAGGAAAACTACGAGAAATACGAGATTAAAATGGAGGATAAGTGTATCGCGCGCTAAAGCTGAAAATGGAAAACAGATGAAAATCTCGTAATTTTAGGGGCGTGTCTTACGCGTCTCGCGGAATGAAAAGTTTGAAAATTACAAACTTTTGGCAGGATGTTGTAATCAGTCCGCGGCCGGGATCGGGGCGAGAGTAGGCAGCCTCGGAGATGGTAACAGGGGCTGCTGCAACGGCGGGGCAGCGTACGTGCAAGTGAATAACCGCGTGAAACTCGTGTGATTTATGTTAATTCATGTTAAATTACTTTGTTCTGCGAATGCGGTAGCGGGCTGTTTTTAAACGTTTCGCGAAATTCCACTCGCCGGACTCCCAGAAATTGTGTCAAGGAAAATGACGAAGAAAAGTTGCCTGGGAGCCCTCCAAATTTCCGTGATTTCGAAACTCGTCCGATAAAAACGAACTCGAAAAGAGTTGCACTAAAATGTGCAACTTTGATCATTCTAAAGTAAATCACCTTATACAGAATCGCAAAGAACACCATTTAGTCATAATTTTTGCATGAAAAGTATTGAATATTATAATTTAAGAACTAATACTCGAAGAACGTGGTAGATTTGAATTGTACAAATTTTTTCTCCGGTGCTTCCAGTGATAATGAACGACAAACTGCACCATAAAATTAGATTTGTTTCAGTACACTATGTCTTCCTTACGACTCGGTGGTCATTATTATTTTCGATTTGTGCGATTAGCAGGGTGGTGTGCAGCTGAAGGAACTCATGGGAAGTCGATAAAAATGGAATTTCTGTGGACCGAGTATTTTATGGTCTTCATGATCATTAGTCTTATCTTTTCTGCGAAAGGTAGTAGGGGGAATAGGGGGTTTGGACGGGTTGGTGGGGGCAGACAGTTCTATAAATTTCGCGGGATTTAAAATTACGCCATCGGAACGAAAGGGCAAGAAGGAGAACGGATATATATTTTCTGTGCTGGACGCATTCCGGATTTCCCCTATTAATACCAAACTTTATCCGTTCAAGACTTTTTACCGTTTTTATTGTTGCGCTACGCCGCGCCGTGCCGGCTCGGATACGTATTGTTTTCTTTTTTCTGAGAGAATGTTCGCAAGAGCCCACGGGGTTCGCCGTTTCCCCGTTAAAAGTGTTCTCCTTTTGATAGTTCATTCGCCGGTGCAATAATAACGAACCTGTTGTTTATAATAACAGTCGGGAAAACGGGATAATATTTTGACGTACCATATCGATTCTGAATGGAGGTCTTCGTAATTGATTAAATAGCTGTTCATCGACGTGGTTACGTATTAATTTAATCGGCAACGTTGCGGCCAATTTATGTTTTATTTCCCGATTAATTAAAAAGGTAATTCGCCCATTGTAATTTTCGGGGGCCGGCCGCGAATATTGTGACGGTGAAATATATCAATTCAACAGGTAAGTGTCTTGAATAATTAACACGATTCGCAAATATGCCGCGGCCGAGTCACACGCAAAAACAAATTCTTCCCCTCTCGAAAATCGTGTATGTGCGCCACTCGCTCGCTCACGCGCACGTGCCGTTGAACAGCCGATAAGAGGAGGATAAAAAGCAAAATTAATTTATAATTAACGGCATTTCGCGTGGGCGAGGCGTAAACAGCCATCGATACTTGGAGCCAAATATTCAACTAACAATAATCTCTGGCGCGCTGGTTATGTTCGCAAAGACGCGAACTGAAATATTTAGATTTTTCTGTTTTAATGGGAACGGATACGAGAGGCCAGGCCAATCGTGGATTAACGATTTGTATTAACCAAATGTAACGAGCGCTTTATTCCCGCGGATATCCCGCGCGCAAATAGACACTCGTAATCATTGCGTACACGCGCGCGGCCCCACGCTAATATTTTTACATTTCGATAAACCTCTTTCATCGATAAGCCCTTCAAACGTGTAATAACTCGTAATATCATTCGGCCGCGGAAAAATCGATGCGACGAAGGCTCGATGCACATACGACCCCTTCTCTTTATTGCTCTCTCAGGATCCAGCCGAATCACGCCGCGCACGATTTATTGCTTCCATTGCGTATAACCAAATAAAGGAAAAATGGAAGAATCCGATGCCGGTTGTAAATATGTAATAGCGGAACTACCGATCGAAAGTTCATTGTTGCTGCACACGTTGCGACTGCAGTAAAAACCTCCACCCAAAGGAATTTGAGTCTGCTCCTTAGAAAGAATTTTAGAAGGAGATGGATTATTTTAGATGTCAATACAAATGATTATGTTCACTTATTTTATTAAGATGTTCTTGAACTCTTAGATGTGCTTCTCAGAAATTTTTGCATCATTTATAATCCCACATTTTTTTAAACCAGACTCGACATTCTCTGTTCAACAATGGTTACTGCTTTTTTTGATTTACATTACAATCATTAATAATGCTACTTTTCGACACAAAGATCTACAAAGAATAAAAATAAGTAATTGACAACTTGCTGCTCTTCTTCCCGCCCTCAATTCGTCGCGCGAGCGGCCCCATAGCGATCTCCCGCAACTGCGGAAAAGGGGAAATACAAAAAGCAGTATGATAGTAGAGGGGGAATTGTAACGCGTGGCGGACGTCGGAGAAAGTTGAAACTATCGTCTAGCAGGACGGGCCCCCCATAAAAAAATGCGAAAGCCTCGCGATAAACCTCTCTTTGCGGCGTGTCGTGTCCATTTTGCATTTGGACGCACACAAACGGAAACCGGACGTCGCCAAAGAGAGAGAGAGGAGAGAGAGCAGCGACACTCCGTGTCTCTTTTCCGTTTAGCAGTGTAACATCGATGTAAAGCTGTAACGTCACGCGCCAGTGCAGCGTGCACGAAACCCCGTTCCGCTGTAACTGTGTGGAACGGCTGCCGCAATATGATAAACGATGAATAATAAACGCCGCTGCCGATGAACAACAAAACGGCGCGAAGTATACTGTAAATAATAATTGGCAACACTTCGATCCGGCGCGCGGCGACCAAACGTCATGCTGAGACAGTGATTGACGATTCCGGATGCGATTGCTTGCTCTAACATCGATTCTGTCCTGAATTAGGCGATCCTGTCCTTAGTCTCCTTTTTGCCAATGTTTATCTCACCTTTGGATCCTGGATGTTCATGGCTGCATCCTTACAATGATATTTCTGATGTATCATAACACGTTGAACGATAATTTAATTAGAAACGATTAATTTAACAGAACAACCTGTACTACAGTTATAAAGCATTAAAAATATTCCTCTTCTAGGTTGTAGAATTGATTACAAAATCATGTGTCGTTGCTTGTAACTTCAAACTGAGCATTGGAAATTTTTTTCAGGTTAGCAAAAACACTTAAAAAAGAGTCCAACATTAAAGTTATTTTAGGAACATTTTTTATGAAAGTTCAAATCACATTCACAAAGTCTAATGTACGGATAAATATACCCAGGGCCTATCTTCATTATTGACTATGTAAACGTGAATTCGTAAATCTCTCTCTACCGACTGATAGTTTCAGAAATAAAATTCACTATTTGAACACCACCATGAAATATACAGCTCGAGTCAGCGTTGCGAGAAATAAAAATGGTATAACACATTTCCTCCGATGTTATTCCAAACAGTTAACTTTTATTGCAGCATCAAATAACATGTCAGTTCGGGAAAACGGACATCAAGAAGACCAGAACAAAAAAATGTCCGCTAATATGTCGACTCTAAATTGCTTCCCCCTATATCCGAATCACTTTGTCTAGCCGATAACAAAATACCTTTAAAAGCACCTGACATCAATACATCAGCATTCTCGATCTCAAAGACAGCAAGAAAAATCTTTTCCTGCAAACAATCTCAAAGCATTGTTCAATCCTGAATATTGTAGAACAAGAGGAACATGATTTTGGAAGAAAAATATATCAGAAGTACACAACTAGCATCGATACATCAATTTTCTCATTCCCAAAGACGAGAAGAAAAATATTTTCCTCCAAACAATCTTAGAAGATCCTTTAATGTCACCTTGGATGACAAGAGGAAGATGATCCAAGGAAGAATGAAAATGTGTCTTCCTTCAATCCTGAATCCTGAAGTAGCAAGGGATAAAAGTATAACTATCCCTCACGATAAACTCTCCAAACAATTCTGGAGCATACTTGGATCCTAGAAGATGATCTCACAAAGAATCAAGAAATAAAAATAACGCATCGATAGGTCAACCTTCTGAACCTTGAAGACACAGAGAAAAATATTATCCCTGGATCAATCGTGAAGCATGCTTCAATCCTGGATTCTAGAAGATGACCTCGTCGAGGAATAGAACCCGATAGCACGAGCCGTCGAAATACTAGAAACGTTGGAAAATAAGGACAGAATTTGGTCGTAGGAACGAGCGCCGAAGAGAGAGGCAGCACACGGTCGGTGAACCAATCGCATGCTGTGCCTGACAACCGGCCGGCTACTATACTGCACTGTTGCGACCATTTGAGTTTCCTACTACATCGTTCGTTCCTCTTTCTCTTTCGGCGAGCGCGGCGGCGAGCGGTTCGTCCCGTCCAGCTTCGTCCAGGTCTCTCTGTCTGTCGTTCTCCGTCGCACCGACGACGCTATCGTTCCTCTATCTATCTATATTCCATCTCCGTCCTCTTTCCACCCCCTATCGCGGCCGTTCATTCGGCCAGTCGCTCCCTTTCCCACTTTCATTTGCTCTCTGTCTTCCCCGGCCCCGGGCAGCTCGTGCTTCCACGGACCGACGGAGCACCGGCCGATTTTGCATTTAAATTTGGTAAATTTGCCGGAGTTGGCAAATGAGCTGTGGGCATGGTGTCTAATACTCGCGCACGAGCACGGCCGCCGATACACTGCGTCTAATGCCTCTGGAGAGGGTACATGTGTACGTGCGCGTACAGTCCGCGACGAAACTCAACCTACTACCCTTCGGCGGAGAAGGCTCGCGAATTGTTGCGCGGAAAGAATGCCGCGAGAAAGCAACAGGATGCAACAGGAAACTCCGATACCGAAACCACCGACAGACTTTTTTTTTCCACCGAGCCACGTCGAGCTTCGAGATTTTTCCTAATTTAAATGACCGGTTCGTTCGATCAACTGCCGGACCTACCCCAATGATCTACGTTCGACGATTGCTTACACGGGCCGCGTCGTTATCGTTCGCCGAGGATCCTGTAAATCAGTCGTGCAAAAAAACACGCGGCACGCTCGCGTCGCTCGGACACGTGTTAACAAATCGATTCCATAAAATATTATGGATGCGTAACAAAGGGAGGCTACGGGGCAACGATTTGGGGGGGGGGGGGGGCGTGCGGTTCGGCGGGGGTGACACAACCGACACGCGGGCAGATTGTGGCGAGAGGGAAAAAAAAGCAACGGACACACATGCACACACAACGGTAAAAAAAACGAAAGCAATTTCACTCGTGGATTTCATTCATTTTTTCCGGCCGCTTCTTTTTGCTCGTTGTTCTTCTTGTATCGTGCCCGCGAAAATTGGTCGGTCTCTCTCGCTCTCGCTCGCGCTCACCGCCCTTCGATAAACTGACAAAATTCAAGAGAGAGACAGAGGTTTTCCGGCGGACTGTACGCACCTACACGTGGGAAATAGTGCATAGGAAATGCAAACGTGTAGCGGAGAAGTTCGGACAGCACCCTCTAATTTTAGCCCGCAGAGGGCACCACCCTGTCACGCCGGGTACGTGTCTGTCTATGTTGTAAAGTTGCGTTCCATTTTCATCGTACAGTCCTCTTTCCAAATTCGACCGGAACAACGCCCGAAAAGGTCGCGCGAGCGGATTCTGCAGGGGACGGGGGAAGGTTGAGAGAGATCGGCGCGGTGCGGTTTCCGGCTCGTCGCTGAAAACTTTTTGCATAGTTTCTGCACGGACACCTGCCCCCGCCACGCCCCTCCGCGGCCACAAGTGCGCCGAAAAGTCTCTTCGAAGCTGATTGTCCTCATTACCAAATTTCTCGCGGCAAAACCCCTCCTCGCTGATCCGCTCGCACCCTCGCCTCACCGGAAACCGAGTAAGCGTTCCTTTAATCGGTTTTTATCGAAACTTCCGCTCGGACCCGCTCGGATAAAAAGATAGCACCCGTGTCCTGTCATCGTGTTCTCGGGGATACATACAAAATTCTTTAAGTGTGTCGAATGGTACTTTATTCTGCGAATGGATCTTTATTCAAAATAAACATCGCTTGTGTTAATCATATTAGCTGATTTAATATGGATACTCGTATGTGATCAGCCAACAGACTAGAATGAAATCTATCCAATACAGATGAATAAACATTCCCTCCTATTTTTACTTTCCGCAGTTACTAATTAAATCCAAAATGATGAAATTACACCCCTGTCAAATGTCCGGTTGTCCTTTCACACTATTTTACAAAAATCCAAATTTGCATAAAGATCAGTCTAATGATAAGTGGCATTTGACAAAGTCCAAACTGTCCACAATTAATGAAACTACGCATTAGTCTAATTACAGCCATACATTTATTACATCATTAACTCTCTATCTATTTTGGAATCTGTTAATAAGGTTCTGGATCACTGCGTTGGATAAAAAAGATGCTGCGAAATTTTATCTAATCAAGGACATACTAAAACTATATCAAAGAAAGAAATTTCTGTTTGGCTCCAGTTCCTTAGAGTCAAGAAAATATTTATTTAGCACAAAGATGTGAAGTCTACTCATTCCGAGGCACGCGAGCGCAAAATTAAGAGCCAGGCACGCGTGAAAAAATTCGCAATCCAGCCGAAGCTTCGCGGTAGCTCAAAAAACCGGAACTGTATCGAAGTTCATTCCCCGGCGATCACTCCGGCGACCATAAATTCCGGCCCCGGAGTGCATCAAATTAATCGACAATTGGTCCCCCATCATGATCACGACAGCGATTAAACCTCGTTCACGTCGAATCCGGAAACACTTACGTTCGCGCTAATTATTTACAACGCGAGCTACAAGCCCCGTTCCTGCGGTGACGTTTACGGCGTGAACGTTGCTCTCTCGCGTCCGCTCTCGCGCGCTCTGCTCGCTCGCTCGCGTGCACGCGCGCGTGTGCACGCTTCCATCGTTTCACTTTTAAACCGGCCGGAGAGCGGTCCTCTCTTTCTCTCTTTTTTTTTTCATCCACGTCAGCTGGCGACGAACGTATAAATTTCCCATACAGCGGGTCCGCGTTCCATCAATCCGTTCGCGTCCCGGCGCTCGCGCGTCTCCGGCATCGTAAAAATCCGATTTCGCGTGCTCGCGATTACATAATCGGGTCCAGCGACCCGTCGGGTCACCGGGCGGAACTTTCGGCAAAAACTGATTAAAGAATCCCTCACTCCGTTTCCACACTTTCCGCGGGCTCGCGATTATTAGAAGACGAATGTTACGAAGCGCTCCAATCAAGAAATACCATTGTAGTCTGCAGATTTATTATACAGAGTGTCCAGCATAACGACCACAATTTTTCAATCATTTATTGCAATGTGGGAAAAAAATGCTTGAAACGAAACATCATCAGTCTTGGATATTCAACAAGTTGCAAATATAAAAATGGTAAAAATATAATTTTTTCAACAGAAAATCGAGGTCACAGGTCATGCACACGTTTTTAAGTGGCACGACAAATTTTTTCTGATGGAATAAATAGACCGATTGTGGAAAGCAGGAATAACATAAAAATTGATTTCATGCCTTAACGACTTTTTTACATTAAAAGCATCATTACAAAATTTTTGATTTTTTTAAACCTTTTACCGCTTTATACTTCATTAATTCACGAACGTCTGACCGACATTCGAACGAAACGTGGGAAGAAAAGTGGGAGGTAAACACCCTGTATGCGTCTATAGTGTGCACACAAGAAAGGGGTGAAAAAAGAGACAGCCGCCGCCACCACTGCGGGGGTTGAAGAAGGTTTGGCGAGAGAGTCACCCTCTCTCTCTGTCTCTGTTCTTTCGCGCCGCTTTATCTCGCAATTAAAGAGTTCCGCGCGTAATATCTGAAAACAGAGAAAAATTAGAGACGACCGGCGCGCGCGACTGTACCGCGAAATTTTCGTTGATGCAGCCCAGACACGAGAATGAAGAAAGTTTCGACGTAATTATTTTCCATGCGTTCCTTCTTCCCCTAATATTTTCTCATAGTTTCTCGAGCCCTGCAACGAGTACACCGACCGCCTGATGTAACCTTTTTAGACGACAACCACCCTAACTAACTAGGAAAATAACATTCCCCGCTTGTGCGTGGCTCGATGAAAAATAATAAATCCTCTCCTTCTTCTGGAAACTATGCTCTTGCCGGTGATGGTTTACATTTTGTTAGATGTACCTTCAGATCTTCATTATTAGATTATGGATTTTATGCATTTAGAAGAAAATTGAGAATTAACTACTCAACAATATAAAATCATCCCCAACGAACCCTAAATGTTCAAGTCCGCCTTTCTTAGTGCCAGCAACAAATCAGCAAGCTCCACGGTCGGCGCTCGGAATCCCGCGCTCGCGACTAAGTTTAATTGTAATTATTTCAAAAGGGCCGCGTTCCAGGCTGATGAGACGACGCTCGGTCGACGTAAATTGTCGACGGCCGGACAAAGACGCGTCACAGTTCGAGGCTGACGAAGCGTTGCTCTTCGGTCACCTGTCCGCGTACCTGTCTCTCTCTCTCTCTCTCTGTTCTCTCATGGGTAACAGAAGAGAGAGAAAAAGAGAGAGTGAGTCCGCGGTATCTCGGTCCTGGTTTTTCACGTTTCCTGAACACGCCGCGGCCTTTTTTCGTAGCCGCGGCCGCGCGCGTATCATCATTTTTGCTATTCCGACGAGAGGCTCGAACAGCGGCGCGGCTTGGCGCGCACGTAACGCAACGCGACGTAACGTAATACGGAGAAATAATAGGTTGATGAGGGGGATGGACGTGGTTACACGTGAGGAGGGGGAGGGAGGTGCACAGGGGGTGACCGGCGAGCGGCGCCTACGGGGAGACAAGGGGGTGGCGGGGGTTTGGAACCAGGAGCGCAAGAGGGTGGCGGCGTCCTGTTCATTATGCAACGACGCGACTGTATCCCCCCGGTACAACGAGCGCCGGTTCTCTGTTGCACCGGAGAACCGGCGCAAAGTACAATCGGGAGCCCCCGTGGTTAATGAGTCGACCGAACAAAGCGAAAAACCGTCCATTAAATAATGCACGATGCAACGTAGGAGCGCGAGCCTCCGCCAACCGGGATGTGCACCCAGGCACCCGGCGAAACGGGATCTCCCTTTTCCGGAAATTTTGCTCTGCCGCGGGCCTATGCACTCGATCTTCCCTGCTACTGCTGCTGCTACGGCTACTCTTGCTGCTACTGCTACTCCTGCTGCACCGTCTGCATTAACATCGATTTGGGAACCGCTCATCGCGTAACCAGAGCCGACCAGTTACGGAAACTGTAAGGTGATAGGGCGAGTTCTGTTGATGAGATAGGGTAATCTCGGGAGCTTGAAAATGAAGGGAGCTCCGGGAAGGGATTCTTCGAGAAAGGTGTTTGGGGATTGCGGAACAGGTTTTGGTGACGTTCGGATAGTTGAATGATGGCTGTGGTATATTTTGGTTGAATCAATTGGGGTTGCGGTAGGTGAGAGAGTATTGCTTGATAATGTGCTACAAAGACGAGATAATTTTCTTGGTTGATTGCAACAAAACAGGAGCTGAATTATTTGTTCGCGGCTTCACAAGCTGGAGAAATCACAATCGTGAAGACTTAATGATTTTAGTGAGTTGAGACTGATGTCTCTGGACTAGACTTGTTTACTCGCTGCACAACAAATTATAAATTGAAGAACGAAGGTATTATCACGAGAAGTAGATAGAGATGGGAAATATATATAATTTATAATTTCTTTTGGGTAATCAAATATAAGCACACTTAATGAGTGCAAACAATGCGCCCGATATTAAGCTGAAATGTGTTTCGTTTTTTAGACAGTTTTTAAACTAACCCAAGTTTTTAAAGGATTAAAGTGTTATTCAAGTCGAACGCTCGATACAAACGTATGTGATATAGAAATACACAATATTTCACGTTCACAGACTGTGCAAGAACGTTTGTTCAATAAATACAAATATGAATGCATCTTCACAATCTCAATAATTGTAAATTAAAAAATCGGCGATAGTGTTAATAAATTTAATATCAAACAAAGATGTTTAATTCATTTATCCTGTTCCTTCACGAGATCTAAGATCTTAATAAATTTAATATCAAACAAAAATGTTTAATTCATTTATCCTGTTCCTTCACATGGACTGAAATAAGGAATTAGATTATTTATTATAAACTGTAAAAATTAGCTGAGTATCAGTAAAGTAACAGAAATGTGTAAGGGATTCACGTATAAGGGTGTAGCCCTGCATATCCTGCGAAGCAAGGAGCCAAGTCGGTCGGTTCACATCCGTGCGTGTACGCCGACTCGAGCCAACATCCTCGGAGCTGACGCACCCTGTATTTTATCTAGACTTTCATCTAAGCTCCCCTATGCATCTAATCGCGCCACCCCACCACGATTTTCTATGAAAGGGCTAGGAAAGGAACCGGAGTGGGGTTGCTCGAAACCTGGTGGGGAAAAGCTGCACACACGCAGATGCGAGCGAATGATCGTGTATGGATCGCGGCTGGAAGGGGTAACAACCCTTAATAAATGCGCACTCGAGGAGGGCGCAGCGGTTCGTGAAAAAGTATTAAGAAGGACCGTCCTGAAACTATCTTACAGAATTAACCTACAATTTTATCAATTTTTCAAAACAATAACCCATAACTACCGTCAGGCCAAAAATTTGACAGTGTTTTCGTAATTTTACTCTAATTATTTTAAACTCCCATGAACACCCTTAAAACCGTTAATTTATATCCAGTCGTTCGTAAGGCACTTCTAATTCAATTTTACAAAATATTTAAACTCTCGGAGAAAAACAAAGTGTATTAAAATAATATATCAATCTCTACTAGAACGTGGAAAATGAACTACCCCTTCTAATATTTGTGGAAGAACACAGAAAATCGTGGAATTAGCTAATAGGAAGCTTTAAAAATTTTTATGAACTAGTTTGAAATACTAAGCAAAAAATGTGGCGTAACAGATGGATCAAAAGTAAGGCAGAAATCTCTGGCAGACCATGAAGAACGCACTACTCTCCGGGATCGAGGCAGGAAGGCATAGTCCATTGTCCGCGCTGATCCGGTAATCCAATTCCGAAGCTAATTGGCTACTTGATCGCCAATAATAGCGGACACCTTCGCCGGGTAAAACCCGGTCTTTTTCTTGGTGCTAAGAACCGGTCAGTCGGCCGATCGGCGATTTGCATTCCAAGGTCCAAGCAGCGGCCGGCATTATCCGGTGTCACGAAGAATAAAAACTCATTCTCCGGTGGGAGAATGAACGGAGAGAATGGGACACTCGAAGTGAAGGTCGTCGCTAGCTACGGTTCTTGGGGGGTGGACACCACACGTACGAGTCTCTGGAAACGACGGAAATTTTTTTCTGCAAAGCGGTTGAAATGTAAATTAAGTCGACGTGCTTAAGAATGTGAGATTATTAAGAGAGACCGCTGACTCTCCGTCGCCCATACCCCGGATACTGTGCGGCTTGCGAAAACATTTCTCCGCTTTTTATTCTTTTGCCCCACGTCCGCGCATTATAAAGCACATATTACCCGGTTGCTGCCTTATGCCAGTCCCTCGCTCTCCTACGTCTTCCTCCTCTTTTTTCTACCTTTTCTTCTCCTCGGGGGACGTGACTGTCCTCCACGAGTGCTTCTTAAAGTTTCAACGAGTCACCTCGAGGCTCTCAAGTGCGTTGCAACGCGGGAAAAAGCCCGCGGGGCTTCTTCTACCCGAGAAAAACTTCTGCGAATCGTCATCGTCATGCAATGGGTATGCATCAGAGTTGGGCAAAAATTTAATCAACGATTGACAAATAAATTTCTACTTCAATCGCAATTAACAATTAAACTCCTACTTTAGTCGTTAATTGCGGTTAACGATTACATTCTTTTCAATTGTAATCGTCGATCGGATAATTACTGAAATTTCGAAATATGGAATCAAAACTGTATGCATATTGAAAAAAATGTAAACTGAGTATATTGTCATTTGGTCTATAATACGATCTCTATGTGCCTACTTATTAAAATTTATGGATAGACCGTGTGGCGATTTACTTCAACAATTGATTAAATCAGTCTCCGATTTTTCGATGATTTCTTTTTTAATCAACGATTGAGGGTTAATTTAATCAATCGATTGAATTAATCGTACATTTTTCAATGATTACCTTTTTTAATCGTACACATTAATCAATCAATCTTGGTTAAAATTTTAATCAATTAATCCTCATCTCTGGTATGCATCAAGCATTATTATATGTAAGGGTGTTACTCTTCAAACGTTTTCTGCTTCCGGATACTGTGAAACGTCCAATCTGTCCCTATCTCATATTTTGGGATACATTTCTTCAAATTGCTAACTCAGAAATTAGTCAGAATCGTTTCAGCATTGTATTAGGGTTAAAAAATTGGAGGGGCATGGTAAACACTGAAACCACATATACCTGATCTGATAGATTTTTGTCAATTTTAAACATTTCATTTTATTATAAATACAAGAATTCTTCAGTAAATGCGCCTTTTATATTTGTTGTTATCGCGTAAATTTTGTATTTTAATGCAGCAGGTGCATTATAGCAGGTGTAGTTTAGAAACGCATATACGGGCAGAAACAAAGAAATTCAATTAGTTTCTGCGAGCATTAATGTACATAATTGTACGAATGCAAACGCGCGCAATATTATTTAAATGGGAAGTTACACAGTGCGGAGATGTACAGTTCTAACGACAATAAACTAGAAATGTTTAATTAACAACGATCTCTAAATCAACTGTTACAATAATATACCACATCCCGATGTTAATTTGATTTGTTCGGCCGCTCTGATTAAAATAATCAACTGATCGGGTTTTCTTTTATTTACACAGACGGATCGATTATACTATATTCCCAACTTAATTCTCCCTATAAAATCACCGCCTTCCTGCATCAGATCGAAATCACCCCTCCACTCTTTAAACAATAAATGAACCGTAAGGTCAGCTTCCACTCAAAACGCAGACATTTTAAGTAGAAGCCTCGCCTTCCCGCGGCATCTAATAACGAAATTCCGATCTTCCAGCTCGGCGTGCACCGGATTCCAGCAAACACTGACAATTCTTTCGTGAAAACCGTTAATCGTCCGCGGAGGCATTAATCTCCGGCATCAAACCTCTTCTAACGCGTTATTCAATTACTCGAAGGGGTTCCTGCGATTAGATTGTCCCCTGCGCTCGATACTTCCAGCATCCCTTACGAAAAGAGGGCGCCACTTAACCGTGTGCACCGTTCCCATCTCGGCGTCGTCGAAAAATCATCCCCCGATCGCTCTCTCCAGGAATCGTTTATCTCCTATAAGAATCCCCACATCGTTGAACAATCCTCAGGGTTATGGATGATCGAAGGATGAGAAATAGGGATTGAAGAGAGGCGTGGGGGAGTGTGGAAAGAAAAGAAAAAGGCAGTTGCCGGGGAAAGTATGGAGGCAATCAGTGCCGGGCGATGTTGGCTTGCGAGAAATCGTCACGGCACCGACTACCTGGGGGTCGTAATCGAATCAAGGAGCGCTATTTATTTTTCCATCCATTTAAAAACGTGTTAAAATGCAAAAAAGCGAACGGCCATGGAGAGGGGTTGAGCGTGGCGGGCGCGTCGTTGGCTGCGGGGATGGTTAGAAACCGGCGGAGTCGCTGGGAAGAGGTGGCAGAGGAGAAAGAGAAAGAGGAGCTGGTCATGGTGGAGAAAGGTCGATGAGCACGAGAACGAGCGAGGCTGCTGGCGAAGTGGGATGTCTAGGGGGTTGGCAGGGGGTTGTGTCGAGGGGCTGTGCGGGGGGTGGGAACGGGGCGCACAGCCATGGCTAGGAGAGGGTGGGCAGCCACGGCTAGTCCGGGAGCGGAGTAAAGGGTGAAAATGCAAAAAGGCGTCGGGGATCTCGCTCAATACCGAAGCGGCGGCGCAAGCGCCTTCATTTTGTTTTTCGTACGTCGCCGCGTCGCTTTCCCTTTTCCAAGATGGCCGCGCCCGTACCACGGCGTCGGTAACTGGCACCCTCCCGGCGCGGCGTCGCGGAGCCGACAATGCGGCCTACTTTGCCGGCCGGAGAAGAAATCACCACCGAAATCGCGGCCGCCGCGTGGCGCTTCGCTCGCACACGCGAAACCACCCCTGTGGACCTTAGCCCGGGAGACTTTAATACTGGCAGGGACATGATCCTCAACCTAAAATCTTCCATCGAAAAATCTGAGATTCTTTTGATATTTACTTTTCATTAATTCTTTAATCGTGAGGGTAGAAATGGCCAAGAAAGAAATTCTTGCATCAACCCCAGAATCCCAGCTTAGGATTTTCTGGGTTCTCTTGGGAATTCCTGAAGGCCCTATAAGGTCCTTTGGGAATACTATAATTGTCGATAATATTTCCATGTTCTCTTGGTGGAGCCATCCAAATTACTAATTACTTAGGTTTACGACGCCTCCTTAGAGGGACGGTCAAGTGGAAAGGGTTAATATATGATGCATCAATCTATTCTATCCTCCACTAATCAGACAATATGAGAATGTATTAAAATTTTATTTTGCCGTATGACTTGAGACCGGCGCGTCGTCTGGCTTAAATATTTTAAGTCTGGCTCGTTAAATAATTTCATAACTGGCGTGAAATGCATTTCTCTTGTACCGCGACTTTTATTATTATATCTTGATTGGCACCTGAAGTTTTGTAAACGTCATAATAATGAAACAGCCTTCCGCCCTTTATTCTTTATTCTTAGAATGTCTGTTGTCTGCAGCATTTTTCACTTGACGCCTGACGTTCTACAGTAGATTCGATTAACCTTTCTTTCTCCCCCCACCACCAGTCCTGCCCTGAAAAAGCATACTTGTCGCGCATATTATTTTATCTTGCAGCGAAATGCTTTTAAACTGTCGTTCGAAAAGTTGCAAACGGACAGATCGCGCGTCAATTATCTGCTTGATTCGCACCGGGCTGCATATTATTTATTCTCTTTAACTTTTCCATTTTGCTGGCACCATGCGTTCTTGGCAAATATTTCTTTCGTAATTAAACGCCTGAAATCTGATACCGATTTAATCGACCGCTCGCACACGCTCGCTCGAAAAGACAGCACATAGAAATTCCATTATAATCCTGTAACCTGATCAAATTTGTAGATCGACCGTCTACCGTTCTATAGATATCGCAACGCCAAGAGAAAAAGTGAACGGAAAAGCATCGTTAGTATTATTTACCTTTAGCTATTTGCATTGGGCATCCTCCGTTGTAATTACAGTTTTTAAAAACTGTCATAAGCAAACAAATTACTGCCTTTTCTCATTTACCTTTCAAAACCGCGCAATTATTCTACCTTTACAAAGAGATCGATAAAACGTGTTCATAAGGACAAAATACTTGACAAAAATTACCGAACGCATTAACAACACACAATTTTTTTAATAAACACATCTGTGACCTCGTTAATGATTCTTTTATCAATGCTCATCGGCGCACTTCCCATTTAACTTTCAATACCAGGCAATTGTTCTACCTTCACAAACAGGTCGATAAAATATGTTCATAAAGACAATATTTAACAAATGTTACCAGATGCGTTAGTATGCATAATTTTTTAGTCGAACTGAAAATTTCGTTTACAAAATTGTTATCAATCTTCACCGGGTGCATTAGCGAAGAATTTTATAATCGAACCTCATGTGTGTCTATAAATTGTCTTTTACAAATCACCGATGTACTTTACATTCTTAAGGCGTCCCAGATCGACGAGTGTACTTAATTAACAATAGGTCCACCAGTGAGTTAATTATCGACTGGTATCGAAACCAGATACTGCTGTGTAGTCTACGCGTGCGTGTGTCGTGTTTCGTGGAACGTGGAAAAAAAGTCTTCTTAAAGCTAAACGATCAATTGCGAGACACGCGACGCGCACACCGAACGGCCGTCAATTATGACGTCAATGCACGGCAGAAAAAGTACGCGAATTCTGGCTCATTTACGTAATTCGAGGCGACTGTATTCAATTGCAAATGCATTTACTTGGGATTCGAGTTACAGCCCCGGCCTCCTGCCGCGTGATATTTTTCTTTTTCCCCCATTGCGCTCGCATCGGCGTCTACAGTTTCCTGTCGCATAATTCCGTCATTCCCCGCTGCAACTTCTGCCTCAAAGGGACCGTGCGTGCTGAAAACTGCGACCTCTATTTGTATTACTCTTTCAGCGACGTTTCTCGAGCATTAGAAACGGCTGCGAGCTTCCCGAGCACCATGGGAATTCCAGCCGTGGAATAAATAATATTGATAACAGACAAAAATCCGACTTTCCATAATGCTGCAACTCTTCTCTACGTACAATAAAAATCAAAAAATACTCGGACATCGGAGTTCCATGAAAAAGATTTAATAAATATCGTCAGATGCTTTCACCCCTTCCATTCCAGATATGGAAAATGTAATCACATAAAATCTCATCATCATGCACATCATCTTACATGTTGCTTTTAGACATAAATATTGTTCCTTCCATTGTGAAGACTGTAGAATTAATTAGATCTTGTTCATCATGAATAATTTCCTATAAGATAGAGAAAATTTATATTTATTATACAGCAACATTTGCTCCAACAACATTCAAGTATTTTCAAAGTCTATTCAAAATGAGTGAATATCGAATATTGTCAATGTATATCATTTAAGAAAATGTTTTAAAATAATTCTATATAATAGCACAATCAAGTTTGTACACGTATGTGCAAACATGTGGGTCATTTTGACCTGCTTTTAGCGAGAACGTTCGCTCTGCGAGGGTTAAGCCCTTCGCTGTAGAAGCGTGTGGAGCGTATATCGATTGGAAAGTACCGATCAGAGAGGAACGGAATGTAATGGAGATTTCTACATTGAGATCAATGGATAATCTTGAAATTATCGGGCCGGCCCATAAATTTATCCGTATTCGAAGTCTAAGCGTAATCGACTCCCTTGAATTGATATTTCCAACCCCATCATATTACCAGTTAATACCTCCGACGTATTCGCCATTGCCGACAAGACGGAAGTAAATCGCTGGTACATGAAATCATGGCAAATTTCCATTTTTCCAATAATTTCTATAATTCGTTCATCGATCTGAATACGATATACTCACTACAAGCTGGAAAAAGTAACAACCAATTAAACGATAATAGTGTTTCTTTTTCTGTTCGATCAAAATCTCTCGTCGAAATATTACTGAAATCTCCGATAATATTAATGAGGTGGCAGTAATCCAGATAAAAAAAATGTACAGGTTAAACATATAGAAGAAATGCTCCTGCAACGAAAGATTATAAATGTAATGATCCAAATAAAATGTATTAAAAATATGAACGAAATGGTCATGCACATATAGGCTAAAATAAATGAGATTGATGGCAATAATCCAAATAGAAAATGTGCAGGTTAAAAATATGAAAGAAATGCAACTAAGGACTAAAATAAATGAGATTGATGGTAATAATCCGGTTCAAAGGTACTCGTTAAAAATATAAAGAACTGGCGTTGCAAATGAAGATTAAAATAAATTGATGGCAATAATCCGAATAAAAACTGTACAGATCAGAAATTTTTAAAAAAGATCTTGTAAATTGGTCGAATCCGTTTGAGAGCTTGTTGGGTTGGATCATTGATTAATTTTATTTCTTCTAAAATTACAGACACGAGTTATTTACTTTGCTTTCCATTTATATGTATTAATTTAATGGCGAACGGAAATATTTTCTCGGCCACTGAGAAAGTCTCTTTGGCAGATCGGGCCACCGCAAGTGGATGCTAATGTATTCTGATTCCACGTTTGTTCAAAAGCCTTCTACTATTTATCTTACGGCTGTACATTATGTTCTACACTCCTTGCAGCTCGACTGCAACCACCGGAAGTCAGTCCCCCGAACTATATAAAATTTACAATATTTTTATCACGATCATTCATCCGCGAAACACAAACCGGAATACAGAAATAAGCAAAACCAAAGTCACTTACAGATATTTTTCGAACCGAATCCACGCATGTATTACAATGTAATTAACTCTTAATGAAGGGTTGCGACTCCCGCAATTTTCCTTGGGATATGAACTAAAACTCGCATAATTTACGAGTCCCTTGTTATTCGAAGAAAGAAAAGCAAGAAGATATTCGATATATTTCGCGATTTATAGTCTGGAGTGTTGTGCAACTTCGTTTGATGCATTTGTTTGAACGATCATCGTAATTTGTGCGAGGCTGTCAAACGACACGACCCTGTTAGACAACAGCGCAACGCTGTCGTAAAATCTGTTGCGTTGCAAGTTGTGTATATTGATATACAGGGTGATCCAATAACTCAGACCACCTGGGGTATCTCCGTTATTTGTAATGGTACGCCGGGAATTTATTTACAGCAATTTTGCAATCCCAAGGAGACTGCGTCATGTCCACAATAATAATTTTCACGGTGGAGGGAACTCGAAAGATTTCAAGGTTGCTCCAATTTTTATACACAGCCACAATATCGTGAAGATCAAGGCCCCACGTTGAATGAATACCATTCACATTGTTATTTAAAAAAAATCATAACATAATATTTTTAACACTGAACCTACCACTGTCGGTCAAATGATCGGTTTTATATTTTTCATTTCACAATTATTGAAATTATGAAGTTGCTTACATCGAAATTGATTCGATAAATTTCTTTATCCAAGTACATATTGTTATAAAAATTGCACTGAATCTAAATAAATAGTCTTGTCATTTTTGTAAGCAAAAACATTTTAATCGCTTTTAGCGCTCGGTAAGGTTTAGTGTTAATAAAACACCTTTTATGGTGTTTAACCTTTCGATTGGAAATATTATAATATGATATTTTCCAGAGAACATCAAAAACTGTTAAAGGAATTATAACATACAGGTACTTAGGTACCCGTATGCCTATACAAGGACTAAGGAAGCACAGTCTACCATAATATCAATGAGATCGTGAAGACGTAAATCGGTAAAAATCGAAGACCGGAATCAGTACGTTCTGTGAAGTGGCTCCGATCAAACAATTCGTCGTAATAACTCGTCAGGCGATAAATCGCGGCTAGTATGGGCCCCTTAAGCGTCGTTACGAAAATGTTAACATAAAATAACAATGCGATCCGGAGTGTAAAGGGACGACGTTTGCCGGGATGGCTGGGCTCGCGCCGGGATGCAACGAATGTTCCTATTTATCATTTCCGAAACGCTCGTTTCTCTGTACTCCACCATTTTGAAAATCGCTACTCGCATTACCACGGCCGTGCCCCGACCGGAAACAACTCGAGCTTCCCGGGTATTCGCGGTTTTCGCTATTCCCTCATACTGATCCGCGCACCAGGAGAAGCGTCGAATATGTTTGCGCGCGACGAGACCCGGAACACTGTTACGCCACTACGCCTGCTAATCGACTGATAATTGCTGTAACAACCGCCGCTTCAGAATGCCATCAGCGGTGCATTAAAGTAATAAGACTGCAGGCGCTTCTGCCGGGATCGGTTCTTTCGGAGATGAACGATCGCAGAACGATATCGGCGAACGATCGAGGATGAACAGCAATTTCGCAGCGTCCCACCATTTGTCTATGTCTTAGATTGCTGCAAAAATAATCGCGGTTTCTTGAATTTTTACTGGTGGTACGCTGGGTCTCTCATGACCCCAGCAAAATGTTCTGTGTACTCCTTCTTCGCTGATGCATCGCAAGATAATTGCAAACGTGATGTTTCTTTTGAACATTTGAATTTTGTAGTCCAGTCAATTTTTAAGGAATTTTTGGAATCATTCCTCGATGATGTTTTCTATCGTTTGACGAATGTGATCTTTCGCGTTTCACGATTGATTTTTCTCTGTCTCTCTCTCTCTCTCTCTCTCTCTCTCTCTCTCTCTCTCTCTCTCTCTCTCTCTCTCTCTCTCTCTCTCTCTCTCTCTCTCTCTCTCTGACATATTGTTAGTGTTTTTGAAATTTTTTCGCGCGACGAAAAAATGGCTAGTGTGAAACCGAAGTAGGAGTTGGTTGAAAAAGGTCAAGAGTAGGGCCGCCACATGAATGATGCTACACTCAATGAACTAGCGCGACAGTCGGCCCCGTTTGCACATGCGCGTCACAGTATCGGTCGGCTAGAAACAATTTTCTAATGTCATCTAAAATTGAACACAGTAGTGTAATAGTAAAAGTAATAGTAAAAAGCCATCCCGAAATACTTTGCAATTATAGCAAAACGAAAGTGCAACATTGACATCTCTCTCAGCACCAAAAAGCAATATTTTCAATGGAATTAAAATCTTGAATAATCAGGACATTTTAGAGTCCAGGGAATTTTCTTTGCCATTTTTGTCGCGTCGATGCTTGGAATTCGGATAACACAGCATAGAAAGTAAATGAACGACTACAATAATTTAATATTGATTAAAGCCTTTATTTCACATCAGTTTTCTCCGTAGAGCAGATGAAATTATGTACAGACGCAGATATTTTTAAATATATTGCCAATTTGAATGTGCGCACACTACTCACATACAGTCAGATTAGCAAAGCAGAAAAGTTTACGCGCGCGTGCTGCTGTAATATTGCGGAAAGGCTGATTCATTTTGTCACATGTCGCATCGGACGCGCGCGCTATATCAGACGGTATTATTTCCACCCAATTTCACAATTATAAGCAGGTACACACATGCCTTCGAGCAATTCTCATTTTCTGATTGGTCGTAACACACGGAACTTCGCGAGGTCGTGCAATTTTCACGCGGCTCTATGTGTTCCTAAATATTCTGCTCTACTGGTAAATTACATTTATAATCAGAATATATCGCCTCCGGGAAGGCATTACACAAATTACAGAAGTGGAATCTTGCAGAGCATCGCAACATTTCGAACAGATCATTACTTGATATATTATATCGTAAAATGTATTCTACAGAAAAACCGAATAATGTCGGTCAATTAAATTTCCTGAAATATTTCGATAACTGCCTGAAATAATCTGCACTCTTTGATTATTCAGAGAACGATGAATTGATCGCGGCAGCATTGGAAAGAGCAATAAAAAAACTTCCGGTGTTAGAAAACACGAATGCTACAAAGCCTTCAAAGAACCAATCCCAACAAGCATGGGTAAACGACACCAGCATCGTTTTTAGTATCTATATTTACGGAATAAAGCCTCTTCGCCTGAAATACCATTTTCAAAAGTTCCAAATCTCTACCCACACTAAGAGCGGTACGTGGGTGGAATCGTGATACCGAATTTTACATTTACACGGCTGTGCTACAATATTTGTTCAAAATATATTATACATATATTATTTTTCAAACGCAAAAAATGTCTCTTTGAGAATGATCCACATAAAGATCGAAACGTCGAGAAGCATGTTTAATTAATTGCACATTTGCTGTTTTTCTATAACATAAAATTTATTATATATTTAAATTTCGATCGAGAAGAATTCACCTTTTACATTTATCTCAATTACTACGTACGATACACGATTTAATTGAAAAGCAACTAGTAAAGGCACATTATCTTTATTGCGTGTACTTTTGTCAAATCTTTGCATCACTCGTTACGGATGCAACAAAATAATTCATTCGATTCTACGTTTTCTTCTTTTACATTATACATATACGCATTCGTAATGTGTGAGTACTCATTATTAGGGTGATTCGATAATTATTACGATTATTATAAGACGTATAATTAAGGATGACCAATAAATTCTAAGAAATAAATCTTTTGAAATTTATAAATACCATAAATGCATAAAAATCCGCAGTCTACCTAGACAAAATTTCAACGTCTCATCACCGCTTTATTTTCATTGAACAAAATCCGCAGCGGGAACGATTGTCCAGAAATCCGCGAAAAAGGAGGGAATTCGCAGGAAGATCGCAGGGTGGAAGACCTTCGGGGAAGATCGTTGGGGTTTCGCAGAATGCCGTGCAGAGGTGGCGGTTATGGCGAGTCGGCGTCCGGCGTTAAATCGCGATACATTATCCGCGACATTACGCTGCGCGTCGTATCGGGCGGCCATTAAGTCAACGACTGCGGACATTTGCATTCCTCGGAGCAGTCTGGCAGTTCCCGGAAGACGGGGATCAGGATGGCAGTCGGTTGGTCGTTTGCTGGGGAAAAAGCGGGTAGGAACGATCCCGAGGCGACTATGGCCGCCTTGCGTGTTGGCGCGGGCAGATAACCGGGGCGATATTAAACATAATTCGCGCGTTTATCGCGGCCGCGGTACCGCTCGTAATCCGGCATTCGACGCATCCGCGCATTTGAGCGCGCGTGTTCGTCGGCGGCGTCGGCGTCGCGACGACCAGCGTCGGTCGTTTGAGCCGCGAGAGAGCCCCGCGGAGAACAAAAGAGAGACGCGACCCTTCGAAAACACGCCGCGATACGAGGAGATGGATAGATAGGCGACGAAAAGGACGGGACAAAGGGGACAGCGACGGAAGAGGACGATAGAGAAAAATAAATAGAAAATGAAGGAAGGAATGGAAAAAAGACAGACAAGAATGGCCAGTGCCGGGAGCGAAACGCGGCGATGAGGGCTGAGAGAGCGATAGAGAGAGAGACGGTGGTGGGATGGGGGGAAGGGGGCGGTGGAGAACGCAAGAGGTAAAGAAACGATGAAGGGATGAGGGAAAAAAGGGGATGGAGGAAGAGAGACATCGAGTTGATACGGTGAAAAGAGAGGGAGGCACACTGCCGTTGGACATTAAGAACGTTTCGTGCGGCAATTTAACCACCGACCAGGGACGCCGAGGGCGGCGCAGCCGGCGTCCCTGCGAAGGCAGCCTCTGAACGATATGGGGAGAGAGGGTGGCCGGGAAGCGAGGGAAAGAGTCGAAATGAGACAGAGAGAAGAAGGGGCCTGCGCCACACCGGTATAGAGTTTTTACGACTTCTACGCGCGTGCGCCTGCACACCTGGAGATTAGGTTTAACAGCCTTAATTTTAAAAAATTGCCGCCTCTCCCCGACAATCTCCACTCCCCCTCGCTTCCTCTTATTCTTCTACCTGGCTCGTTCAACCTCCCTGTTCTCCTCCTACTTCTCCACCCTCTGGCTCTCTTTTCCTCCCCTCCCACTCTCTCTCGCTCTTCAGCTAGGAGACTCTCCACCACCAGTATCCAGCAGCACCACCACCACCTCACGGGCCACCCTTCCCACGGCGAAACGAAATTGCGCCGCTTTGCACCGTCGAGGATAAAGTTCTGGATGCTCCGTTGCCACCCCTTGCCGCCTATCTGCGACGACGAACTCTCGAGACAGCCGCGCGGACGCGGAAACACGCCGGGACATTTAGCCCATTTACCAGCCGTCTACATATACATACATGCCGGTCAGGATTAGGCATTAGGAAGTGCCGGGAATATGCCCACAGAATTTTGGGGAAAATTGTTTAGGGCTGGGAACACCCGTGGAGAATGCTGCGAACGGGTGGCGCCATAGGCAGAGTCTTCGTCCGGTTTAACGATGGTTTCGCTTGCTGGACTGATAGCGCTGAGGCCGCCGAAATGCGACTCGGGATCGAGTCAATCCGATTATTCAGGCGTTAGGTGGCCTTTGGTAACCTGCATCATCCAATTTTTAGTAAACTTTAAAGGTTCAGTGGGTGGAAGGTGGGCGGAATCCTTGTTGGTTTTCTTATGTGGCTTTTTCTCAGTTCTTAAGGGTGAAGACATTCTTCAGAGTTCTTCAGGCTCAAGCATCTTGAATGGAGATATATATTACCCAAGTGTTATCAGTAACACACATTCTCTTGTATATTCGAAATTGACAAATGTCATAAATCCGCAAACGTGTACAATCAAATTAGAAATTAGAAATCTACCCATTAAGTGTATCGATAAGTGCATGTTCTGAAGGTAATTTTCAAAGCCAGTTAAAATTATGATTATTATATTAGATAATAGACTATATAAGGGCTTACGTTAATCAGAAAGTGATTCAAACTTGATCACGCTTCCCGCACATTTCCATGGTAGTAACTCGTGTCCACGGTTTCAGGGAATTAAAACCGGTCATCCGTGGCCTTCGACCACCCGTCAGCGAGGCTGCGATCAACCTATAAAAAAGAAACGGAAGTCGTCAACGATGTGAGTACCGCAGATTTTCCCACGCAAAATAACGACACCGGCCTCCCTCGACCAGTGCCGTCACGAAGAAAAATCTCCACCCCTCTCCCCCTGATTACAGCGAACCAAATCCTTACGATTCATCGCGCGAAAAACCCTACAGCTAAATCCACGAATGAATTCCAGGATCGGTGAACCCTGCACCAGACAGACAATTTCATCTTGCAGGGGCATATCGGCCAAGTCGTAGCGACCGGAGCGGAGCAGGGCGGGGCGGGGTGGCATCTAGGTGCCTAGATTAATTAACAACTTCGTAAACCGTCCCTTCTCGTAGGAACCCTTTTCGTAATTCCGTGGAAATTTTCGTCGTGGCCCCGCCTCTGCTGGCTGGCCGCAATAAAATCCACGTTGAGCCAGATTCCAGACTCGTGTGAAATATCGCCGCGAATTATCATACCATCTGAAATTAAAGGGCTGAAATTTCGGGGTGGTACCGCACCGACGGTGGTGCCCGCTGGAAAATAATTTTGATGCTCACTCTGTACTTCTCTACGCGCGTTGCTACCCCCCCCGGACCACCCCTTGGCCGCGTCGTCCACCCCGCCGGCACCATCACACACCCCCGTAACCTCCCAACCCCCGAAACCCCTCGGGCCGCAAATCCCGCGCTCTGATCCTCTCCTTCCTTCCTTCCTTCCTTCCCTGCCCCCTTTTCCTTCGTTCCTAACGTAGGACAGACAGAGAGTCGAATCTACTAGCCGGCGCATAGAGGGGTTCAACTGAGTCTGGGGGCCTTGAGGGGTAGGTGAGCAGGTAGGGGGACGACGACGGCTCGGCAACCGTGACGCTACAGAGAGAAAGAGAGAGAAACGAAAGAGAGGCCCTCGGTGAACATAGAACAAGCCAGCAAGTGCTACTCCGATGTTCTCGAGTGCGGACCGGTCGACGCGGCTCGGCTCGGCGCGGCGCGCCGGTGGGAAAGAAAATCGTGGTCTCGTCGGATGCGGGGGTGGCAGAGGAAAAGAGAAGAGAAAGAGACGGAGAGGCTGACACGGCCGCGAACGAGAGAGAAAGAAAGATTTCCGGCGGACAAGTGCGCGCTCCAGCAGAGCGAAAGGGCGCCCTCTTTGGCCGCTCGTGCGCATTCGCCTTCCTCTTCCTGCCCTCTTAGCCGGCGATCACCCCCGCGCCCAACGAGCGCTGCGCTCTCTCGCTGGCTTCTTTTTGTCTCGCGCAACGCGTCCTGCGTTTCCCCGGCACGGCGCGCGCTGCTTTTCCTGGCCACGAGCGACGATTTTTCTTTCGCAGCGTCTGCGCGGCCACGCCCTCCCGCTGCAATGGCCGCGATACCGAAATTCCTCGCGGGGGCGGCGCCCTTCCCCCCGCCGACACCCCCTCACCCCTACCGCAGTTTTTCCGTCTCCGTCGTGCGAACCGAGCTACCCTAATTTTGGTAACACGCGCCTCGTCTGTCTCGTCCACCGCCGTCACCCCCTCCACCATCTCCCGGGACCTTTTTTCTGTTTTTTCTGCCACTTCCCCTACTCTCCCGGTAACTACCTCTTCGCTATCCATCTCGCGACCTCTCCCGCTAGCGTCTCTCTTTCCCTTTGAAAGAGAGCGGACCACGATAACGACGAGGCGCGCCGACCACCCCCGCTGCCACTTCTTCCTTCACTCCATGATGAGGGCGAGAGGGAGAGAGAAAGAGAGAAAGGCAGAGAGGGACGCTGCGCGGGGGTACGTTTTAAGAGGTCCCTCAAACAAGCTCGTGGCTACGACGCCAGCTGTCTGTGTGCATTGTACTTGGCTCGTGTAATGTGTACGTACGTCTTTGATCGAGTGTTTATACGGACTTGGTTCAGAAATCGATTGGTCTCCACGGTTAATGAGTCGGGCTGAATGCTATTGATGTTTCCGATCGATTTATGGACCGACTCGCTCCACGCCCGCGAAGAATCGCGCCGGCAAATCGACCGGAACGATCGATCGCACCGTGACGCTCAAGAGCAGAGGTCTCAGAATTTTAGGGGTTGCTTGGAGGGTAGAAATATTGATGTAGGACTGGTAGGAGGATAGGGTATGCGACCGCGCTTTAGGCGAACTTGGCTGGTTTAGCGTATCGAATTTAGGGGGTGAATGCACTACACTTGCCATAGTCTTAGATGTTTCGTCTAAAATTTTTGGGACAGCTTGAGGATCTCTGGAAGTATCGATGTAGGATTGATGGAAGAATACGTGTAGATTTAGGGGGGTGAACGCACTTGTCATAGTCTTAGATGCTTCACTCGGAATTTTAGGGGATGTTCGTACGTCTCTAGAATTATTGATGTAGCTAGGAGGACAGTGTAGGTGATTTTAGGCGAACTGTAGATTTAGCGTTTCGAGTTTAGCGGGGTGAACGCTTTTCCCCACATCGATGCAAAGTAATTCCGTAAACCGCGACTGCAGTAGTGAATACGAATTGCTATTAAAATCGATGAACCCGTCCAGATATAAAATAACAGTCAGAGCGAGGGGTTAGTGCGGACTCGATTTAACAACTGATTATACTGACCGATTAGTGAAGTTCATCGATGTTATAAACGATAGATTTACAGGATTTAAGCGTCGGTACCTGTGGATTAGATTTTCGGGCATAATCCGTACTCGACGCGCCATGATGGCTGATAATATTCTCGACATTATTTCATATTTCTGCTGCGGCAACACGCCGAGGACGAGGCTCACGCAAAAATTCCGGGACCGGAAAGAAATAATTGGAAACGGTCACCCTTGCTTAATCTCATTAGATGCCGATCGTTTAAGAATTAACCGCAGGCAATTAATTTCAGCGTGGCTTGAGACAAATGTAACAGCCTTCAATATTATTATGTTTTAAATTATGTAATATTATTATAATATACATATATATAATATTATTGTGCACCATATTTGCATTAGACGGCTCGCGTGAATCGAAACAATTATATTTCATTCATTTGTATTAAAATTGAAATCACGGAGAGCACGGATGTTTAAGGAATGCATCGGACAAACGAGAATGAATTGGTCGATCGAACAATTGACATTAACCATGAATTTTTCATTGGGAACGCGGCGGGCGAACGATCGGGAAAGATTTAACGCAGTTCCAACGAAATGTAACGATAATGAAATTAAGTAGTTCGTTCTTCATCGTCATGCGTTTCTGGTACGCATGTAAATGAGCGAATGATTAACATTAAATTCGTGGGAATATCGTGAACAGCCATCGACACGGCGCTGCGCCGCGATACACCGTCAGTTGAAATTTGTCTGCGTATTTCGTCATAAAGCTGTTTCGAGTAACGTTCGCCAGCCGCATGGATTTTATTCCGCGAGCGTGCCTATATCAGAACCTCCATTTTCTGTACCGCAAGTTTCATTAATATCTAGATATTGAAATTCGAAATGCGGCGAATTTGAAACAATCGGTATTACAAAATCAAACGACTTTCTTTTGGGTTTCAACAAACAAATCATTTAGAATTTTGATAATTGACATTTACAGAAGCACACCTTGAATCGATTCCAATTGCTACAGAATCGAACGATTTTCTATCTTATTATTTTCAAGAAAAGAGTTTGTTAAAATTTGGTACATACATAAGTTGAATTGATTCTGATTAAAAATTCGCGCGCGCGTCTCGTTGTTAAATTGCGGACCGCGCGCGCGCGGTGGCGAATAAATAAATATAAAGTGGACGCGGTTCTGTAAAAACATGTACATCTTACAAATCTTCCAGGTAATTAACATTCTTCCAGGAGGACGTTCACGAAAAAACGGGAAAAACGAAAGCCGGCCGCGGTACATTCCAGCTGATAAATGCAAATCCGTTGCATAGTCATTTCGCGAAATGTCTCGTAATTATAAGGTAATCAGAATATAAACCTACCGTGCAAAACAATAATTTAATGCGCATGGAATACGGTATTGTGTCGTGCGGCCGCGAGTCCATGACTGGGAGCAATGTAAATTGTTAATTTTAATTTGTCTACTTCGCCCGGCGCCGCCTTGATCATTTTCTGATCGAAACGCGCCGGTCTACGAGCCGTGTATTATACGAAGATACGTCGAAAGTTAATGTAATTTTTTAATGCGACGTATTTACACATCGCGGGTCTGTAATAATTCTATGTGGACGGTATGAAAATTGTTTGTGGTTTGCACTGATTCAGAAAATTATTTGACGACAAACATTTATTCTCAATATAATGTTTCATAGCACATTATTTTAATCAATTATGTTGTATATTAATATATAATAAACCGTGGGAAAAGAACGGATGACCTTGATCGACCTTGATCGACCTTGATTACCCTGAACGAAGCAATAGCAGCAAACATGGAGAATGTTGCCAAAATAAAAATGAAGATCGATTTTCCCCTCTGCTGGCATCGGAGGGGTTGTGTAGAATGTTTTCGGCGGTACCAAAGGGAGCTAAAAAAAAGGCTGCGTCAGTGTGTCAGCCATAACCGCGAAATCTGTCGACCGATCACGGGCTCCTTTATAAAAACAAAATTGCGCCGCGAATAACCGGGCAGCATCAGCAATGAGGCGAGTAGCACCCATCGATGCCTGGCGATGGTGAAGATCGTGGTTTAATTATGTTTATCAGCGACGAGTGAAATTAACGAGATTTATCAAGAGCGGTCCGATTTGCTCTACTCCGTACAAACGTTCATAACTCCCCCGTATTACGCATGTATGAACAGCCATGAACTCCTCTGTCCCCCAGCTTGCCACTGACCCCCGTCCACCCCCTTGTCGCTCCTGTTCGACCCCCTGACACCCCTCTGTCACCGGCTCTTGGACCCTGTAACCTGTAACACGCACGGGCGCGTGTAAAATTTAACGAAATTTAAAGGGCCGGTTTGTGAGCCTCAATAATTATGCCACAGCAGCGTAATTATCACGGAATTTCCATTAGTACGTTCAATACACGAACAAATCGCGGTACGCGCGCTCCCAAAATGTCAAGAAATTATACAGTCCTGGTTAATTCGGCGTTTTGTAGGCGCGACAGAATCTAAAAATGACGGGATCGCGTTACTTCCAATGATCGCATCCCAATCGCGCACCCCTTACGTCATTTATTTTCCCTTAATCCTCACCCGCTGCTTAAAAATATTTACATAAAAGATCTTTCTGTAATTTTTGTTCATTCTTGTTTTACTAAACATTGTTCAACACTGGTACAACTCAGAGTGTTTCAAAAATCATGGCGCAAACAGCAGGCTGGTGATCCTACATGCAGAAACTAGCAAATAAAAGAGAATAAGATTTCTTCGTTTAACGCTTCGTTTTTGAGAAAAATGAGTTTCAAGATCCGCCAGGCTCGTGTGCCCTAGTATTCACTATAAGTAGAATCAGTAGGCCATGGTCAGACACACCAAGCGACTCCTATTAATACACCTGAACTACTGGGAACTAAACAGCATATATATTACATATTGATTTCTAATAATCGCAAGATTGAATTTATTACCAATCTATACGATTTTTATTATCATACGTGTTGGAATAAAGAAGTTCTTTACACAAAATTTCTCATGGTAACATTTTCATAATTATTAACTAATCGTTTCGTCCTTTCTAATGGTCTTGGTGTAATCTGCTTTAGTTCTAGCGTTAACAACATGTGTATTTGTCAAATTTTCCAAATGAATTTTCTCAAAAATGAAGAATAAAAAAGAAAGATTTTTCAAACTACAATTCCCAGCCGTTTGCATCATAACTTCGAGGATACCCTGTAAATGAAGATTATTTTGGTCTCCCTTAGTCCACAAGCTATTAATTGCGCTAATTTTCAGTTAAATAAACCTATTAGAAAATACTGGATTCCCAGCCAACACGCTGTAGCTCACGATCACTCGAGTCTAAATGAATTCGTTCAAAAACGACAGAAAATCAGATGTCCAGAGTGTTTCTATCGAGAATCCCGAAGCGGCGAGCGTCGAGAAAAACGCGACCGGAAGCTCCTGAGGGGTTCCGGGATCCGCGATGCGGCGATTAAGCGTGTGTGTTTCGAATAATTGCAGCGCGATGGCGGGTCCCGCCTAATGAAGCCTCCGCTAAATTCCCCGAAATTGTTTAATCCGGGGCTCTTAAAAGTTCGGCGGACGCGCGCGGCATAAATTACGCAGCGGAATCCGCGTTGCGGCGCGGCGGCGTTTCGCGGATCCGATCCGCGTGTATAACCCCGAGATTCACGACTCGCGTTTTCGCAGCGGTTTTCGGAAGGGGTGTATGGGGCGTTCTGTGAACCGTTGGCGGGGTAACTGATCGATCGATCAGCTGCGATCGGTCGCATCGAAGTCAATGGGGACGGCGTCGTTTCGTACGTTCGACTCCTCGAAAACAGATGGCCAAGTATTCGATGTCGATACGCTGGCTGGCCGTGTTTTTCGGGTTCTCTTCTCCCCGGAAGGGAGAGAGCGAGAGGGTTCTCGCGAGAGGGGAGTATCCTCCGGGAGGAAGGACGAGTTGGGAAAAAAGGTAAAAATCGGCGAACAGGTTGGTAGGGATCGAACGAAGCTTTGCGCAGGATAGTGGAGGTCTGGTGGTGGGGGTCTCTTGGATCAGGGAACGGGGGAGGGAAAAAGGCGAAGAGAAGGAAAGCTCAACCGGTTGAGGGAGCGCAGGCGTTGGGTGGCTCTATCCGCCGCGCCGTGGTAGGAGAAGTTGGCAATGGGGAAAAAAGAATGGGAGAAACCGGCGCACCGATGGTATCGGGGGAAGGAAACTGAACAACGCAAGTCAATCGTGCGTCTCTTAATAGAAAAGTGGGGTCGATTTATGGGTTATAGGTAAACTGCACACTCTCATCCCTCTGTATCATCGGACTGTCCCTCTCCTCCCGGCATCGACACCCCTTTTCTATGCCGCCTACGCCGCCGCCAGTACCGGCGACCGATCGGCCGGCAGATATCGCTCTTTCGTTTCCCATCGACGCTGTCCCCTTTTTTATCAGCCCGCGCACTCCTGATCGCTGCCCTGACCGACTGCCACGCGAGAATCCTTCCGCAGGACACAACCGATTCGGAACTGAACCTGGTCGGTTCCTTCGGAGACGTCGTTTTATCCACATCCGACCCAACGAGACGAGTCTGTGTAGCACCAACCAGCCCAGTGCAGCTCCTTTTCTAATCATCTGAGAACTAACTCCTTTGCTAACTACCTCAGACTTCAACTTTGTCGCACCCGAGCGGCTACCTCGTGCGTTTGTTTACCTTGACTGACTCGACTCGTTGGCCGAAGTATAAGCGATACGTATCTGCGACTACCGGGTTTCAGTGCGTCTGTGGAACGTGGTCAACCCTTGGGTTAACCCCTTGCACTACGATTTATTCGACGGTTGCAGTGAATAAATTCTTTGTCGTTCAGAATTTCTTAAAAGAAGGAAGTTTATATTTATTGTATGCCTGTATATAGTCCCCGATGGATATATATCGGCAACTACAAAATAGAATTTTATTTTGGCTTAAGAGAAAGCAATAACATTCGGATCTCATCGCAAGTCTGACTCCATGTTGTAGTGCAAGGGGTCAACGATCGAACCAATCGCTGGTTCATTTCTTAGTTTCGATTTTACTTGAAAGTCTTCTTATCTGACTTTTGTGATAATTATTTATTTCTACGTATTACAGTCTATTATATAGACTTGTGGTTAGACTGCGGGTTTGATGCATTTATGACAAAATCGAATGTCTATGAAAAATGTCTATGTATCTCACATTTTTGAAGTTATTAAAGAATGGAAAAATTTCTATTTTATTCGAAATATTTTCTTTGCATGAAAATGAACAGTCTGCTTATAATAAATTAATTACATTTTCATTATATTATAATTAAAAATGGCTGCGTCTCCGGGTTTCATTAGATGCTGGTTTCAGTACACACAAATATCTAAACAACACCGTTGAGCCGAATGCGTTCCGGTGAAAGGGCTTTCCCACCTTAACACTCGCGGTGGGGTTGATTAATACCCGCGCCCCAATTTCCAATAGCCGTCGCGTTTCGCAAATGGAGCGTGCCACGTGGCGCGTTAAAGTATTTAAAAGGCAAACAATTGAAACATACAACAGCGAGACGAGTGTCGCTGGAACGCTGGAAAATGGTATGGCGATACATAGAAGTAACGATGGACTACCTATTTCTGGCTGGACATGAAATTAGGATTTTTTCCACTACTATTTACTTGTTCATCTCTGGACATAATAAACAACCGAATCACGAGCAGGAGTGACAGCAACGAGATGTGGATTTTATACATTTCATTATTTAACATGCAAGAAAGAATTTAAGGAGTTAAATTTATCTTATCTAATACTTGTAATCGTACTTGATATCGTATACTTATAATCGCGTATCATTAATTTTATATTATCAACTAATTTACTGGGCTTCTGGGCTACACAACGAAATTTAAAATAGAAAGATATTTTCTTTTGTAAGCTCTAGATAATATTTATTTCAGATTTATTCATTTTCCATAATTTATGGTTGTCCATTTCCAATGAAAGGTGAAATTCTTCAGTTTTACTGCTATTAATATAATTTTTTTCACTATGAGGCCTTGTAATTAACGAAAAGTGAATTCCGAATTTGTATCTTCTGTATCAATATAAAGCGCTGTGGATTTATTGGTGTGAGAAATATTTGTAAATCGTCGATTCGTTCGAATTCTTCGAGGGTAATGGAGAAATTTATATTTTTGTCATACATTGAATTGAAAGATATTTCCCATTTTCAACGCCTTATTAAATTGATTTGCAGAACTTGTAGTAACTGAAGCGAATTGTAATATTTAAATGCATGCTAATAATTATTCGACTATTTATTTTCGTAACTCCCTATTAACATATAATTATGAGAGTGTGGATTTTATGCTTGTAGATAACTTTCATTTAGCATAAAGATCTAACTTGTTCGTATTTCATGATTGAATAGAATTTCGATACTCGACATTACACATAAACTGATTTCTTCTTTCATCAGAGATTACAAGAACCACAATAACAGTGTGCCTCGCCAATTGACGTTGGAAATAACAACGCAGTTGTCTATTTGGTGGCGGCAGGCGCCGACAACAATTCCCAACCGGCAGAAGATTACGTTTCTGCGTTTATACATAGAAATATTCCTCGATGAATCGGAACGATCGAATGACACGTAGACCGGCCAGTCATGAAACGAACATTTCGATCGATGCCGGATGTAACCAGTAACGTGTACACATAATTCCCAAAAATACATCTATCAGCAGATACGCGCGGCATGTACCGGCCACCTACAAACATTAGTGATAATTACAATTATTGCTAATTGATGTATACGCAGAATTATATCATTCTGATTGATCCGTTCCGCATCAAAGGGGCGGTCATGAATGAATAACAAAAACGGTTGTGGGTAGGAAGTGGGGAGGGGGGTGGTACAGAATCAGGAGAGGTGCGGGGTAGATGAAATACACGCGGATGTGTTCCGTTGTCACGGAAGAATCCTGACGAAACATAAATAATCAGGCTGGACGCGGGTAATCGAATTAATGACAATTCCAACACGCCTCCCGTTAGAATCGCGTTATCATCGGCAGTGATCAACGTATCAACCGGTTTCTAATTTCGTATGCAAATCTGTCAGGACCGACTAATTGAATTGAACGTGAACGGGATCTATCTACGCGATCGTTCCGCATCTCCAAAGCCCGGAAGAGAACAACCGCGCGATGGCATTATCGACGTGAAAGACGGGGGAAAAAATTCGCGAGAAAAAATGGACCGAGAACAAGTTTAGGCTCTCGACGAAACTGGAAAACGTCCGCCGAAATGAACACGGTTGATTCTAGCATAAACTACGAGAGGTGTGGCGTGACTCGTTGCTAATTAAAATAATCCGGTGGGACAGGGAAATCGATTGTAGACGGAGGGGATAGAGAAGGTCGAAGGAAATCGGTAGTAATCGATCGGCCGATAGCCTCTCGGCCTTGGCGCGCCGTCCGGAGACTAATAACCCGATTTCCTGTAAATTTCGTCCCGGCCGACATTCTTTTTTACCTAGGAAATAACCAGTTTAATCAGGGACGGCTTCCTTCCCGTGCTATTTGCACGAAATTTCGGAGTTTCGAGCCCGCGCGATACATGTGGGTGGCACAGCTGCGCCGAATGCCTGCTAAAATTAGGATCGGCGATGGTGTGCGTGTGTGCGGACGCGTTCACGGCCCAGAGAGCGAGAGCGAGTCGGCTAGCAAGGTAGCTACGCGAGCGAGGAAGCTAGCCACCAGCAAAAGCTCGTGTGCGTTCGTGAGCTTTTGCGCTCTCTCGGCCGTGCTTGGCCTCTCGTTTACCCCCTTCCGCCCCTTCGCCGACTACCCTCTACGCCGTGCACCCCCGTTTCAACCCCCCCGCCTCCTCGCACCACCCCTGGCATCACCCGGTTTCACCCCCCTCGCTCGTCCTGCCGCGTGCCATCCTTTCCGGCCACCACCCTCTACGTGTGTGTCTCTCGGTCTCGCTTCCACCCTCCGGCTGCGTGGTTTTTTTTCTCATGTGCGCGCACGAAGGTCGGTAGCTCTCTGCCGGCTAGGCGAGAGGAGACCGAGAGAGAGAGAAGAGAGAGAACGAGGAGAGAAAACGGCCGAGAGAGAGAAAAGCCACGGCTGGGAAAGAGAGGAGGCAGGAGCCAGGAGAGCCAAGAGGGTCGATAGGTGGGCACCGACCACCCCAAAAGTCCGCGCGCACCGCCGCCACCGGCCACCGTTTCTCCTCCTCTTCAACCTCTCGTCGTCGTCGTCGTCGTCGCCGTCGATGTCGTCCTCTCTGTCCCCTCTCTTGCCCCCTTGAACCAAGGGTCGGCGGGGGGTGGCGACGGCCGCTTTATAAATATCTACCGGGGAACGTTAAACAGTTCGCTAGTTACTAATGAAAAAAGAAATTACGCCTGATATTGTATTAGACGGCGGCGACCTTACACGATGCTACCAACCCTGCGAACCCCACACGCAGCTCTGCTTATTCCCTATTCGATTCTGGATACTGTCTTGCGATAGTCAACCATTTTTTAAAGTTTCGATTTGTAATCGCGATGGAGGATTTTTATGGAAATTGTACACTGCTTTGGAAAATTCTCAGATCCGTTTTGAGGGGTGTTCTCCCTGCAGAATTTTTTTCGGCTCCATTATTTTCTTGGTATACCATTTTTTGAAAGTCTCGATTTTTAGTCGTTGATGAACGTAGGAGTTTTATGGAAACTCGTGAACGTTTTGGAAAAATGCACAGGTCCGCTTTAAAGCATGCTCGCCATGTATGCTGCGCTCGTACGAAGGCGTGTACAGTGTTAAAGGTTACCAGAATTTTTAGTTCACCGACTCCTGAAAGCTATGGAACCGCTAGTGGATAAACTTTTGCAGTGTAATTAGCAACCCTGTTTTGTTCATGTACATTAACCCCTTGCCGTGTAATTTTCTTTTTGGCTAGAGTGAGTAGGATTTCTTAATCCTTAACAATTTCACAGAAGAAAAAATATGTCATATACGGGGTGGCCCGGAAGTCGCTGGACTATTTTAAAATGAAACCCACTCGCGATACCAAATGTTCGTGCATAATAAAATTCAATTGTACTTGATTATACATTTTTTTAATTATTATTGATTTTTGTGTTCTCAGACAATAATAGATTATTTACATTTGAGACATAAAAATGTGCAAACTATAAAGTGCAACATGATTGAATATCGTTAAACACCCAGGTTATAAATTAATTGAACATCTACGACTTCCATACATTGCATTCATTGTACACCAGTTGAGAAATAAATTTTTCGCTGACTCGATTGTCAATGAGCGTCACTGAACGTGATGCAATTGAATTCCGGAAATATAAATGTCCCAATTTCCCGAACAATGCACAAGGGTTAATTCTCCGCAGGAAGACACGAGGAAATCCTTATTAGCGGTCTCGTTCGTTTTGCATGGAGATCGATGGACGTCGGACGATTACAAATTTTTTGTGCCTCTCCCCCCGATCCCGACGATTAAACGCGTAATTTGTTTCTTGTTTGTAGCGCGTCGGAACGATTCGCTTTCTACCGTGCACCGTCTCGTTCGCGGAATTTATTATCCGCCTCTACAAAGGACAAATCTGTTTTCGAAATTCGCAGGGATAATGAAATTACTCGCGAGCGTACGCGCGCGCGCGCGCCTGCGACAGAGGAACGAGAGGAGAGAGAACGAGAGACAGAGAGGAGAGAAACGGGCGTCTCTTATGCGAGATCAAATTCCCTATTTTTCTGGGGCTAAAGTCTCTGGAGTGCGTCGCGTGTGCAAATAAATCGCGAGGAGCGAAGACGCGCGAGCGCGCGCGATCAATATTTCGTTTGGAAATTCGCTGGGCGTTCAATTCACCGCCATATATAGTTTTTTTTTCATACTTGATACTTTCATAATGAACGCGCGCGAGGCACCTACTCGTTACCGTGATAATGCAATTAAAACGCTTACGTTGAATAATAAATATTTGCATGAATAAGTAAGTATCGAACAAAACGAGATTATTGCCGGTTATCGCCACTCTTACGTATAACCTCCCACCAACGCCCCACCTTCGGCCTCCGATAATCGGAGCCGCCACGTTCCCGCCTGTTAACATTTATCAAGGAAGACGTTAAACACGAATATCGACCACCCTATGCAAATTTCTTCCACGCGTTTTTGCGGCCTTGTACGCGCTGGAATTATTTCTTGGTTTATCGAACTCTGCATACATTCATTGAAAAATAAGGGTATTTAATAGAACACTAATAATTTGTATGAACAATCGAAACATATAGATAATGTTAAAACTATCGTGTTTAACATCTTCGCACAACGTACTATTTAACGTATTATTTAACGTATTATTTAACGCACAAGAGAAGAGTAAATTTTTGCTCACGATGATGCTGAAGACATAAGTATGGAAAAATGAGAGTGGGGACTCTCTCAATCGGACAAAGTTGTCGATCGCAAATTACGCCGATGCTTGAGAGGGTGAACGACCCCGCGAAGGAGGCTCGATTCCGGTTTCTCGCGTTTCAAAGCGAAACGCGCGCAGCTAACGTTTCGTGTCCTGCAGGAGTTGTCTCTGTGTGAACATCAACTCCTGGGGCGCTGGCTGACGTCCGAGATTTAGAAGCCGCAAAATAACAAAAGCTTAAACAATTTCCGGCTACAAAAGCGGAGCCATTCCCGCGGCCGACGTCGCGTCATTGTTTGGCCCTGCTCGGGAACGGGGTTGAGCGCCTCGTACGCGGACAGGATGCAAGGGGGCGCGTTTATACGTCGTAGACGCGATATCGCTTTAAGGGGGCATTCTCGTATGGACGGGATAAAAAATCGATTTTTTAAAAATATATATTTTTTTTAATGTACAACTTTAGAAATGCTTTCCTAAAATATTTAAATATGTATTTATTGTGAGCGAAATAGAAACTAAAACCACGGAAGGCGAAAGAACTATGATTCTGAAAAAAATTCGTGAAAATTGTTAAATTTTGCAGCGTTTACATGGGGCTGCCCTCTTAACAGGCACCGCAGCTCGGTGTCCTATTAAGAAGAAGCGTCCTCGACCTCCCGCCATACGAGCTTCTGAAATATTTCGGTGGACATTTTCATAATGGCCCCCGTACCAACAGTTTTCACAGTGTAAAATCGTGCGGCTCGTTCGCGGAACGTTTTTACAGACATTTTGGATACCCGCTGAAAGAGAATCCGGAATGGCGTCGTTGCGTGTTCGAGCGGTCGACGCGAGAAGTCGCGGATGTTGATGCATATACAATAGTTACGGCCCCCGCGACCGAAAATTCAATTGGGAATATTATTTACCCGGAGCACGAAAATCCTTCTACACTTGTATCCAAAAATTGTACAAAGGAGCATTGTTAATTCGGTATTTTTAATTTATGTTGAGCTTGGGTTCCGTCTTAGAGATTTTGATCTTGGTAAAGTCAAGGACTAGGGCCCAAAAGTCACTAGACCATTTAAAATTTAGAATCTGCTTACAAAAGAATAAATGTGAAGTTTTAAATAATGAAAGGATTATTCAATTTAAACATTTTCATTAAGACATTATTGATTATGACGTGGGGGGATGATTCTAATCCGTTATTCAAAGCTCATCTAAAGCTAGATTTCAGAAGATTTCATTAACGTTCTCTATATTTTAGAAGAATTACCTGTAGCAAAATATGACCATGTTTCTAATAATTAATGGAGAGTGCCAGTTTAGTAATAAATTATCTATATTTGAATGATGATTAACTAAACGCTGTAATTGTAATAATTATAATGATAATTATGATGTAATTAATATTAATTGTATCGGTGAAATGAATGCATCACCAGTTCAGACTTCATTATGATCGAGAACATGTTCGACGAGTGTAAAGATTCGCCAATGTACGCAAATCTGTTTCCGATTATTTAATTCTGAGACTCGGTTTACTTAAAATTCAGGATTCACAACAATTACACTCTAACAATTCTAAAACATAGATCGATTAAAATTAAGCTCATAAGAAATCAAAATTTTTAACAGAATCACTGCAACAATTTTGAGGCACAGATCATGTAAAATGAAGTTCACACAGATTTCTATATCCGATAAATCAGAGCCAAACATAAATAAAATCGCTTTGACAATTCAATTCCCGAAGCCTTAGATCGAGCAGACAATAAATACTCGAAGAGTGTTCCAATTAACGACACAGCACACGACAATTAAGCATCGTTCAACAAGTTACACGCGCATTAATCACAATATCCGGCGAATTCTCCAAAAATTACCCAATTTATTCGATATCCCGCGCATTCTGCGGAACGCTTAATCGAAAATTACGCTTAACAAGCCTCATTTATTTCACTCGGCAAGTACCAAATACTTTCAATACCATTCGCACTCGGTTCTCTCTCATTCACCAACTAAAAGCCAGCAAGTGGAACGGAGGACAGAGAACGGTCCCCAAATTCACCGAGCAAAATCATCAAGAGAAAACGATACCATCGAACGAGATCCTCCTAAATTCACCGATCATCATCAGAAAGAGGACGACTCTCCCAAATTCGCCAAGTAAAATCGCCGGGAGGTTAAGAAGGACAGCGGAGGACCCTCCCAAATTCACCGAGCAAAATCGCCAAAAGAGAAGAAGAAGAGGACATAGGATTCGGGAAGGTCGATCCTGTCGCCTAGTCCAAACAGGGGTAGCAAAGGAAGCCGGGTCGATCTCGGCGCGCAGAAATATCAAAGGGTCCCCGAAGGGAAAGACGAAGGTTGGCGAGATCGTGTGGATGGTCTCGTAGGTTCAAGTTTCGCAGGTGTGGTGGGCGGCATTGGGCGAGGAGGCAAGGCAAGTCGAGTATTCACGGCAGTGTCATTGGCAGGGTGGTGGTGGTGGTAGCGTCGGTGGTAGTGGTGGTTCGGGCGACGGTTATCAAAATTGCGCGTGCCATTATAATTTTAAAGCCGGCTTTCCTCGCAGCAGCGTCGCCTGGTCGTTGGACCGCAGGGGGTGGCAGAGGGAGTTCTGGCAGTGGGCAAAAGAGGAGGTGGAACGGAACGGCATGGAACGAGTACGGAACGCGTATATACGGAACAGAACAGAACGGAACAGAGAACAGGAGAGGACGAGAAAGAGAGCGGAGGCAGAGGGTGGCCTGGGTGGCTCGGAAGAAGTGGAAGAGGAAGAGCGAAAGAGGTGGGCGAAGCGAAGGGTGGCAGGCGGAGAGGGTAGAGAGGGTGTTCGGCGGGTCCGTGCACGCTGGGGATTGAAGTTCGGGACGGAAAGGGGTGGACGAGAGAGCAAGAGAAGGGTCGAAGGGGGTGGGTCATTTATTTCCCACCCGCACGGCATAATTTATCGCGAGGATTTTCGCGAGAGCACGCAGAGAGCACCGTGATAGAGGAAGAGTTAGGTAGGCGAGAGGAGAGAGAAAAGTAGCAAAAGGGAGGGCCAGGATACAGAGGAAGGGTGGAAAAAGGGTGGTCTGCCAGTGGCGGCGGCCACGGTACAGCCGCTGTGCTACGGCAGCAACTCGCTCGAGGCATCAAGAAACCGATGTAAATGGAGGCAAAGTACGAATCCTACGAATCCCGAGTTCCCCGTGTGTCCTCGTCTTTGATAAAAGGACCCCCCGATTCACAACCGTCTGCGGATTTTACACGCAAATTTCGTGTTACGGTCGCGCTCGGTTAATTTCCCCACATGAATTACAACAATTTCTTCTCATTTTTTGCCTATTTATTATGAATATTTGCCAGGAGTCTGATTATCAAGCATGATTATTTTACAATTTATAAAGATCCAGGAAAAAATGTTTTGTGACAATGTTATATCCATCAGATGACCTTCAGATTAGAATTTCCTCCAATTTTTTGCTCTTTTGCGAATAAAATAACTTGTCACAAGCCTGACCATCAACCGATGGGTTGATTGCTTTACTATTTATAAAGACCAACAAAAAAATGCTGGAAGAGAATAATATAACTTTGAAATGACCTTCAGAGTAGGCTAATCTTCCCGCAAATTTCCTCTAGTCTTTTGCCTTCTTAGGAGTAATTAAAATTCTATAAGAGTTTAGGGGGCTCGCAGTGTACATTGAAGGAATGCCAGACAAATCTGTTGAAGACGGATTGATGGCGACGCAATTGGTTGTTGATACAACATCTAGCTGACACGTCGGACGGAGCGTTACATCGACCTGTTATTTAAATAGGAAGCATACTTTAAACAAACAGGTCCGTACTTCTCGGTTGGGCTAGTAGACGGCGACGGAATTGTCCATCGGTCTGGCGTAATACACGTATTTGCTTTGTCTCGTTTTGAAACGGGCGGACTTCATAATGAATGCCAGATGTATTTCGCGATTAGAATCGGACAAGGGAAGCGGGAACGAATTTTCATCGTAAAATACACAGGAGCTTTGGCCGAGAGCGCGGGGCGTATCAACGCGTTTACACGTTACAGCCACGACACGGCGTTGGCCCGGTGTAACGATTTACGCGTGAAATTTTCATGAATGCGAAACATAATTCGCCGAAATAAAGAATTAATTATTGTTATTGCGTGTTTAACGCGTGCGCCCGTATTACACGGATATTGAATATTTAGCGTTAACTTTTAAACGGGGGTAAGAGGGGAGGAGCGCCCGCGGTGGTGTCCGTTTCCCGCTTTTGATCGCCCGGACTACATCTTTTATTTACGAGCCGCCATAAAGATAAATATTACAACAAAACTGCGAACGACAGTCGAGACAATCGGAAAAAATTCGTCCCGGCGAAATTTCGCGGACGTTCTGATTAGAATTATACCGCGCCGTAGAGACGCGCGCCGGAGACCGTCAATTAGGTATGAAACGGAATTTCGCGGGGAAATGATAGCCAACAGAAAAACCAGTCTCGCCCGCGGCTATTTATCCTACAATCGATTACTTATATGTTATTGTTTCATTACCAAAGGGTGAACCGAGCGGTGTTTATATTTGAAAAATACTCGGATACGTCGTCTCTCGCCGGACATCTTTTGTTTTCCCAGCGCAGTCTTCTTTTTGCTCGAAAAAATTTGCGAACCGCAAATTCGACCCGACCTAAACCTTCGCGGAGGAAGAAAAATTATGAATTCACACACAATGTCAAACAAGTTTTTATCATCCTGTGATGACAGTTTGGAAATTGATCGTACAAGATCAGATTATTGGGCATTAGGCGCCTTCTATGCATTATTGTTTGCTTTTCAAAATTTCAAGACAATTGAGTCGTCCAATGTCGATTGTTCGTCCTTGAAGAGCTAAACGCATCATGTCTTCCGTCATTTAACTGTTCTACGTAGCTCTTCAGTAATTAATCTTGTTTAATATGAAAAATGGGTACGTTGGAGCCATCGAAAAATAAAGAACATCTGGTCCGGTTAATCGCTGCACCGGTGATCGGTCGTCAGATTACAAGTGCTCGTAATTAATACCGGGACAGAGCTACTTAAGACACGGATCGAGGCGGATGAAACGTGGTCCGGTCTATGATACGGCGCTATCGATTAGAAACGGATTACTCTTCGTCTCCGATATACCCTGACACAGTTTAAAGCCAAGACCATGTGACACCCCCGACCGCGTGACACTATCATTCATACATGTCCGTCCATACATCGAATCCTTCTCATCTGTATATCGATCAGCGTCCACGCCGCGACCGAAGAGCCACGGGGGTAGCCATAGAGGTGGGGAGACCGGCGGCAGAGAAAGGTAGCAAAACACACGAGGAGGGCCGAGCCTCGCAACAAAATTCCCGGAGGCTGTATCGAGGTTAGGAGAAAAAAATCGGGACCGTCTTGAGGGGCTGAAGGGGGTGTACGGTTAAGAGAAAGGGCGACAAAGCTTGAAGGGGATTTGCCGCCACGGCGGACACACCGCACGGGGTTTCGAATCGATCCGAGGGAGCCTTGAAAGTCTAAGGCAGGTTATTTCGAAATTGATCCCAAACTCAGCGCCATCGTTCGCGGAAAAGTTGCGTACTGCGCACACCCCTGACGCTGCCCCTCTCTACCACCTCTTTTCTGCTACCCCTACGTTGCTGAGGACGATGAGACGCACGGGGGTTGAAGGGGAGACAAAGGGGCACGGGGGTGCCAGCACGGAAAGCTACACTTGTGCGACCTCAGAGGGGAAAAATACACGCTGAAGTGCGCGCGGGTCGCGAGGGCGGCGGTGCTGACGATGTCGCTGCTGATGGTGGTGGCTATCAAGCCGGTGGTGGTGGAAAGGTGGGCAAAAAGTACGCCGACGCCGGATTGGACCGTTGCCCTGGGGTGGGGCACCTTTTCGACTGTCGTTCCTCTTTCATCCCTCCAACCCCTGTTTCCTATCTTTCTCTCTCTCTCTCCTTCTGTTGCTTTCTCTCTTTCTCATTCACGCGCATCCACCCCCGATATCTGAGCCGACTACGTTCACCCTTGCCCCCGACATTCCACGGAATATTTTTCTTCGAGGAAGGAACGGGGCGCCCTGGAACCGCCGCACGCCCCTAGACGTTTACATGATAGCGGTATTGTTTCGTGTTTCTGAATTTGCCCGGACTAATGAACGCTGGGCCATTGTGCTTTTCGCGAATGCTGCCCGATGATGCTTTCGGGATACACTTTCCGGATTTGATCGCGGGGCTTATCATGCGGCTGCTCTGGCTAAACAAAATTTAGTAATAATGGGGAAGCTGAAGGATTTTGGAGGAGATTTTTGCGCCCGCATACTTCCCTTGTTAACAGAACTAGCTTTGTTAAACGCAAATGTAGTCTGCGCAACGTGTACTACATTCGCTGGCCTGATTTCTTATTGTTTCGAGTTCTAAAAACGTTTAAACAAATTCTGATGCACTTATTATTAGACTGCGGCTTTTTTGCGTTTATTATAAAAATGGGTCGGCCCGGTTTGAAACAGAAGAAAAATTAAAATAATTGAAGAATAACAATACACTATTTTCGAGTTAAAATTATTCAAGAAATAATTAAATGTGTATCTGACCAGTATCTCTGACAATCTAGTTATTACAATTGGAACCAATTTTTATTTAGTAATCTACTTTCGTCGATCGAGGGTGTACCGTAATTTTTAGTCGTCCCGAAAAATGAGCCAGCACTAGGAGGATTCGTTGTATTCTGCAGGCCGTGTAGTAAATAGATGAAAAGGGTTCAGACTTCTTGTCGCTAATGGAAATTTCTCGTTTGAGCATAGCTGACGAGCAACTCGCCGCTCTCGAAACGTAAAAATTGTCACTTTCAGCCCACGCGTTTGCATAATACGCGTAACGTAGCGATCAGCATTCATAGAATAATTTCGTTCTAGACAGTCCTGCATGACTTATCTGGCCGTCACGGCCGACAGGCTTTCTTCGGACCCTTTTTAATTACCGCATCATTTAAATTACTCGTCCGGCGAACTTCGGCTTCCTTCGAACTTGGATTTCGTTTTCTGCTTGGATCCTGAGACTATTCTTCGATTTATACTCGAAGAATGAAATCAAATTCTTAATTAAGTCGTAAGCCAATGTGTTCAGCGGTGTTGCGAGCACCACTGGTAACACTGCAAGTATTTTTCTTATTTAACACTAAACCAACCATCGCCGGTCAAAATGATCGGTTCCAGATTTTTTATTTTACAATTATTGATATAATAAAAATAATTTCATAGGAAATGATTGTATAGATATCTTTAGTGGAGCACATATTACAATAGGAGCTGCACAAACTCTAAATAAAATCATTTTTGTCATTTTTATAAGGGAACATGTACCAGTTACTTTTAAGGCTCGGTGGGTTTAGTATTAAGAAATACAGCTGGCTTCTTTTGTACTCGAAATACTTTTTCACGATACATGGTGGCTCAGCTAAGTCAGCTAAGCTAGGCAACTAACACAGTACCAGTAATAACACCGTAAATATCTTTCTTCCTCAAGATACATGATGACTGAAACTAGATGCTAAACTCAACCCTCCCCTAAATTATTTAATCGCTCGTCGAAGGTACAGGGAATGCTGATGGAAGATAGGTCTGAAAAATGATGGAGCCGAAAGTCCCAACGAAAACTGGCGATCATATGCATTGAAAAGCCTTGACGATAATTTTCGTGGCTCCCCGGCCAGATAGCTGGCGATAATCGAAAGGTTTCCGGGCTTGCTCAATTTATCTTCAAATCGTCCTCGGAGCGGCGTCATTTTATTCAGGAAATCGTTCACGGCCGGATGCCTTTTCATAATTCCGCGTAATGTTCTATCGAGCGCGCTTCGACCGCGACGAGACCGAGGGACAGGGCCGGAGCAAATAAGGGGTGAACCTCCACCCTGACGGGCGATGGTCTCTGCGAAAAAAGCCAGCTAGCAAAAGAGGGAGAGAGAGAGAGGGAGAAAGAGTGAGAGTGGGAAAGAGCGAATGGAAAAACGAGAAGAAAGAGGAGAGAAAGATGGACCCCCAGGATCCCGGTGGCCAACCCGCCTCAACGTGATAATTAATCAAGCTAAGAAAGCCGTACGACCGTGAACTGTGGCGGCGTTGTAGGTGACCGACGGGAGTAAAAAAAGCCCCCCCGACACACAGGGATACACAAGGCTGAATTTCAAACACAGAGGTGGCAGCAGCTTGTAGGCAGGGAATTTGGCGGGAAAAACGAATCCAAACACGACGACGGGGAACACGCCGTGCAATACATCACGTTCTTCTAGTAGCGGAGGGAACAACGGGAAAAAACGAGGAAAGGGTAACTCGAGGGAGGGGGAGGGTGGAAGGGAATAAAACTCTACACATATACATATACATTCAGGGGCTCCGTCGTCGTCGACGGAGGGAGAGGATCCTCTCTCTCCTCTCTCTGCAGGATCATTTCCTCCTCCTCTGTCTCTCCTCCATCTCCCCCGGATCTTTTCCGTCGATCCTGCACAACCCCTTCTCCATCGTCTCGCTTCTTTTTTTCGGGGGCGCCGGTTGTCGCAATGGTGGGGATGATCAACTCCACCCCTGCAACCGGAACATCATCCCTTCTACTTTTTCTTTCGGCCGGTTTTCCCCTCCGTTCTGTCACGCAGAGGGAGAAGAAAAGGAGAAAGAGCCCGAGGGGTGGGAGAGGAAGGTAATTTTTAAAACGCCGCTTGTGGGAAAATAAAAATTAGCCGAAGAAGGAGACGCGATCGGTCTTCCGGGGCAACAAAAAAGAATCGCCCCGGCGAACGTTCAGAGGGACGGGGCTACGGGGAACGGTGGCGTGCAGGCAGGATCATTTTTCAGGCGCTGGAAAAATCGTGTAATAAGGGCGGGAGGGGGCAGGGGCCCCAAAATTGCTGGAATTGCGAGCGTGAAACGCCCCGGCGTACTTCGCGCCGCCATCGCCGCCGCCCGGATATCTCTTTGCAGGCACGGTTTAATGAGTCGCAGCGAGGATTAGAGCTGCGACTGGTTTTTGGCGGGAAAACCAGAGTTATGGGACAAAAGTTCGTCGATCGAGGCCGTTTAACCTTTTCAATACGACCGTTGTCACCGTTGACATCTGATGCTAGCTGTGCACGACCGAGTACTATGGTCACCCGACGAAGATTGTCTCAAAAATTTCTTCCGCAATGTGCTCATTAAATATTCATTAAATCTATATGGATTCAGTCGTCGCTATTTCCACTCAATCGTCTGGGATTAATCGGAAATGAAACAAATAATAGTAACCCCGGTTCGTCGTGTTCTATATTTCTTTTGTTTTATGCAGCGATGCAATTTAAGAACGTATCGAGAGGGTTGGAAAATTCGCAGAACGATGGATTCGCTTTAGATCGACGTAAGACCAAAATGGCACCTGTTTTGCGATGTCGCCGCAGATTCCCGAGGCTTCTATTAAATGTCCTGACGTGGTTAATTGCTTCCCGGTGACGGGATTTTAATGGGAAATCGGCGTTCCTCTTACGCAAGGCAGCAACAATTAAAAAACACCCCTGCGGCGCCGTTCGACAGAGCGATTACTTGGTTTTTATCAGCCCGGGAAAGATCGCGATATATTTTAATGCATTAATAGAGAGAAAGGGAGGGCGGGAGCAGGGGAGACAGGTGAATCCGTCGCAGGACAGTGCTGCACCCCCCGCCCACCTCTCATCGAGCAAGGATCAGAGAAATTTATAGGGTGTTCCAGGAGGTATCTCGCTATGCGCAGATTTATTGGCACGTGCGATGCGTCACGGAGAACTGCGTTATAACACGGCTATACGGATCGATCAATTTCCTGCGGAAGTTATAGGTTACCTGACAGACGTGCATCTTTAATTCCCGAACCGGCCGGACGCGGCAAAAATTATAAAGCAAATAAGCGCGCCCCGTCAGTCCTGTGTAATTACAGAATCGTCTGGAAATTTCTGACTGCGAGCGCGACTGTTTATAACAGTCTACTCACCGGCCATTTTCCGATAGTCAAATCCAAGATTAACTGTTCAGAATTTCTTTGCGAATTATTGAAAAGTGGCGCCGATATAGTTCATAATTTAACAGATTTTTAAAATCATCTTCTTCTTCATACAGTCATTTAATAAGGCCTTAAACGAGTGGGTCACATTTCAGCTAAAAATAAAATTAGACTCAAAACATTGCCTTGTGAGTAGACTTCGAATTTTATAATTATAAAAATGGGTGAAACTTCAATTGTAATAATTTTATTGTGGTCCGGAGAATTTTATTGTGGTGCATCGCGCTCTCCGAATTTTCGGAAATCGAGGAACAGGGACCCGGAGCATTAACAGGTTCAAACAGGAAATAATTAGAAAACTTGCTCGGGGTTCGTTTTCGTTGCTCTTTCGGTCGGAAAACGAATCGGTCATCCGTTACGGTTATTTGCGAATAAGTGAGCGGAACCGGGAGCGCAAGTGGCTATCTTTCCATCCTCCTCGCTCGAAATTTAGAGAGATTTAAAACGCTGGCTGGAAGTATTGCTCTGTTCCCATTTATTGGCACGTGCGATGCGTCAGGAGAAAACACGTTACGGTACACTGACTGATCGGTTTGGCGGGAGCACGTCGAACTTTCCACGGTGAAAGTTCGATCGCTCGCCGCTGCAGCGAGCAAATGCACGCGAGGATGCATCTAACGGATTGCATAACCAGGCCGGCCAGCCACCGTGGATACCCGGAGCCATGACAGTTTCTACCATTTTTTTTTCTCTGCATTGACCACTTGAGATTTTGAGTTCTTCCTAATCCAAAAATTCATTTCCACCTGTCGTTCATTTCTGAAGCAGTACAACTATTAAACATTTTGTTAGTTGGATGCGGACTTACTGAACATAATGATTTAATTATTTATATGCCACTGCAGGAGCCGGATATATGATGTCGCGAATATATGTACTGACTTTTCAAAGCTTTAATTAATATTAACGTTTTCATTAAAAATTAGAATCACTTCTGTGTGAAACTCATTGAGCCAAATACTGCAATGAAAATAGATTTCGAGCCATTTTTGTACAAGGACAATTTTCAAACAGATGAAGACTAACATTAACGACATGTTCACTATTTTTGCGACCAACAGAATTAATCTCACCCTCACGCCGTTGACTACAAAATAATTTATGAAAATGAGAATTTGCATCCTACGCGATTCCCATAGTCTCTAGAGGCTGTCGAAAATTTCGCATCCTGATTGGTGCCGGTAAGTCAGGCCAGCTTCAAGAAATGAATAGCCCGTTTTCGCGCGATTTCGAAAACGCACCGGCAGGTTCGCGCGATGCCTATCGATTTTTTCGCGACGACGACGACGCCCGAGCATCGCGGAAAGTCGTCGCAGGACATTCTTCATTGAATTACTCTTTCCATCGCGCCGCGCTCGCGAACGTTTCGCGACCGGTTCACGCGAGCATTCGTAATTCGTCGCGCGGCCCGCACTTAGCTGCGCTAAATTGCATTCGCGAATCTCGTTAGCGCAGACCGCGCGCACGACGCGCGCGTTTCCGGCCGGGCTGGCGCGGAATGGAACGAAACGGTGCAGAGCGTTTTCTCCTACAATTTTCGGCCCCCGTAGACTTCGAAGGTGGGACCCGGAGCTCTGATTCTCGGTCCCCGGATGTCCAGCCGGACGTCCGCCGGGATATCCGTAATTAAACGCGGACAGGAAGTCGCTGAGGCCGGGGCCAGGTGAGGCGAGAGGGGTAGGGCAGATAGAAAGAGAGACACACCACCGTCAGCACGCCACCGTAAATTGAAAAATTTTGGAATACCGAATTGGCCGGGTCACGCCGATTATCCACGCCTGCGGTTTCGCGTGCAAAACACTCGCCGACCACCGTCGCGAAATCGCTTTAGAATTTTTCGCGTTTCCCGTTAGACAAAGGGTCGATTGGCTGATGAACCAGTGATCCGCTTCGCAGGGAGCACGAACGATTTTGTAAACTGATTGGTACGGAGACTCGAAACTTCCCACAAATTCTCCATCTGTTTGCTTTTACACCAAAACTTCATTTTATTTTATTACCTCTCCTGAAGTTAAAATACACGGATAGCAAATTTTTTTTCAATCAATTATTTATAATCAACACAACAAATTTTGTAACATTACTAGACTGGGGACTTTGATGCAAACTAAACATTCCCTGAATTAATTGCAAGGTACGTAGACATTTATTTCTTTTATTAATAATTTTAATGGATTAGAAATAATACACAACAGCATTTATAAATCCTTCAAATATTTCCACTGTTTTGTAATTGTTCTATTCGTGTCTGTCATAAATGCATAAAATCCGCAGTCTATTAATCAATTAAACAATCACGATTGTTATTTTAATAAACGATAACTCGCATATAATATAAGCTTGTTCAACGCCAATTTTTCAAACCGAGATCTAAAATATCCCTCATTAACTTGATTTCCACGAAGCCATAAAACTGCAGTAGTCAAGATGCAACGCAAATTAAATCAGGAAGAAAGGTGATCTTGATTGATAGTAATTATAGCCGTTCGAAAGAACAGCCCCGAGATGGAGGCCGAGATAATTATTCTCGGCGTTCTAACCACCTAAATATTACTCGGTAATTATTATACCGTGATGGTTGGCTATCGCGAACAGTAAATCAAGTCGGTTGAAAACGAGACTACGCGCCATAGATTTTTGTTTGTTTTGAAACTATATTGTTCGAACGATAAAATAAAATATTTTTATTTATTGAATAATTCAGCGCAGGCGTGGAAATGTAGCCGGACAACGCGAAATTCTGCGAATACATTTAAAGTTTCCGGGAATCAAAACCGCGGCCGAAGGACCAAAAAAAACACTCGTCGAATTCTGTATCATAGTTGGGTTAGGTCTGGGTTCGGGTGACAGGTTGCGTCCGAAAGAGCAAATGCCCGATTGAAGGGGACTAACAACGATCTTTTGCGAATCGAGCAATCGCAGGGGGGGGGGGGGGCGAATTTACAGTAGGCGTCGAATTTCTCACGGCAATTTATGCTCGCCGAATTCTCGTTAACGCTTCGGGGACGATTTTACAATGACGACACCGCATGATGTTAGGGGTGTTTCCGTAACCAGTTGGTGCAAATAATTGCAAATAATTAGAAATTATTCAATTTCTGGGAAACAGGATTTTGGCTATGGTACCGATGTAGTCCCTGAAGGATTAGGTTAATTTTATAAAGTGAATAATAAAATTATGGAAGCATATTGTATCTACTAATTCGACTAGGAGTAATTTTTAAATATGTGAGTGTACTAATGTCCCTAAAGGGTTAAGGTATGCCTGGTTTTCTAGTCGAGCGCGGTGTTCCAGGTCGTTTCCAGGGCGCGGCCATGAAAGGGAGGAGATCGCTCTATGAACGGCCGGAACAATGGAATACAAGTAATATGCGTGTTAAACAAATTGGAAATTCTGGAAACCGTACAGCGGCCGAGAGCGTTCGAAAACGTTCCAAATAATTTTTACCGGGCGGGGTGGGCGCGTGGGTGGACGCCTGGTGCGCCATGACTTTCATGATTGAATCATGAAATCGTGCTCCGCATCGAAGCGTTTCGCGAAAAATCTGACAGGAGGTGATTGCTGAGGTAATATGCAGCTGGGAGTGGCGAATCGGAGGCCTCAGGCCAGAAATACAGAGAGCCTAACGATTATTTTTCTAATTTCTAATTACTCTTAAAAAATGTCAAAGTGAAATTCAACGATTTAACGCTGAGACCTTCGATTCAGTAATTGTTGCATTTTACCTCAGCAATGCAGGGAATACAATTTTCCGGCTCGATTAAGAATTAATTCTTCGGGTGATGAATCGAATTTTTTAGAATGGCGGAACGCACCTACGAAAATTTTGACAATCGATACTGAAGGACAGCCTATTGCTCACTGTCACGGCTTCGTGTCCTCGTATACACGATTTAATAAATAATGTATTAATAACAATATCTCTTTAGATGGCTAACTGCTGTGAACTTAAATGGCAGACTACTGGAACAGTTGCCCTAGTAATTCCTAATTTGACCGGTCTAGACAGGTCGCGAACAGGGACACTTAATTTCCAGAAATTTGGAATACTGTCCACTAAGTGTTTCGATCAATAGTCGATCTGCGACAGTCGTTCATTACTCCGCGCAACAAGACAGGGGCTAATTAGCAGAACCGCGACACGCGCTTTTATAAAATTTTTAAATTCAGCATCGCGGCCTACACCGTGGAATCCGTCTTAAGCCGCGTTCATCGAGATCCCGCAGCCCTCCGTGGCCCGGTCTTTTTTCCCGCAGCAGAACCGAGGACGCTTAATACCCTAATTAATGTAATTTGGTTTCTATACCGGCACAAATCCCAACTGTCTGACCGAGAGACTCCCTCGCCGCCTCCAACCCCCTGGCCTGGGCTAGCTTCCGTGTATATTCCAGAGCCACCCATCGGATCACTCCCTTTCCGGCCGGCGAACGGCCCGACGGTCATCTAAACTTTTCCCGTAATTAGTTATAAATTTCATTCGCGTTCTACGTAACAATATTCCTGCGCGACCTCGCCGGACACACACAGCCGTGCACACACGTACACGTCCGTGTACATGCGTGCAGAGGCGCATAGGTGCGAGGGGTAGGAAGGGTGAAACGGGTGGTTGTCGAAGTGGTGGGGATCGAGGGGCAAAAAGAGAGAGAAACGGAGACGATAGTGGGTGGAGAAGTAGGAGCTCGTAGCTCGTTGTAGAAAGCGGTGGGGATGAGGGGATGGTAAAACGGAGCCGGCGAAAAAAGGAGACGGAAAAAGAGGGGTAGCCAGGCATAGTAGAGGGAGCAGGTCCTCCGCGAATGACGGAAAGAGGGTGCCCACGGGGTGAGAAAGAGAGGGTCGAAACGAGGGTAGTTCTGGCTCCCGCCAGTGGCGCTGACCGAGTCCTGTCGGAGGTGGGGAGGCTCGCAAGAATGGTGGTGGAAAGCAGAAAGTAGAGGGGAATGTTGCGGCCAGGGGGACCGGCAGGAGAGGGTTGAAAGAGGCTGGTCGACAGAGAAGGGGTGTACTAACGAATGACGAACGAACGGGAAACGAACGGACCGGATAGAAAGAGAACAGGATGGAGAAAATTCGAGCGCTCTACACCCTCGAGCCGGCGCTGAAGCTGCTGCTGGTGGGGGTGGCGGCCATTTTGCGAGCCGCGAAAAACAGCCCTACCACGAGATAGCGCGAAGGGGATTTCTGCCACCGACCCCGCAAACCTTCCATCCTCTCATCATACATTCTCTCTCTCGCCTCTTACTCTTTCCCGACCGCCTCTCTGTCTCCCTCTCTTTCTCTCTCCCGATCCAGGCCGTGTTTTCTCCACCCTTCCGCGGACCACCGTCAGCACCCTACACCCGTGTGGCACACATACACGCGCGAAGCTTCTCTCAGCCGCTCTTATTCCCTTGATTCCCCCTACGATCTTGTATTAAGCGCAAAATGTGGACGAACATTAGGCACTAACGTTTTACTTTAAAAATACATTCGTGTTTGGGAGATCTCCGGCTGTCCTACGAGTCTCTCGGGCTTTCCCAGGGGTGATTGTCTTCTCGAGCCCGGATCCCGGTCAGATGGAGGGTTAAACAGAGCCCCGCGCTTTTTTCCCCGACCCGATTAGGCGGATTCTAATCCCTCGCAATCATTCGAAATTACGATCGTTACCGTTTCGCTCTTCTACCATCAAATTCGACGCCATTCACGCTTTATGTATTCTTGAACTACCCTAGACATTTACGCCGCGGCGACGAATACTCGCAACACAACCGGACAAAACGTCGATTTTCTTGGACAACATGAAACTATAAAAAAATACACCTACGGACAACCTTGAAGCTCATGGACTACGGATTTTATGCATTCATAACAAAACGGAATGGGTCAAATACAGAGCTGGAAAAACAGAAGAATTTAAGGATATTGTATTATTTTCGAGATTTTCATTTATCTTCACAATTCCTTACAATTGATTTGGACAATTTTTATTGCGCGTAAAGACCCACGCAGCCTACACGTCAGAAATCATAGTGTTCACTTAAAGTGACGCAGCTTTATCCGAAACAATTTTTCCGCGAAATTACAGATAAAGATAATTGGCATATTCAGTTACGTTCCTTACTCGCTTCACCGTGCCGGTTGTCGATTTTTGGGAAATTGAACAATCCCGACCGACCGTATCAAGTTTCTAAATCAATAACGAAGACTCGAAGAGGGATCGGTACTACGGACGAGCATAATAGAGGCGACGTTCCCGTAAATCTTTCTTTGATTCGGCCGCGGTGACGAACCGTGTAATTTGAAGCCTACGACGATTTATAATATCGTAACGCGATATACAAACGGACCTGTGGAGCGTAATCCATACACGCGATACTTAATTAATGTGAAATCGAAAGTCCTCGTGACCCATACATTCGGGAAATTAAATTATTGTTATTTTCGGAATCACCTGTTGGCAATACTCCATCTGATAATATCCAGCGAACCGCAGAAGCGACGCGGCTGCGAGAGAGCCCCGATATACACGCGCGCGGCGCGTGGAAATTTTTCGATATTTTCCTCGAAAACTTTGACACCCGACAAATTACGGTATTGCCGCTTTATCGGTAATACCGCACTGCCCGATATAATTACGTAATGCCGATGATTGTTATACTGTTTACATTATTACGCGGCTGGCTATTTATTTCGAATGCAACACGTGGCGTGTTTTTGCTTTTCGTGTCTCTCGCTGTGTTGCACACCGCGTATGGCGTGCCATTTTTCACGACCCTGCCCCCTCCCCCCCAGGCGTCGACGGCCCTCCGCTTCGATCAGCGATTTTATTGACAGTCTCCACCGTAATCTTGATATTGAATTCTAATGCCCTGATTTTCTCCCCATTCTTTTCATATTTCACATCGAAAAAATTCTGTCTCCTGGACCATTAATGTGTACTAGTAATTCTTTTAGCTTGACGATTAATTATATGCTACAGTTGCACTTTATTTGCATGTGAACGTATACGTATACAATTTGAGATTAACTCCTTGAGCTAGGAATATAGAAAGAGGATGGAGGACTATGCAAAAAGAGACATCAATTGCAGAGGCTAAACAGATAATTGTTTCTTCTAGTAATTATCTTAATGAGTTGAATTTAATTAAATATGTAATTTACAAAACATGGAAAAAGTGGTGCAATTCGAAATTAGAACCAAAACAGAGAGGAGCAAAATGCTACAGATATTAAAAGATCCTTCTTCCCAGCATCGTTCTATAAAAACAATTGAATTATTTGTACTCGGATTTATTGTTGCCCGGATCAAACGTAACTATATTTTTTGCGGAAAGGAGTCGTATGTAAAATTGATTCAATCGAATTTATAAAATCGACCAGGCACGGCCGCCTTTTTGCTTCATCATGAAATATTTTACACTTCACGTCAATTTTTTCCGATACCATTTCTATCGATAAAACTTGTATGAAAAGTAAGGCGATTCTATAGCCTCTATCAGCTGTGTCAACCAGGGGCCAATTTTCCGTTAGTTACCACGATTTTTGACGATGAAAAATCAAAAATTTTACAATCACTTTTAAATAAACACCTAAATGATTCTTTGAACGTGGTTTAATTTAGTTTCCAAAAAACTTTGCAAATCTTTTTCGCGTGATCATTATTAACGAACCAAACATATTTATTCAATTTTCGATGTATCAATCGCAATAAATTAACGAGGATGATAATCTTAAGCACAAGAACCAAATTTTCACGCATCATAAAACTGACAGAATATTTACTCTTATTGTAAAATCACCCTTTACTGACAAAAATGAGGTTCCAGAAATGGAACGAGAAATGTGCATAAAAACCGGCGTACATAAAAATTACAATCACACGAAAACGTAACAAAACGTGATATTACGTCCAATGGTACATATGTAGAATCAATATTAAACAACGCCTTTTGCAATCACCGCTGTAACTCTTTATTCACTGCACACACGCTAAAACATTATTTAATTCGATATGATTTTTTCACTGCGAGTTCCATGCACACCGTTCAATTAAAGATCACATCAATATCAACCCTTTCATACTGATGACGCTTTGAAGTAGCCTTCATTAAAATGTTGCTATGAACCATAAACACTTAGATTTCTATTTTCAATCTCATTTCATTTAAAGCAGCACGATGTGCATTTTGAGCTTTTTGATCAGGTACAGTCGTTGAAAATTCTATTAACACTGAACCTACCAAATATTAAAAGTAGCTGGTATATGTTACCTTATAAAAATAATAAGATCGAATATATTTAAATTCTGTAAGATTTTACAATTATTTTAGACGATTATACTTTTCATACTTTTCTTTCGACAATTTCCTCTACAGCAATGACTATTTGAATCGTACATCAAGAAATCACTCTCACTATCATAATCTACCAATTTCCATTGGAATTATTATTTAAATAATATTTTTGGCTCGTTTCTCATAAAAGTCAATAAATACAGTCATCGAAAATCCTATTAATATAGGCTCTCAATACGTAAAGTGTTATGAAACAAAAATGTCGAGATGAATTTATCACATCAATGTAGTGTGGGAATAACAATTACTTCAACCAGTTCGCCAATGAATTCAAGTGGGTAATATTACAATCAATTACCTAACATTGCGAAGTGAAAACATCCGACCAAAATATAATTGGAAGTTATGAACACTTTCCTCTGAACGAAAGAACCTGGCACCAAAAATGTTCAAATTTACAGTCAGTCAAAAAGTGTTTGTACACACTTTGGAGTGACTTGTTTAAATGAGTTAAATAACTTAGAATTTTTACATCAATGATTACAATTTTCTGGAAAATTACAGAAACAAGTAGTAGGCACTAGTCCTTTTGCACATCATGTATTAAACTAATCCTCTAAGTTCTTGAAGAAGCTCCGATTGGTCCACTTTTAAAAGAATCACTCCATTTTCAAGAGTGTATGTCGACTTTTCCGCCCGACTGTATATCAAAACCCACCGAGCACTGGTATTAATACCACTCGCCGGGTGCTCGACATAAAATAAAACATGTTCGAAATCGGCGGGGCAAAGCAAATTACACAGATTCGGTGATTCAAGACTGCGAAGGCGTTCCTCCCACATATTTACCAACAAACGGCTGATCTGCAGTGACCCACTGCTTGGCGTAGCCAAAATTCCATGCCATTCATTCCATTCGGATATCGGGAGATCCATGTCACGAATTGTCCCTCCACCCCGGCGTGGCAGAGAACGCGCACGGCGGCGGCGGTGGCGTTCGGGACACGTTTGTCACCTATCTCCTTTACACGAGCTGTGCATAACGGAGCATCACCCTTAAGCATTTCTGATCGGCGATCGGCTTCCCTGATCGATGATGGTAGGTCGGCCCCGACAGCCGCAGGTGCAACGAGCGAAAAATTGACGCCATCCCCCCTTCTATGGAACGGGGACTTTATTTGGAGAGGTTTCGCGCGCATTTCGCTAGGGAAGGAGGCAGAAAAAGGGAGAGAGAGGGGGGAGATCCTTCTCGGGAGACCAGTGGTGCCCGCGAGGGTTGCTTCAGACTGGAAAATAGGGTCCGGTGGATATTCCAAGGCGAGGAGGAGAGAGGGTTCCCAGTCGGAGGACAATCGAATTCGCAACAGCCGTCTCGGACGGCTCGTCCCGGCCCCTCTCTCTTATTTTCTCGTCGTCCCCCGACGACCACCCCCGCACTCAACCCTCTGCATTTTCAACCCCTTTCCTTCGGGCGCTTTTCTACGGCTCGGTTTTCCATCCTCGTCCACCCCCTTTCCTCCGGCAAGATCTCCTTCCAAACGCACGACGCGGCCGGCGGGTGGCGGGGAACGCGAGGGCATTACGTCCAATTACAAGAAGCTTTCAGCAGATCAAATTCGGTATGCCGGAGTTTTGATCACAACCCGGATCAATTGGAAGAGGCCTCGTCTGCTCGGGCTAAACTCGTTTCCCTGTGCCACTACGCGTGAGAGGGTACACACGGACTTTTTCTTCCCCTCTCCTTTTGATCGACTTCGACGGACCGTGCGCGATCGTCTCTTCGACTTTATTCCGGAGGCGCGAGCTCGACCGATCGGAAAGAATTCAGACACAGCTAGCTAGAGAGGTAGGCGAATCGTTTTTGTGCCCCGCATCCGAGCCGCGCCGCGCCGGCCGGTTCTGATCGCTCGACCACGAACAAATACAAATATAACCGCGACTAACCGACTGCACTCGCAAACGCCACCAAGGCTACCCTTTGTGACGCGGAGCTACTGTCTCGGAAAGGTGCGACTACCTTCCAACGAGACCGCGATACACCGCAAAGTAACTTGTCTCGCTGTGTTTGTGCAAGCTTTGGGCTTTGTACTGCATCAAGTTTTGTATAATGGCGGTCCTTTACTGCGAGCCTTATTCTGCTGGAGAGGGGCTGTGAGCTTTGTTAATACTGTATGTTTGGAGACAAATGTGCAAACCCGCGATTTTGTATGTCATGAAATCGTGTATGCATTTGGTTCTTTACTTCAGTCTTGTTCAGTGGGAGAAACGAGTCACGGGTTGTTAATGCAGCATATTCGGAGATGATTGTGCGAATTTGCGATTTTGTATGTTATTAAGTTGTATTTATATTTTAATAAGTTGCAGTAAGAAAGATATTTGAAAATGATTCTACAAGCTCTTGTTTGTCAATCGCCTTTCGTTATCGAATAATATAAATTTAATCAGAGAATGATTGTAGTAAAATCGAAAAAGATTTTCTTAATTTGTAATTTATCTTATTTTGAGGAGGACTCGGTGTTCTAAAAATTGTTAAACTTAACCCTTAGCACTCGAGTGGCGTGTCTGAAGCGTCATTAAAAATTGATGTACTATCATTTAAAATATTGTTTACATTATTAGATATGTCGGTATCTAACCAATTACTAAACATTTAAGTGTATTCTAAAATCATAATATCAAAACGTTTGATTTTCGAGTTAAAATAGCTCCGAGTGCAAAGGGTTAATTTAATGATCAGTATCAACTTTTAATATTTTCGGATTATGACGCTCCATTAAATATCAAAATAGGTTTTTCAATAAATGAGCACTCGCCGCGAGCTGAATTTGTAACACATTACTTTATAATTAATATCCTGTAATGGCCTATTATCTGGTTAAACAGAACTGTAATTTGGCTTCATTTCAACAACATTATAATTTTTCGGATTTGTAACATCGCAGTGTGCGAGCAAATATGTTTCTCGGTAGTTGTGTAATAAAACAGAAATTGGAGTCGTTTAATATTCGTTCAAAAATTTAAAATGATCAATCTGATTTATTCCTCTTGATTTCCAAAATCCAAAGTGTTGTATGCAACAACGAAATCCGATGCACCATTGTAATGCATTCAAGCATTAATTTGTCCGTAGAAGAATTCCACGATGTGTCATAGCGATGGGCTCAATTACGAACAAAATCTAATCAGATTACGGTCAGTTAATTTCCAGTGGAGATAGAATGCATTACGTCGGTCGACGGCGCCTTTTATCAATAGATAAAACAGGAAAGTGACGTTTCTAGTCCCGAGCTGAGCTGTAACCGTGTATTTCCTGCAATTCCCCCGAGGGATAAACACGTTTATTCAGATGCTAGACATTAGCTTGAACAATGCCGACAACTACGAGGTCGTCATGAAAATTACCTATGCAGGGTAGAAAATTACTTATGCAGGGTGGTCAGTGGGCGGTGAAGAGATGCAGACGATGTAAAAGCTCAACTACCGTGGAAAAATGAATGTGCCGTCTGCGCGAGAATGAGTTATATAGATTGAAGTTTCGGAAAAAGTTCGTTAAAAATGGCCAAGAGGAAATCCCGCGTTTGTGGGTCCCACGTCTGTGCGGATGTGTACGTGTAACCATAACCATGCATTTTGCGTATGCGTGGATGGGCGTCCGTTCCCTGGAATCCGTAAGTCGACGCTTATAAACGGCCCTTTGCATTTGTCCGAGCAGCCGCGCGATTTGTCTAACGATTAAGTGTGGCCAGAAAGATTTCCAGTATTGTGCAACTGCGGAGCACAAATTTTATGACGCGACAGCATGCGGGCTTCAACAATTTATGCGCTCAGAATTTCGAAAATGATGAGCACAATATGCTAAATGTGGGCCACGGTGCCATTTTTCTACGATGACGTTTAAAAAGAAAACTTAAAAATTAATCAATACTGGACATATAAATAAATTCAAATGCAGTCGTATTTTAATTATGAGGAATTAGCTGCAACTAGACTGCAGATGATTATGCAATATAGAAATTTTTCAATTTCATCTATTCAATTAACATTTTCTCAGATAATAAAGGCCAGCTAGATCAAATCATATTTCACGTATGACAAGCGGTGAAATTTTGGAAAATTCTTTCTTGAAAATTGAATAATTTTGCCCTCTCTCTTCTATTCAAGTGTCAACGTAATCTTACCGCGCGACCTGCGTAAACACTATAAACATATTCAATACATTAATATAATTATGGAAATATATTTAAAATCATTTGTATACATTTTTCGATGGCTGACATCCCATTCAAAGACACGACACATCAAAGAATGTTGAAAAATTATATATTTCATATGTCCGACAAAAATGTACCCCGGTGCTTTGATTGCCATAATGAAGACCGAATTCTCGGGAAGAATGGTGAGCGCGCAATAATCGCAAAAATGACCGATGCGATAATTAATAGCGAAATGCGGCGTGCGAAATAGATCAGAGGTAGCGCGACGGTCTATCCGGGGTGGATGGGTGGACATTATCGAAATCCGCGGGGTGGGGTAGTCGGGACAATGAAGAGGCACATCCAGAAAAATTCGTGATATAAAACGCACGATAACGTCGCGGGAATTGAATCGTAAAAACTCGAGAGGGTAATCGTTTCATGCGCTAAGTGGCCTCTGAAAGAAATTTCCGGTGAAAGGACCCCGAAGCCGGAGACTGACGCGCTTATCACAGGCAAAGAGTCAAAGGACTTGGAAATATAATGGATCTCAGAATTTCTCGTAGTTCTCCCCTCTCGAAACAAAGTGCTGTCGCGGTTTAGCGGGTCGGTGTCGGGGAAACGGCGACGGCGACGACTTCAGGAATGGTCGCCATTGGAAACCTGTCCTCACGGGAAACAAGTATTAAGTAAAGATGATAAGAACCGTAGGAGGAGGAGAAGCAGACAACCAAACGGAGGAGTTGGGGGGAGAGGGAGCCCGGTAGAGAATTGTACAGGGAAACCGGGACGAGAATATAAGAACAACCGAACAAAAAGGCGGGCATAGCCCCGAGATAGAGGCACGCGTGGGACACACACGCGGATGCTTGATCCATGGTCCGAGCCAGGAGAATGACGACGAATTCCGAAAAGGATTTCAAAACGGACGGGCATTTTTAACCACGGAAACAGGAAAAGCGGTACCGGTTTTGCACGGCGCAAAAATAATAAATACCTGACCGATGAAAGAATCCGCAGATCACGCTCGCTTTAAAACCGGGGAGACGGCTTACATTAAGCGCCGCGGAAATTCCTGTATTCAAATGTATAACAAAGCAATGCAGGATCTATGCGCGACATATTTTTTCCGAATCATTCCAATCCCCGGATGGACGTTTTTACCACCGGTGATCGCAATCGTCTAATCAAATTCGCGTCGAATAATCAGCCCCGCCGACGTCATCGGCGAATCGAACAAAAGACACTTTTCGAATAAATTCGCCGCATGATTCCATACGCTATATGGAATTGCGAAATATTTTTTAATTCCGATCGCTAACTGTCAATTGTTAATTTATGGTTCGAAATGTAGAGGGTTGCGATCGAATTCGATTTGGAATTAATGATTTGCTAATTAGAAAGATATGCATCCAGTGAGTTATTGTTAGGTACTGTAATGTGGAGAAAAAATCGCACTGCAAAATACAATTTAACAAGTTCTATGCGACTTCTTTGGTGTAAGTACTGAAAGTTTTATTCGGCTTTTATTTATAAAATGGGGAAAAATTTAATCTTACTGTGGCACATTTGTTTCCATTGTTAAAAGGTATTCTGTATATCACCAAATGTATTTAACTTAACATTAACTTATACTTAATGTATTATTTATATCAATTTTTCCTGAAAAGTATCAGAGATTTCGATAGAGATGGATATTAAATATGATTTAATTGAATCATTGCATTTTTGAAGTACATCTTGTCGAATTTGCTCCTGTGATCAAAATTGCTTAATCGACTCCCCATAGCGGAAGTGTTAACAGTGATCGTTAGAATCGAATAACTCACCAAAATGGAACGAGTTTCGGGATTCGCGGACGTCTCTGGTTCGAGCTCGATTCGCCGATAATAAACAAATGGAAAGAGTGTCGGGCGATTACGCCTAAAATTGACTGCAGATTCGCCATATCCACCGCGATGGAGAGGCAAAAACCGCCGACTGGGAAACGATTAATGAAAACCTGGCTCCGGTGGCTTTGCGCGCTCGGTAACGGACGGGTGTATAACAATTTCCAGCGAATCAATCGATCACCGTTCACCGAAATAAGACACCCGGTCCCAATTTCCACCCTTCCAAAGCAAAGTACACATACCGGAAGACTGGTGTGGGTTGGACGTTCGAAGCGGTGTGAGGGGAGGGATGTAAACTCGCACATAAACTGCAATCGCACCGTTTCGCACGATCAAGCAATCACCGCTCGTGCGTGTTCGCAACACGTTGCTCGATTCTTCGCGGACCCGCCTTGTTGTTCTTACGTACCAACACTCGCCGACCGCCCCTCTCCCAACAGCCGCCAATAAACAATGAATACATGAATATGAAAATTTCCAGGAAAATTTGCTCGTTTCTATCCTTGACAACTGGTGTCGACTGCTTGCGATTATGCGAACCAGCGCGAAAACTGGTTTGTGCGAACACTGAGGCATTAGTGTCTTCGGTGTATTAATTCTATTATATTATTTTATGAAATTATTGAATTCAGAATAGTGTTTCTATCTAATACTGTCTTGTGCCTTAATTTAAACCGTATTAATTTGCGTGAATAGCTATGGGCTGAGAAACATCTTAACAAAGCCAGCAATCAATTCCCAGCACCGCGATGACACTCAAGCTCGAGGAGGAAGACGAAATCAATCAGAATCTCAAGTTGACGCCTCGATGATCAATCGAAGAGTGTTCGAACCGTCAAAACCGCCGTATAGAGGAAATTATCCGCAAAAGGGGCGAGAGAAAAGAAGGAGTAAGAACGGTCCGTTCATTGTCGAATGAAATTCCCGAACCCGGGGGCGATTTTCACCACTTTCCACAGGACAGTGAACGGGCATCGACTCTCTCGCGCTCCCTCTCTCTCTCTCTCTCTCTCTCTCTCCCAGTCTCTCTCGGGCAGGCCGGGAACCGAGGCCTCTTCCATAATAACAGATGTAAATTACGTGCGTACACGGGGATACGTGTGGCCGAGGTCGTCCGTATGGGAGTCGGTCGTGTGCGTGACCAGGAAAAACCGGAACATAGATGAATGCACACGCTGTCGAACGGCGAAGAGTGCACACGCTCGGCCGTGCGTGTGTCGGCCCTGGCAGTACACGCACGTGGTCGTGGGTCGGGGAATATTTGCAAGCCAAATTTTAATACCGGAATTAATTTGACCCGAGGAGGCAGACGAGTTTGAGGTAGTTAGGTACACCTCTGTGCACGGGGACGACCGGCAGGAGGCACGACCCTCGCGACTAGCTCTCCGACTATTCCTCTTGCCGGCGAAAAGAGTCGCTGCTCCTCCTCGGTGCTGCTCGCATTATGTAAAAAGTGTAAGCTAATTTATCGGCGCCGGACGCCCGGTGCACTGCCCCGAAACTTTCCTACGGGGCCGGGCCACTTCGGCTTTATGTATCGTGAATTATTATGGTCGGGCTCGCAACGACCCCCACGCTCCTTCCCGGAGCCCAAGGATTCGCCCACGATCGCCCTCTCGTCTTGCACCCTTTCTGCCTCCTTCATCCTTCACTTCTCTATGTCTCTATCTCTCTATCTATCTCTTTTCACCCCTTCTCGCCTGACAGTTGTTCTTCTTCTTTCTTTACCGGACAACCCTTGTCACTAGCTAGGACTATTCCTCCCGCCAACGAAAAAAGGCGCTCTTCCCCGGCGCTGGTTGCATTATGTAAAAAGTGTAAGCTAATTTATCGGCGGTGTACTGCCCCGAAACTTTCCTACAGCGCCAGGGCACTTCGGCTTTATGTCTCGTGAATTATTATGGTTCGCTCCAACCCCTTCCTTCCCGGAGCCCAAGGATTCACCCTCGTCTTGCACCCTCCCTTCCCCCTTTGTCCTTCATGTCTCTGTCTCCCTTTTTTTTCCTTCGTCCACCCACCGGACGTGGGTGGGTTCCTTTCTCACCCCTTTTCATCCGACAGTTGTTCCTCCTTCCTTCCTCCTTCCGCCACCCGTCTCCTAACGTTCCACCTTTCCTTCCCCCCTTTGTCCTTGATGTCTCTGTCTCTGTTCCTCCTCGAGGTGATCCTCTTCTCCTTCATCCACCCGCCGGACCTCCTTTCACCCCATTTCACCCCTTTTCGGTCGTTCGTTCCTTCTTTCTTCAGCAAACGTGCCCGTCCCCCTCCATTCTCCTCGATACAAATGGCAAAGTAAACTTCGCCATTACGAAGTACCCTGGCACCGAGGTCACCCCGTTACGGAGCCACCATTTTGGCTCAACCAACACCACCGCCACCCTGGGGAGAAGCCCCCATCTGGAGTCGAGAGAAAGGGGTCGTGTCTCCTACCCCTGCGCCCGCCAACTATCCAGCTTTATGGCGGCTCAAGAGAGGCACCAGGAACTTACTCCGCCGTTGTCCTAATTGGTACTCGGTATTAAAAGAGGAAAAAAAATGGATATACGTACATACGTGCACATGTATATGTATGTACGTGTGTGTGCGTATGTATAAGCCGGAACTGTTCTGAAGGTAACTGCGCCCGCGGAACGTGGGACGGGTTAATGAGATCAGGGGTTTTTAGTTGAATTAACAAAATATGCGTACTAACTGGGAACAACGTGGCCGTAATTTTCAATGAGGGATGAAGTTAGACGGTGGCTACGATGATTACTGCCCCCGCGCATGGTCTACGGAAGTTATTATCGAGCTACGGATTCTTTCGGTGAACTGCTTCGCTTTTTAACGCGGCCATATTAATCTGCCGATATTTAAACGATTCCGAGCTTTTGATAGTGCTTTCAGATATTAGAAAGCAATATTTTTTATTCTTCCTCTTCTTATGTTTCTTCTGCCATCAAACTAATCAACACCAAATATTATCAATACCTGAATCGCAACAAACTGAAGTGAAATACAAATTAAAGAATTTTGAACCTCGAAAATTTAACAGAAATTTTTTATTCGGCGACAGTATTGTTATCACTCCGAAAGAAATCACAAAAATATGTCCAGTAAAATATTTAATCTGGCAGCATAATTGTTATGACGCTGAAAGACAGTCGAGGATCAATTAAATTGCGGTAACAGCAGCATTTAACACGTGGTGGACATAAAAGAGTCTTCGGTTCCACGTCTGGCAATATCCTCCAGAGGAAAGACCGAGTCCGTGGTCTGCGGAGAGAATTTCATATATCCTGACGAGTGCAGTTTACGATAGACCATATTTCCGCGCGCGTTTTACGACGATTTTAACATCGTCAGTTTGGGGGAGGAGTGTCGGAGAGGCCGAAGACGATCGTTCCTCGGTGCAATCTGAAATTCAATTACGTCCAACGGGCAGAGAAACATTTCACGACGACGCGCGACGTCCGTCCCACCACCTTTTTAATATCTTTATTGAGAGCCGGTCGTGGTCGCCGTCGGTCAATTACGCCGCCTATCTTATTTATACTTTCCCTGAGATTGTTTTCCCAGGGTTTTCCCCCGCGAGAGCGCGAGGATATTTCTGGGCGTAGATAACGGGGCCGGCGACGTCTCGTGACAACTCGTAAAACAGAAGCATGCAGCACGCCCGGGAGACTCACTCGCCGCGAGTCTCGAGGATCGAGTTAATTAGATATTGAATTAATGCCTCCTAGGAAAACGAGGGCGTACACTGTTCAGATCGTCGAACAAGCAAGTCTGCTGCCTCCTGCCCGGTTCACGAAAAATAGCCTTCCGCCGATCCTCTTTGTTTCACCCTTCCACCGCCGGTTTTCCATCTTCCTTCGCCACGACCCTACGCTCGCCGTCGAGATCGACCTCTTCTTCGCAGAATTTTAATTACCGGCGTGTCCTTACTCTTAATTAATTATCGTCCCGCGCGAGGCGCCTCTAAATAATTTTAATTAAAATCATCGAACAGGTCTCCGCGCGCCCTGGCTCGATTACAACATTTAATTATCCGGCCGATATAAATCCGGTTCAATCACTTCGCCGCAGAACCCTAAGAACGAGACCTTGACAGGGGACGACAATGTACAAATTATACAAACTCTGCGATTTAGAATTTTTTTCTCTTGGCGATGACGTTGCTGTCTGTCTTGCAATTAGATTCGAAATCTGCTCTTCGAAATCTAGAAACTGGAATTCGTAAAACGACAGAGAGACTATTTTATAAAAAGTACCTTGGAAAAGATATTTGAAAATTGCTAAATAAGTCAATAAATTAAAGAATATTTCACAACGGAACGATTTATGGCGGGCATAGCGATCGGACAGCGTCGAACGTTTCCGGCCGCGCCGACTATTTTCGTAGAGCGCTTGAAGATCGGTAATGAATTTAATGATCGGTCAGCTGTAAAACAAAATTTCTCGCTGGTTCGTTAAAAAATCTCTCGTCCCATTACCCCCTTAGCCGGTGTGTAACGTGTATTCGCGCGCAATATATTCCGAACTCGGCAGACAACGAGCTCCGGTTGCCATGACAGGCTCAGCTGTATCCCGTAATCGTCGTTCTTAACATCGGGGACAGTCGAGGCGTCGTCGCCTTTTAATAAATATCTCTCTGGTTCTCTCTCTCCCTCTCTCTCTGTCTCACCCCGGTAGTATCGATTCGGGGCGTCTAATTAACCGGAGCCTTCGGTGTCTATGGTTCTCTCGCCTAGTCTCGTGGGCGTACCATTCCTATTTTACGAGCTGTCGTAGAAACGAGCAGCAGCAGCCAACCACGGCCGGCCGTAGGTACTCTCCAGAGAAACGAGGGAAAATCGCCGGCACGTACTCGTCCCTCGTCCATGACCCTTTTCGTACCCTCCTGCCATTCGATAAACTTTGTCGATTACACTTTTCCGTGGAGTTCGAGCGGGCTGAACGGGCTGCCTGGCCTCGCCCGAATCCGAGCCCGAGCCCAAGCTCGAATCCGAGTCTCGCCTCGCCTCGCCTCACCTCGCCCGAGAGTGTAAGTTAATGAATCTCACGTCGGGACACAAGATGGGCCGATATCCGGCCGAACCAAGGAAACTTGCCAGCAGAATTGTTGCCTTTCCCAGGAAAAAAAAGGAACAGACACACCGGAATAATCCGTTAACGACTTACAAATCGTGCGGATCGCCCCTGAACTATTTTCTTGCGATTTGGACGGTCACACTTTTTCATATTTTTATAGGTCAGTCAAATATCTTTTTTTTTTCTTTTATTTTTAGTCTGTCAACACTATTTCTACCCCAATTTTATATATAACAATTTCAACTTATTTTTCTTTTTATAGAATCAACCCCTTTTCAGTTGTACCACTAGTTGTCAATATTGAAAGAAATTGAAAAATATGCAGAATACAATTTTTCGAAGTTCCTGATCAATTTCAAATTAAGAAACAGAAGTTAAATACGGATGTGATTTTTCTGTTAATAGCTTTGATACATGGAAGAGAACATAATAGAGTTTTAATAGAGTACGCAACTAACAAATTTGATAACAGTGAGATTCCAAATTAATACCAATCTTTAGTTCTGTAATGCTACTGTAACGAAATTTGCCAAATTGGAAAATTTGCCATTTGGAAAATGCGAAATTCATTTACGATAACGCAAACTTAATTTACGAATAGAAATTAAATTTGATGAATTTTTAGTTTCATTGGAAAAATAATTTAATTTTCAACGGCTACTCGAAACATCGAAAGTTCGCGAAGTGCACAAAGGAATACCATAATTTAGCAGTATTTTAAATTTTAAATAACGAACTTTACACATATTTCGAATGGTTGTATCAAATTATTTTTATAATTTAGAATGTTGGAAATATAATTTTTCAATGTATTATATATCCGAATTTTTATAAAGCCTCATGTTTTAATAAGATTTCAGAAATTCATCGGATTGCCGATATTTATTTAATAATTTTGCCATTGGGATGAATTTCAATTTTTATTCTTTGTTTCGTCGTTTCTAATACACAGTAAGGGATAATCGAAACTTTTATAAAAATTTGAAATAGTCGAGTAGAATTTGTCTAGATTGAATCGAAATAGGCACACGTAATCTCACATTTTTTAATGGTAGAATATGTTTATTATAAATCAGGAATGATTTAGAATTTTCAAACTTCTCTTCAATACGATCACTATGGTAATTCGCAGCACCACATTTTGAGAAAAGCAACAATTTTCCACTCACTAATAATCAAACCATATTTTGCTTCTTTCTGAAAACCTTCAGAACAACTAAATAAATCATGAAACAATATTAACCTCGTTTGGAAATTCCCAATTCGAAGTTTTCAAATAAATGGTTAATGAGGCACAGAATTTTGTAACTTTGATAATTTTAACAAATTCAAGCATCCTCCATAAAAGTCCTCTGAAAAATATTAATACTAAACGGCCTTCAAAGAATTTGCCTAGCCACGGTAATTGGAACGAGCACGGTAAACTTCCTGGACACAACATAACAGTATTTTTCGAGAAAAACGTCGCCCGGGGCTAAAAAGAGCCACGCTTTGTGCATCGTTTGCACGCGGCGCGGAGCTTGTTTCAACGGCAATCGGAGTGGCCCGGTCTGTCAGTATCGATAAATTGAGCGATTACAACGCGATAGCTGGCGGAGGATGTATTACACACGATATTTCATTTCGCGGACAAAGAAAGGGTTGGGTTGGGGGGTGGGAAAAAAGAAAGAAACGTGACCGCTACGGATATACCGGGATACCGTGGGCGCGCGCGGCACGGCAACCCTTTGATTTTCACTCTCGACATCCTTGACCCAGAGAGAGAGCAGAGCACGGTTCGATTCCGAACGAACGGTGGCTTCAATTTTTTCCCTTGCTTCCTTCTTTTTTATCTCCGATACTCACCTTTCTCTCCGCCTTTTCCTCGACTCTCTGCACCCTTCGTTTCGCCCCTTTCATCCCCATCCGCAACAACCCGACGCCGACGTTCTCTCCCACCCCCGCTCGTGTTCTCTATCTTCTTCCAGGCGTCGCCATTTTGTACTCTTCATCGATCCTGCGCCCACGCACACCCCGATTTTTCCCGCCATTTCTCTCTGTCCCCGTCGGACATAGACTTTTGGGTCCGAGATCGTGGATTCCGCGTTCAGCTCATGGTGATCTATACACGATGATCACGGGAGCCAAGTGGCTCTGGTCACGACCGATTTTCAACTGATCGAACAGCGGTCTTCGTTCGTAGATCTCTATCCTGTGGCCTCCAGTCGATTTGCATAGAGCTATCGAAGAACCGGAATGAGATCGAGGTGGAAAGGGAGGCTAAGCATGGAAGTTAGGCGAGACGCCTTTCATGGTGGAGCAGCCGTCCATTGTTGGACCCCCAGCAAAGCTACAGCTCGACCCCTTGCTTCGGGCTAGCTCGCTGCAGAACGGCTTGCAGGGTCCTGCAAGAGACTCTGCAGAACTTGGCGAGTCCTCCGCTTGGGGAAGTGGTGTCGCTGAAGACGCTCTTAAACAGGAAACTGCTGTTTCTCTTTTATATTTGCTGAATTATTTAGTTAAAATGATGGTTGAACGATTGGAATTATTTTAAATAATGAATCCTGTTCTATATTCCCGATAATCTGTAACAAAAACCAAATGATAAATTGGTGTAAGAAAACTTTTGAAATTTATTCATATTTTTCAGATGTATGAGGAAGTTGCATTAATCAATTGAAAATATGTAGAACATTAGATCCAAATTATGTATCATGCAATGTATATTAAAAATTGTGCAACCAATACAGTTATATCATTTTTAATACATTTTCAGTTCTATTGGTGTACAGAATTTAGTTTATTCAAGTATTGCAAGAAGTTTCTTAGAAAAAAGCAAAAGGAAGTGTTAGAAAAAATTTCAGATGTGTGTAGGTATGTTCTGCCATGTTTTGGAGATATTTAAGAGACTTTTAAGAGCTTAAGCGTGCGAAGGAAATCTCGCAGAAGGTGTAATTAAGATATTCACACGGGGGAACGTGTGACCGCGAAAAAAGTAAATAAAACTGGACGTATTCGTAAGTTACCTTCTGCACGTAAGTCGTAACATAATACGCAGTTCTTTCTACGACTGTGTTTACATATTCTTTACTCCCTCAATTTAAACTGATGCCTTTCTTCCTTCCTCTGTAGGAAAATCCCTACCTGAAATTAATCTCCGACACCCTTCTTACTTGCGAAAATTTACCCAACAATTTTTATTAGACATGAATACTTTTCTTAAAATGTGAAAGATGAAAGAACTTCAATATGTACTGGATTATTTTTAAATACTCTATTTTCATATTTTATTTGGACTTATAGGTACTTATTGTGCTTAATCCTTGTACAAGACGGATTCTAGGTCACTTCTGACCCACAATAAATTTTCCCTTATATGTATACATTATAAAATCGACTTTACATGAGAGACAAGAACAGATTTCTTGACAAGAACTTTAAATGTTATTCATGTTATTTATATTTAATAATGTCATTTAAGTTGTATTTAATTCTACGAATATTGCAAATAAATTTATTTGTACAAAACCCACCTGGGTCACAAGCTACCCGGTGTCGGCCAGGAAAAAGTTAATGATAATGAAAGATTGTTTTGTTTAAATTTTAGTTTATACATTTGTATCGCTGGCAGAGCTACCTTCGTTTATGAATTTTCCGCGGTATTTACGGAACAATGCATCCTTTTTGTACCTCCTTGTGGACAGTGACGCTTAATAAAAGTTCTTGAGAAGGTCCGTCATAGTTGGCCCGCGTTTAAACATGCAACGACGTTATCAAGCTCCGTTCCTAGAACGTCTCATGATACGTCTGTGAGAACTTTTCATGTCCAGCGCCTCGAACTATTTGCGGTTCACTGTGCCATGCATTTAACTTGCACAAAGTTCCTCCCTCATATCAGTCCTTGCAGGTCGCGCCGGAAAATGGGCTGGAATGAATTTTGTTGAAAATATTTACGCCCCCCTCTGGCGCAGTAATTAACAAATTTTCAGCCGACGACGGTTGCGTCCTTTGCCGGCGCGCGAAATGACCAACTATTAAATGTTTTCGATTCGTTATTAATGAATATTAAAAACTCCGTTCTCAGATCGTTATGGGAATAATGAAACGCTATTGAACACGATCTCCCGGTTCGGTACAATTTTGAAGGTAATTCGAAGGAAGTTATTTCGTTCAATTAACGACCTCCGCCGATTAAACAGATGCAATAGTGAATTTTCAAAATGAGTGACCTAACTTAAACTTCGATTCTCTCTTCACATTTAGCAAAATGCATTGTAGAAGCTATGTATTCGTTGTCAGTGAGGAGACCGAAGGGAAAGTAATTTTTGGGAATTTTTTTCTCGAAAACAAATATAATGTAAAATACTTGTTGAAAAAGATGTATTTTAGAGAGTAGCTCACAATTTTTTATCCAAAAATGTTTGTCAATTACAAAGTTATGATTAATCTTCCGGAGCATTGGTCAAAAAGGTGATAACCATTGCCCTCGGGTGCCGGTTCATGTAGAAAATTACAACTCCGTAATTTGCAAATATTTTTAAATAAAAAATTACGTAGTATTCCCTAAGTACAGCTCAGAGTTGGGCATTAATCGATTCAAATTTTAACCAAGATTGATTGATTAATGTGTAATCATTGATTGATTAAAAAAGGTAATCATTGAAAAATCGATTGATTCAATCGATTGATGAAGTTAATCGTCAATCGTTGATTACAAAAAGAAATCATCGAAAAATCGGAAAAATTGATTTAATCAATTGTTGAAGTTAATCGCCATACGGTCTATCCACTAATTGTAATAAGTAGACTACAAAGAGTATTATAGACCGAATGACAATTTTGATTCTGTATTTCATTTCGAAATTTCAGCAGTTAATCATTAATCAATCATCCGATTGACGATTACAATTGAAAAGAATGTAATCGTTAACCGCATTTACCGACTAAAGTAAGGTTTAATTGTTAATTGCGATTAAAACGATTGAAGTAGAAATTTATTCGTCAATCGTTGATTAAATTTTTGCCCAACTCTGCTACAGTTTTCGATAAAAAAAAGTACCCGAAAATCTCAAATTAGTTGAATATTAGCATACGGTGGCAAATAAGTGGGTAAATTTGATAGCATTAGTCAATGAGGCTCACATTACCCTCACCCATTTGGCATCGTCGCAGACATAACTAACTCGATTGTGATCAATAGTCCGAAGTACAGGGAGAGCAACATCAAACAATATAACCGGGACAGTCGCAGAAATATATCACGAAAATTCTCACGGGACACCTATGCTCGCAGATCTCGATCTCTGCATGCCTCGGTCGCCATACAATCGCTGCATAAAACGACAATTCATTTATCTTCTACCGTAAACTGGACCGCATAATTTCCTATGCTAAGACCAGGAAGATCAGCAAAACTCATTAAATCGGTAGAGGAGCATTCATGTACCTTTTCGTTTTGTGATCATCCACGGAACCCTCTCAGGATGGTCCAGACAATCGAAAGAGTTTACATGAAGCTATCACCCTTTCGTGAGAATATTAACCTAATGAATAAAGCTACGGGTCCAGCTGATCCTGCGAATCACGATAATTCGAGGAACGTGCAAACAGATCCCCAAAAGATGATGCTCACGGAGACCCCCAGCGAAGAACCGGTTGCTGCAAGACTTTGTGTGCTGCGATCGGTACAGCCCTTTTGAAAAGATTAACAGGAGAACTGAAACTGGTCCGGAACGGGTCGTCAAACATAGAGGGCCAACAGGTTGCTCTTGGATTGCACAAGGGGTCCGGGGTCTCGACCTAAGGGTCTCACCTTTGACCCTATACAGGTATTTGGTGCCCCTCTCCTGTCTGATCAATTTTCTGGCATCCCACAGTGGTCTTTACCTCCACAGCCTCCAAAGCATTTCCAAAAAATGAGACTAAAAATTAAAACAGAATTCTTTTTTAAAAATAATCTTTGTATACTTTTCTCTATCAACCTAGAATTCATAAAAAATAATCACACTTTGATAGGAATAAAAATGCGAGAAATATCACGGAACTTGTACATTCATTACCGTTATTATAAATAATAAATACTCCAACGTCTACATCACATTGGACACAAATAATCATGGTTTTCATTTCCTTACGGAAACATTATTCGGATAATTTTCAGAAGTAGCCAGTTTTCGCAGTCGTACTTTGGAACGTAATAATTGCAGTAACTTCAAATGAAATACGAGAGCAGTAGAATTTACGAAAGAATTCTACAACGGGTAGCGTAATGTTTCAGTAATTATGTAACGAGAAATAAAATGTCGGTGCGCTCGATATTGGAAAACATAGACGGATACGCGCTGGGGAAAATGGCACGATGAAAACGACTGTCCGTAACCGCGTAGTACAATCAAGGATATATTTTCTATTTTCCAAATGTATTTGTTTCAATCACGCTCACCGGTACGGGTTACACATTCATATTTATCCTGAATCTGCGTTCTTTTTATTTGCTCGCCCCCTCTACGCGCGGTTAATAGCGCGGAGGTTTGAAATTTGAATATTTATCCCTTTAATATTATAACAAGGAAACGAATACACATTTTTAATATGTTTCCTGTTCGATTATCGCGGAAAAACAAGCATTTTTAATTACAAAATCAATATTCGCTCGCGTGAACATCCCAACTGTTAATAAGCAGCTGACATTATATATTTCATAGCTCCGCAAACTCGGAATAGTAAACACCGCCTTATTCAAATCAAATTTCGATTCATTTAATTCAAGCTTGAAATTTTCACAAAATCGTATAATGATTATGATAGCACAGAAAATAGTAGGTAGAAAATACACGATCAAAATAGTGGGTATGTTTGTTCAACGAATTATTGGAGTATACTTCAAAAATGTATATGTACAATGATTTATATGAGCCCACAAGACACTTTTTCAATTTCTGTTACAAGTCCAAATGAAAAATTTGTGGAAAGCAATGTTTCCAAAATTTTCATTACACGTCATCCAGTAAAGTAAACTAAGCGTTCTAGCTTGGCAGAGAGACTGAAGTCGGTTGTTCCATGTCCAGAGAAGTTATTCTGATTTAACCTTCTCTCTGTATATGGGGTGGAAATGCACCCCATGATAAAACTGGAAATAGAAAGTTGACGAATGGAAAATTTCCGAAGATTTCCTAGAGGTGTTATCTGTGATATATTTAAATTTTTTAAGTATTGTATACTTATCTTTTAAAAATCAATAAAATTTCACAAAATTTTCAAAAACATATAGAGTCCAGTTTGGAGTCCACCGATTGTGCAACTGACTATAGGTACAAGTTACACCGATGTCTGCACACGAGTGATCCTCAATCCCCTGGCAATTCCAGACAGATGAGACCACTGACAATAAGAAGACAGCGAAGGGGTTCTCGTCAGCCCTGTTAGAAAGACCCTAAGTTCAATATCCCGTAGAAGAACTTGTAGGTCCAGGACTCGGATCCATCAGAAACGGTCGCAGAAATTGCGCATGTTAAACTGAGTTATCTCGATCAGGTAAACTGCATCAGATGGAGGGACGTTAGGTCCGGCAGGTTGGCTGCACAGCTTGGTTGAGGGCCGATCCGCGCGCGCGACATAGGCCTATTATGTAATCGGTGTGCATCGTACTGTGTATCAATATGTCTGGTGTACATATGCAGGCCTGTCTATGCGTCGGATCCCGTGAACGGTATCAGACAATGCGCGACCGTGCGCCGGTTACGGCGGAGCGTGGCGCGACCCGGTCCACCGTGGCACATAGCGTGCCGTACGCCGGCGTGCCACGGCACGAAACACATGTCGATACGGCCACATAATGGGAACATAACCGCTATGTAGGTATCTCGTAGTATTTAGGTGTCATAGTGTCAGAGGTTAATTGCACATGATTGGTTATTGTCCGTTTACCAGCCGTATCTGACCGCGTCATTTACTTTCGTTTTCGGACGATGCCTGGCCCTGACACTCGACCGTCCGACCTTACCTGCATTCTTTTCCATTGTGCCCGCCAGGACAGTCATGTTCCTCCTTGAACTGGATCTTTGCGGCCGTGTTTCATCGAAGCGGATCATTTTGCTCGGTAGCTTAGGCATGGAGTCTCTCCTGCGGACTGTATGTTAATTCGAGGCTGTCTTTTAACATTTTCAGTACCACGTCTCCGAGAAATGGGAAACGGAAATATTATCTCAATGCCTTCAACAGAAATGCTTGGAAGAGTACTTTCTGTATCAACCTTTCAATTTTTATTCCGATAAATAAATTACTCATTTTATGGGACTCCTGAGGGTGCTAGTTGAGCATCCAGTGTTAATTTGTGTGAGGAAGATGAAAATGAAAACGACTGTACGAATAACAAATTTTGACGAAACAGATTTAGGATTAGAGAGATTGGATATTTTGGAGAAACACAGTTTTCTCCAATAGAATTTCTTAGCAACGATTCGTGGACGATGCTCTGAACTGTTCGCATTTTGGCTGTCCACGGGACACGTGAAGTCCATTTGTCGTAATGCGTGACGAATCAGTGTCGGGCACAGGACAACAGTGCTGTCGATTACGCACGCAATGGAACAATTCGATGAGACGCACAGTACAATAATTAATAGACTGCGGGTATTTATGCACATTAAAATTATTCGAGTCTCTTCCGCGGTAATTGGAATCGGTAACATATACTCTTCATTGAAGATTTTATCTATAAATAAATGAGAAATTTATCGAGCATTCATTGAGGTTGGCAATTCGGCGCGTTCAACAGGCTCGTGTTCGCATTAAAATCCGCAATTTAATAATTACCAATGGAATTCACTTCTGACACAAACTTTCTAATAAGGAATTATTATTTAGGTAATTTGTTATATATTATGAGCATTAACGAAAAAATTTACTATTCTTTCTAAACCATCAAGTAATAATACAGAAAATAGATACATTTAGTCTTGTCGGTACCCTTTAGCGAGTCCTCGAAGTACCTAAACGAAGCATTTTTTGCAAAACATCTACAACCATAAAAATTTGCATAACGTGTTGTAAGGTATCGATTTAAACAAGAAGTCGCGCAGCATTTAATAGCGTGAGGATGACGAGAGCCTACACAGTCTCTTCGAACTGCAAACACGTTCAGAAGCTCTCAACCTGAAGAGATTAGCTCCCTAATAAACAGGTTTATCGATTTTCTAACAAAAGACAGCATGAAAAACTGTAGCAAGAAAGCAAGGTATCGAAAGGGTTAGGCAAACGACTTATAGACTCTTGCCTTAACAAACTCAGCAGTTTATAATATTTTAAAAATTGCTTTTTAATGTCACAGCCCATTCCGTAAAGCCCATTCGCGAAGAAATTCCATATCGGAAATATTTAAAATAATCTGCTAACTGATAAGCTTAAAAACGTGCTTTGATGAGCTCATTTTCACAGAAAAACCTATTCGACCGGACAAAATAATAAATACATATGTAATACGAGAGAAAAGATTTTTGGACGATCACTCGTAATGTTCATTCGGGATTAAATCTGTGCAAAGAGTCAGTGTACACGGCACGGAAATATAAACAGTCGCCGCTTCATCGAAGTGTGCACGGTACATCCGTAGACAGGTGGAACGCGGCGGCGTTTCATTCGTTTTTCGATCGATGCAACAGCTGACCGCGGAAAAAATCGAATAGAAGCAAAAAGAAACGCCCACAGTCGAATGGCTGGACTGACCGATTTATTGCCGCGTCCGCCGCGTCGGTGTAGTTTTCTTCCTTTTCGTCGTTTTTTCCATCTCTCCGATACTCGCCCGCGTAATCCGCGACCTTTGTCGCGATGAGGATGTGATCGCCCACGTGGCTCTGATGTATCGTACACGTGGACAAATAATCGCGCTTCCGATACACCGCGTAAACCCGTGCTTCTCGCTAAACGAATATTTATTCTGATAAAGGGAACTTCTTCTTTTACATTCACGTTATTCCAGCGCTTCGCTTACCTACAAACGATTTCCTAATTGATTAAAATAAATCAAAAGTTACCGTAATCTCATTAATAATTTAACGAAGTCTGAAATTATTATTTTCATTTCCGTGCTTCTTTTGCAAACAGTTCAATCAATGGAAATGTATATACTTCGTTGAAAATGTTGTTTCAAACATTTGATTATTTTTAACTTTCCATCATAAGCTAACGATTGTTGTTCTATATATAATAGCTTTTCTACCTTTCACCTTTGACCACACTAACAACGATACAACTTGCGTCACTTTCTATAATCCTTCACATAAATTAATTTCTCTTTTATAAGGAAAATATGTTCGTACTGGGACAATTTTCGTGAAATTTTTCGAATAACTCGAGGGAAGATTGTACGGAATGGGACGCGAAGATTTTCGAAAGTTCAAATTGGAATGCGCGGGCAGTTCGAGTGGAATCACGGAGCCGAAATCCACGTACCATCATCGCACAACCGAAACGTACGTCTTATCATTCCATTGTCATTGATTTGTCAGCTCTGTGAATCTCAAACTGACCACGAGATATGTCCAATAATCGATGATAATGCGATGACACGCCAGAGAGGTTTGACCTTGACACTGGACCAATTAACGCACGTTGACCCCCTTCGTGTCCCTCTATCCCTTTACCACCCCCGATCGGTGGTCCAATGCTATTGTACATACATGTCCCACGTTAACAGCCACGTACATGAAACTGAACTGTATACTGGGTGGATGGTACCGGTTGGTATGCAATTCCATGATTATATAGCCAAGCAGCTCTGAATGAACGTTGATACTCTAAATCAATGGGATCGAGGCTTTGCCGAGCATATCGCCAACTTATTCCTTATTGTCTTCACTTGAATCAGAATTATTACAATATTAGAAATCCTGAGGGCTTCTAGTATGTAATGTTGCTTTAATCCACTCGGTTCTAGTATTCTAGTCTTGCTTAATGTATACTCAATACACACGTTACCCACGTTATTTATTAATATGTCTGTAAATATTGGTGGTGTTCAAATGAGACGTTGTGTGAAGAGTATTTGAAAATATAGTATAAATTGTTTCTTTTCCGGTGGGACACCTTGTATGTGCTGTTTAGATCATTGTTTGTCTAGCCACTCTAACCGTTGGACGTGCATGATTATGCAGATTGGGTGTGTGTACATTGCAATCCCTGAAATTATACTAGAAACGACGACTGAGAACAAAATTGTGAAAACAAAATATATCGGTAAGGGCTTAATCAATACGCGATTTATTTTTAATGCGAGCGTAATTTTCGCAGAACATTTTACATGACCTGACATGAAGAAATTTCACAAAAACGAATATACGAACAATTTTTTACTTAATTACAGAAATCTCATCAACTACCCGTTTTATTTTGCAAAGACATTTCGAATGCGACATGTGGAGCTTATACTATTTTACACAGTGAACTAAAATTTTGTAAATATTGTTCAACAGCAAATTATACCAGGAACGTCATCATACCAGGAACATATCTTTTTTGAATCCATACGAAAATTCGTTATTATATCTACTTATTTAATTTAATTCGTATGCCAATTAATTTGTAAAAGGGGTTAGTCCTTTTGGAATTGACAGTCTACAGTGATACAGGCGGAGGATTTCCTAGCGAAATAGTCAGAGGCTCTTGTCCGAGGCTCCGCGAAGTCAATTTCTCGTTTAATTCGACCAATTGCACGACCAGTCTTCATTAGCGAATGGCAACCAGCGCCACCCGGTATGTAACGTGACCGTGAACGCACATTCTCCGGAACATTGCGGAACACTATCGCTGTCAATGACCGATATTACGCATGGCCGTACGTCCTGTTGGCTTCTGTGTATCCCCTATGATAACGTGCCGTGGCCCATTTCGAAGCCCGTGCACCTGTGAAATTGCCAGTGTAGAGGAATTGCGTGTACACCGCGCTTGCTGACAAAACTGAGCCTCGGCCTGATGGTATTAGACGCTGCTGGCGACCAACCAGCTGGAAGAATAATCTCATTTTGCCAGTGGAACGCGAAAAAGGGTGCCGGGGCAGCCGGACATTATTTAAAGTTCGATGGCAGAATATTCGGCATCTGTGCAAAATGGTCCCGTCAGAACAACAATTTCGGAAATGATTTCGTTTTAATCGGACGCAGAAACCCAGCCATTTTTATGTGGTATAATCGTTCGTTTAAGTTAGCTGTTCTACGAGAAGCAAATAATTTATGTATTACAATATTTTATAATATTTTATGGAAATATCTAATCTAAAATGTGCAATCTAAATTAACTTATTAAAAGCCAGAGAACAACGGAAGTGTAATAATTATATACAAAAATTAGCGATATTCGATAAATTCGTCTAGAAAACAACACAGACTCCGGGATCAATGTGCACGAATTAAATATAAAAATTAGCGATAAATTAGCCGATAAATGCCTACAGAACCGACCCAACAAATTGTGCAAATTCTCAAAACAACCAAGATGCCACGTCCATTATGAAGAAAAAAGAACCAACACTGCCCGTCAAAATTACACATCGCCAAACGAGGCACGATGAAAATTTCGAATAAACGATGTCCGATCGAAAACAAGCAACGAATGCGAGTGAGCCTCGCGGGAGAAGGAACGGGCAGGGAAAAACCAAAACGGCGGATCCGATACTCGGCGTAATTTCGCATAAACGCGGGCCTCGCGGCGTCGGCCAGCCGAACGGGGCTCTTAATACGCGGGCATTGTACGTTAGATTGGAATCTGGCTGGATTCTGAATCCCTGTTGCATTCGAGCACCGGGGGATAGACGTAGATTGAAAGCATCAGTCGCCATTAACCGCATCTCTGAATTGTCCGATGGAGATGACGATCGGGGTTGACCCATTGCTGCGATTTGCCCGGCTGAGTAGACGGCCGAGGGTTAACGCGGAAGGGAGCTATGTCCTACAAAAATACAGATTTCCAATAACCGATAGAGCCCTCCTTTCTTTTTTCCTGGCCCTCTCTCTCTCTCTCTTCGTTCCTCTATCAACTCGTCCGCCTTCGTCGCTCGGAATACAGAAACAATGCAACGTTTGCCATAGAGAGAGGGTGTGCTACCCCCTGCTCTTCACCTTTGTCCCTCTTGTTCGCCTGCGTCTCCTTCCGACGCGTTATTCTTTTTCAACCACTCCTGACCAACTCCACCTATCCTCCATCTCTGTCTCGGTCACTTCGCTGGCCCTTTCTCCTCTGTCTCTCTTTTAGTTCCCTCTCCCTCCTCACACCCTGACAGAGCATACACAGGATGCATGTGTACCACGGGACCACGTGTTAAGGTTCTCCGTCCAAACAAACCGCGAACCGACTAGCTGGGGACCCCTCCATCTGGTCCTCCGTTCGTCTGTCGATTCTCTGCGATCCTCTCTCCGATACAACCATCCACGTCTTTCTCTCTCTTTCTTTCTTTCTTCCTCTTCTTCCGCTTTACTGTCTTCGTCGGGTCCCGCTAGTTGCCGTCGTTCGCGCATCGGTTAATAAACCATTGATTGGATTGACACCGATATAGGAAAACCTGTCCGAGCTGAATGAGCATCCTTTCTTCTCGCTTTTTGTCACCCCCGTTCCTACCTTGGTATCGTCGAGGACACTCCTTTTTCGCTGTTTTATCGTTCCTTCGACGCCAACAGTTCCTTGTTGCCGATATCGTTTCATTTTCTACGGGAGCTCCTATTTTTAGTTCTATTTGCCGAAGCTTCCACTTTTCTTTTCTTTTCTTTCCTTTTAGTTTGTTTGCAGCATCGCGTCGCGTCGCGTCGCTTCGTCGGCCGGCCTGTTTGATTGCCAATAGTTCCTCTCTCACGGTCAACGATTATCGCACGAGTTTCCGATACGATTTAAGAGATTACTAGAGGATATGCTTCTCGGTGGGGATTTGCAAATCTTGTTACTCAGGGGCGATTAGTATTCATAATTTTCTTGTGGGATTGGTTGGAGAGTGGGGTCTGGGAAGATTTTATCACTGTTTGAACACCGTTTAACCCATATGTTCAGAAACAATAGAATTCCTTCTTAAAAAGTAAACAAGAAATTGAAAAGAAATGTTTTCTGAAAAAATTAAAGATTGCTACTCCCCCGAATTGTTATCTGTAACTTACCAAATATTTTTGAATATATCTCTCAATATTTTCCGAATGTTTTCTGAATTTTCTTTGACTCCACAAAATAAAATTAATTACAGAGAAGAGAACAAAGTGGCGCAGGAAGGAAACGAAATTGGGGAGTAACGTTGACTCCGGTACCAAGTTGGCAGAAGACTTGCAACTGGCAGCGCATGATCATTCAGAGTCAAAGTTTGCTGTAGCACGAGTAAATATCATTATTATGCAGATAGACGTAGAAGTAAATACCGAGTCGGAGTTCTCCTTTTTACAGGAACGATGGTGAAGGTACGCGTCGCAACTGACAGCCACCGTTGAAAATTAACGTGGCCATTATCTAATATTTGCCTCGTTCTTCGACTTCGTGTTTTGACCACTGATTAGTGGTACTGTTTGTGCGGAAACGTTTATTCTGCGGTAATTGGCACCCCTTCAGGCTAAGTATTGAAATTTGGCGATGTCGGGGAATGTCAATCCCCCCGGTCTCGTTTTCCTTGCTGAATAGGTCAATATCGTTAGGACGCTCGGATATCACGAAATCCTCAGAATTCGGCACTGATCTCTGCTGGATATTCAACCGCTGCATGCAGATCGCCTACAAAATCTCCTGCTCTTGATCTTTGTATTTGCAGACGCAGAAACAATCAGTTGATGCACTCTATTTCTAAGCTATTCTTCGATCATAGTTTGTTTTAAAACTACACTGGAAAAATCAAATCTTAAACTTAAAAGCAACTCTCAGAACAGTATTTAGAAGTAAGTGAACAAATGCGAGGGGAATGAAAAGAATAGTCACTTACAAATTGTATCATGGTTCACGTACATACCTACTCCATTAGCATTGTTTTCGTTTAAAAAATCACAACAGTTTTAAACGGTACATAAATTATGGGAAAATTAAAAGAAGATTAAAGGTTGACTTATGTGAAACAGAATTTATTATCAAGCTCGTTCTAAATAAATGAAAGTGATAAGGGAAAGGATGATATATGGATATGGCGACCATGAAGATCGTGCAAAATGGAAGTATTTCATCTTTTAACACACGTCACTTTATATGCTACTTTAATCTAATGGAAAATATTGTGCTATGGTTTCTCTGTTACTTCGAGCTTAAAAGAAACATTTAGATGAATGTGGATGGTAATGCACACGCTGTCGAATTGTAATTGTGATAATACATTCTTGGCTACTTTTTACTGCGTTATTACGTACGCAAAAATAAAATGTTCTGAGCATAATTGTGTAATACACGCATATTAAAATTTGTAAATTCTCAACCGTTGATCATCGACCTCGAAAGAGAGTTGCAAGAGTGCCGGTAAGTAAAGTATTAACAAGCATTAACAAAAAAGCACACCGAACAATTCTGTTGGCCAGTTCATGTCAAAAGTTGGTCGGCTGATGACAGAGAATTCACGTGGAATTCTTAGGTTGAACGATCGTCAAAGGCCGATGAAAATCGAACAGCGCCGATAATCCGTGGTCTCGGCGTTGCACGACGGCGGCCAAATAAATCCTTCGAAATGATAGGTAGTAGTGAATGTTCCTCTAATCGTCGGCCAGACGGAAACAGCAAATCAGGTTCGACGGTTTGCGCGCGCGCGAGCGAGCGAGCGGTAAAGGTAAATTTGCTCGTTGCGAATTCCCCGAAAAATCTGCACACTTTGAGCGGAGGGGCCCTAGCCAGAGACGCTCGATACACACGGAGAGAAATGAGAGAGAGAGAGACGTGCACGCGAGCAGGGAACGTGCACACGTGGGCCGGTAGGTGCAGGTTATTGCACGGAGCAGCGCCCTTTTCCGCGGTAACTGCGTTGCATCGTCGACCGAACGACACGTTGCTCAAAGAGGTCCAATTTTGCATGGCGTTAATCGCATTATCTCACCCTGCCCGCCGATCGAAAGCTCAAACGCCGGGTGCCCACCTCATCGTCGCCGCCGTCTCTTGTCGACGCTTTCGTTTCGTCGCCGGATGCGACCCGAGTGCAACCGTGCATACTGCACACGCCTACCAAGTGCAACCGGCGTGGACCGATCTAAGGCTGCCGCTAATCACATTGATATTAGGCGTTAGCCCAACCCCCGGCCCGCTTAATGGAAAACCGGACCCCACGGATCGCTGATAATTATTGAACTGCGGATGTTTATGGGAATTTACGCCGCCAACGGAAAACGTCGAACCTACAAACTGACGTTAAATAGAATTTTATTAACAGGCTCCGGATCTCCATGCAAAACTGAAATTTTCTACCCGACTTGATGATCTAATGATGTCACTAATCATATTGATATTAGACGTTAGTCAGAACCTTAATGAAAAACTGGACGAGTTTACGAATTTTATTTACTCGTGCAGAGATTAAATTATTACAGCAAGAAAAATATATTTATTGCCCAGCTGATGGATAATCTTAACATATAATTTGTAGTTTAATATAACTACACCTCATCAAGTTAAAAAAAGTCTACGAACAAAATTCAATTTGTTAGAAAACGTGTGAGTATTTAAGCCGAGCCTACATAAAACTGCAGAAAGCAAACAGTTCTTTCATAAATAGCGTTCTGATATGATCATATTCATACGATGATTTAATGTTTAATGCCCGGCGCTCTATTTCTAATTAATAAATTAATGCAATTCGGCGTGCTTTTAATCCAACCTTTATCGTGATCTCGTGCACATTCATGATGTTCAATTAGGCATTGATTAAAATTAGATTAAGCAGTTATTATATCAAAATCAAAGAAATTTATGCCTGAAATAACCAGATAGTTGAAATAGATACTGTCGATTATATTTATAATTTCATCTTTTAAGAGAAGGAACATAAGGAAATAAATTATTTTAATCTGCAGACATGCAAAAACTCAAATTACCTACTTACATCTTTCCATTATAAATTCCAAAATATTGCTACTGTTCACAAAGAAGAACAAATTCCTCCCTCAATCAGTAACAGATTATGAAACAAAACCTTTCCAAACCAATACTGTGCACCATAATGTACCCTAAAGCCTGGTCCCACATGTTCCATGAATAGCCTCCAATAGCACAAGCGATTCGCCGACCAGTAATTCCACCTTTTGACACGTCCGGAATCGATCTTCGCTCTGCCGGCCGGTTATGTCACAGACCCGGTGGAAAACGTCGGCCTTATACTCTCAATTTCCCAGGCATCCCATGCGCGGTCCGCTCGCGGAATCCGTGTGTAATTGGAAAACTTGAAAGCCGGTAGAATCTACCCGGTGCTCTCACTATCAGCTGATGTTTCCGCGTGCGGCTTAACCGAAGAATGAAATTGTTTCGTCGGTTAGCGCCTGGGCCAAACAAAACGTTTCAACGCGCGCGCGGGGCGCTGAATCGGTCTGAACCGACGCATGATTTCCCTAAATCAGGTTAACGAGACGAACACCGCCGGATCGATGGGCCTCTTCCTTTCTTCGCTTTTTTCCCACATCCCGGACCTACACACCGGTGAAATCCTCCTCCTCCCACCAACGTTTCGCGGGCTGTAACCAACGGGGCCGAGGGATCCGCTCTCTCTCTCTCTCTCCGCGGCTCAGAAACTACGACGTGACTGGTAATTGCTAATTAGTACGCGGCCGTATCGTGATTCGAGAATCGTGGTAATTAGACGTCAGCGTGTACAAACTTCCGTGCGCCCGGATCGGACGCTCGCATAAAGCCCGGCCCGAAAAAAAAACCATTTCGCACGATGCAATCCGATACGCGTGAAAGGAACCCGTGCAGCGCCGGTCGGGCCCGATCGTCGAATCTCGTTTTTTGAAACAGTGTTCAAACTTCAGGATCGTGTCTCGTTTCAAAACGTACCCTCCAACATCACCCTCCTCCACCCCCTCGAATTCCCCCGTGGCTCTTTCTTTGGCAGACGCTCGAGTGCATGCCCGATTTCCGGGGTGCTTTGCATAAAGTGTGATAAAGTGATCGACAGAGGAAAATACGAGGGAAGCAAGCCGATTGCGTGTCATTGCGACACGATGCGTGCACAGCACTGGAGTACCACCCCGGTCACGTGACACCGTTTGTTTCGAGTTCAATGAAACGTGTGTTTAGAAACTAACTGAGCTGAATAAAATACATTATTACCGACAAACAATCTTGACAAATCAACAATTTCATAGAATAACGATAAAACATGGCACACAATATACTAAATATATTCCCTCCCAATGCCCAGTCGATTTTTCCGCAAAATTTCAATCGCTTTTCAATCCTTTCAGAGGGCCGAGCATGGCAGGGCGCGCTCGGTATAGAAAATCGCGGGCATAAGTTCGAACCGCTATTTCTGACGCGACGCACCGGTAATCAGGTTGCGCCGGTTAATTGCTTCCGGTCGCAATTTACCGGTGGCCCCCGTTCGCCGCGTCTTAATTTAAACGCGGGGCTTACGCGTTCAAACTTCACCGCGGCGGAAAAACAAAGTTTTATTGCACGGTTACACTTTCGTTTCAGCCGGGGCTCGGCTGGAAATGGCGCTCGATAAATTTACGACGAATTCGCCGATATAAGGATAAAAAGGTGACCGGAACGAGCGGGGGCAAAGGAGGTGACGAGGATAGATAGAGAGAAGGAGAGACGGTAAACCGGGGAGGATCGAGGACCAGAACGAGAGGGCACGAGCTTGCGTATGTCCAGTAAATCCAAGCATCGTGAAACGGACCAGTGGAGTACGTCGAACGATCGACGACCATTCAAAAGCCACCGTCTGAAAAGTTTTTCCACCGGCAGCTCCAGTAAATACCGCCACGGTTTTTCTTCAACTTTTCATTTTCCCTACACCCGCACCCTCTGACCACTCTCTCTCTCTCTCTCTCTCTCTCTCTCTCTCTCTCTCTCTCTCTCTCTA